>CM019701.1:16187974-16787974 GCA_009760885.1 Achatina immaculata | reverse complement strand
GGGGGGGGGGGAATGTTGTACTGAGATCTTGACAGTTTGAGTAAAGAACATGGGGGGATGTTGTACTGAGATCTTGACAGTTTGAGTAAAGAACATGGGGGGATGTTGTACTGAGATCTTGACAGTTTGAGTAAAGAGCATTGGGGGGGGGATGTTGTACTGAGATCTTGACAGTTTGAGTAAAGAGCATGGGGGGGGGGGAGAATGTTGTACTGAGATCTTGACAGTTTGAGTAAAGAACATGGGGGGATGTTGTACTGAGATCTTGACAGTTTGAGTAAAGGGGGGAGGGGCTGTTGTACTGAGATCTTGACAGTTTGAGTAAAGGGGGGAGGGGCTGTTGTACTGTGATCTTGACAGTTTGAGTAAGTAGCGTGGGGGGGGGATGTTGTACTGAGATCTTGACAGTTTGAGTAAAGAGTATGGGTGGATGTTGTACTGAGATCTTGACCGTTTGAGTAAAGAGCATGGGTGGATGTTGTACTGAGATCTTGACAGTTTGAGTAAAGAGCATGGGGGGGGGGGAGATGTTGTACTGAGATCTTGACAGTTTGAGTAAAGAGCATGGGGAGATGTTGTACTGAGATCTTGACCGTTTGAGTAAAGAGCATGGGGAGATGTTGTACTAAGATCTTGACAGTCTAAGAGGAGGGAAAAAAACTCCAAACGAATGATCTGTAGTCCTACACTGACAGCTACTTCTCTGGCAGAGAGGGACGTTAGAACATTCTAGAAATGTTCTGGATATGTCTTCAATGCTGATCACACAAGACTGTCTGGTCACAAGCCTTGTTGTCTTATCTGAAAAATTTGTAACAGAATATTCTAGAAATGTTGGGAGAAATCTTCAAATAATGTTGTAGAACATGTCTAAATGTTGGAAAAATTCTCATTTGTTGTAGTCAGTTGATCAGTCCCTCAATCATGCTGTCAGTCAAGCAGTCAGTCGAGCAATCAGTCAAGGAGTAAGTCAATCAGTATTCCATTATGGTGTACCATATTTTTTTCTTTACTGGTATAAAGAGTTGAGAAACAGCTGAGAAACACATAAATGCTTTTGAATGTAAATGCTACAGAAGAGTTCTCCAAATATCGTGGACACAAAAAAGAACAAATGTATCCATACTACAAGAACTTAATATTGAAGAAGGCTGGCTAGTAAAGAGGATTAAAGAGAGAAAACTTAAATATTTTGGACACATTAAACGTCATGATAATTTAGAGAAGACCGTATTGGAAGGATACATAATGGGAAAAAGAAAAAGAGGAAGACCAAAACGAAGATGGCTGCAAGAAATCGTTGACGATCTGCAAATGGATGCAGCAGCAGCAGGCCATCTTGCTCACAACCGAGAGGCCTACAGGAGAGCTGTTAGGGAGGCAAAGTTCCACAAGGGACATGCAAATGAATGAAATGAATGGTATAAAGAGTCAGAAAAGTTACCTGTTCCAACATTGAAGCTTTGTTAATAGATAATTTTAACTTTTGTAGTTTATTCCTCCAACATTGATGCTTTGTTAATAGATAATTTTACTTTTGTAATTTCCTCCAACACTGATCTTTTGTTAATAGATCATTTTAACTTTTGTAGTTTATTCCTCCAACATTGATCTTTTGTTAATAGATCATTTTAACTTTTGTAGTTTATTCCTCCAACATTGATGCTTTGTTCATGTATCCACTAAAATCTTTCCACATTTGACATATTAAGTTTACATACATACATATATACCGCTTTCTGTATCTACTTATAAATATATGCATATTGTGTTGTTCGCTTCTGTATTTTCATCAATCTATCTATCTATCTATCTATCTATCTATCTATCTATCTATCTATCTATCTATCTATCTATCTATCTATCTATCTCTATCTGTCTGTCTGTCTGTCTGTCTATATGCAGACACATTCTCTATCTCTCTGTGCCTCTCTCATAAAAATATAAAAATAAAAAAGGTACAATATCAAAATAACTTTAACTTTGCCAGTAGATGCCAGTCACAAGTTTAACGTATCTAACCACATTGTCAGTCATTACATCAACCACATTGTCAACCACTACATAAAACACGTTGTCAGCACTACATAAACCACATTGTCAACCACACTGTTAGCAATATATAAACTACGTTGTCAACCACTACATCAACCACATTGTCATCCACCACATCAACCACATTGTCATCCACCACATCAAACACATTGTCATTCACATTAACAACATTGTCAACCCCACATCAACCATGTTGTCAACCATTACATCAACCATATTGTTAGTACCACATCAAAGACATTGTCAACCACTACTTCAACCACACTGTCATCCACTACATCAAGCACATTGTCAATAACTACATCAACCACAATGTCATCCACTACATCAAACACATTGTCAATAACTACATCAACCACAATGTCATCCACTACATCAAGTACATTGTGAACCACTACATCAAGCACATTGTCAACCACTATATCAAACACATTTTTGTCAACCACTATATCAAACACATTGTCAGTCACCATATAAACCACGTTATCAACCATCACATCAATCATTTTATCAACCATCACATCAACCATATTATCATCCATCACATCAATCAAATTATCAACCATCACATCATCTACGTTGTCAACCATAACATCAACCGCATCAACTACATTCTCAAACGTCACATCAATCACATTTTCATTCATCACATCAACCACATTGTAAACTACTATATCAAATACAGCATCAATCAAACTGTGAGGTACCACATCAACTCCATTATCAACCATCACATAAACTACATTATAAATCATCACATCAATCACACTAAAAACCACCACATCAACCACAGCAGCAATCACATTGTGAGCAACAACCACATTATCAACATCCACATCAACCACCATGTAAGCCTCCACATTAACCACTTTCTAAGCCTTTACATCAACCACTTTGTTGTAAGCCTCCACATCAACCACCTTGTAAACTTCCACATCAACCACCTTGTAAGCCTCCACATCATCCACCTTGTAAACTTCCACATCAACCACCTTGTAAGCCTCCACATCAACCACCTTGTAAACTTCCACATCAACCACCTAGTAAGCCTCCACATCATCCACCTTGTAAGCCTCCACATCAACCACCTTGTAAACTTCCACATCAACCACCTTGTAAGCCTCCACATCATCCACCTTGTAAGCCTCCACATCAACCACCTTGTAAACTTCCACATCAACCACCTTGTAAGCCTCCACATCATCCACCTTGTAAGCCTTCACATCAACCACCTTGCAAGACCCACACATCAAACATCTTGTAAATCTCCACATCAACCCCATGTAAGCCTCCAGATCAACAACCTTGTTAGTCTCCACATCAACCACCTTGGAAGCCTCCACATCTACCATCTTGTAGGTCTTTACATCAACCACCTTGTAAGCCTCCACATCAACCACCTTGTTAGTCTCCACATAAACCACCTTGTAAGCCTCCACACCAACCATCTTGTTAATCTTCACATCGACCACCATGTAAGCTTACACATATACCATTTTGTTACTCTTCACATTAACAATCTGGTTAATCTACACCTCAATCACCTTGTTATTCCCATATCAACCACCTTGTTAGTCTCCACATCAACAACATTGTTAATTTCCACATCAACCACCTTGTTAGTCTCCACACCAACCACCTTGTTAATCTCCACATCAACCACCTTGTTAATCTCCAAATCAACCATCGTTTTCGTCTCCACATCAACCATCTTGTTAGTCTCCACATCAACCACCTTGTTAGTCTCCACATCAACCATCTTGTTAGTCTCCACATCAACCATCTTGTTAGTCTCCACATCAACCGTCTTGTTAGTCTCCACATCAACCACCTTGTTAGTCTCCAAATCAACCATCTTGTTAGTCTCTACATCAACCACTTTAGTAGTCTCCACATCAACCACCTTGTTAATCTCCACATCAACCACCTTGTTTGTCTCCACATCAACCATCTTGTTAATCTCCACATCAACCACCTTGTTATTCTCCACATCAAACACCTTGTTATTCTCCACATCAACCATCTTTTTAATCTCCACATCAACCACCTTGTTAGTCTCCACATCAACCATCTTGTTAATTTCCACATCAACCTCCTTGTTAATGTCCACATCAAACACCTTGTTAATCTCCACGTCAATCACCTTGTTAGTCTCGACGTCAACCACCTTGTTAGTCTCCACATCAACCATCTTGTTAATTTCCACATCAACCTCCTTGTTAGTCTCCACATCAACCACCTTGTTAATCTCCACATCAACCATCTTTCTAGTCTCCTCATCAACCACATTGATAGTCTCCACATCAACCACCTTGTTAGTCTCCACATCAACCACCTTGTTAGTCTTCACATCAACCACCTGGTTAGTCTCCACATCAACTACCTTGTTAGTCATCACATCAACCACCTTGTTAGTCTCCACATCAACCATCTTACCAAACTTCACATCAACCACCTTGTTAGTCTCCACATCAACAACCTTGTTAGTCTCCACATCAAGCACCTTGTTAGTCTCTACATCAAGCACCTTGTTAGTCTCTACATCAACCACCTTGTTAATCTCCACATGAACCAACTTGTTAATCTCCACATCAACCACCTTGTTAATCTCCACATCAACCACCTTGTTATTTTCCACATCAACCACTTTGTTATTTTCCACATCAACCATCTTGTTAATATCCACATCAACCACCTTGTTAGTCTCCACATCAACCATCCTTTAATCTCCACATCATCAACCTTTTTAGTCTCGACGTCAATCACCTTGTTAGTCTCTACATCAGCCACCTTTTTAGTCTCCACATCAACCACGGTGCCAAACTCCACATGAACCACCTTGTTAATCTCCACATCAACCATCTTGCCAAACTCCACATGAACCACCTTGTTAATCTCCACATCAACCACCTTTTTAGTCTCCACATCAACCACCTTGTTAATCTCCACATCACCCACCTTGTTTGTCTCCACATCACCCACCTTGTTAGTCTCCACATCAACCACATTGGTAGGCTCCACATCAACCATCTTGTTAGTCTCTACATCAACCACCTTGTTAGTCTCTACATCAACCACCTTGTTAGTCTCTACATCAACAACCTTGTTAGTCTCTACATCAACCACCTTGTTAGTCTCTACATCAACCACCTTGTTAATCTCCACATCAACCACCTTGTTAATCTCCACATCAACCACCTTTTTAATCTCCACATCAACCACCTTGTTAGTCTCCACATCAACCACCTTGTTAGTCTCCACATCAACCACCTTGTTAATCTCCACATCAACCACTTTGTTAGGCTCCACATCAACCATCTTGTTAGTCTCTACATCAACCACCTTGTTAGTCTCTACATCAACCACCTTGTTAGTCTCTACATCAACAACCTTGTTAGTCTCTACATCAACCACCTTGTTAGTCTCTACATCAACCACCTTGTTAATCTCCACATCAACCACCTTGTTAATCTCCACATCAACCACCTTTTTAATCTCCACATCAACCACCTTGTTAGTCTCCACATCAACCACCTTGTTAGTCTCCACATCAACCACCTTGTTAATCTCCACATCAACCACTTTGTTAATCTCCACATGAGGCACCTTGTTAATCTACACATCACCACTTTGTTAATCTCCACATGAGGCACCTTGTTAATCTACACATCACCACCTTATGAGTCTCCACATCAACCACCTTGTTAGTCCCCACATCAACCACCTTGTTATTCTCCACATCAACCACCTTGTTAATCTCCACATCAACCACCTTGTTAATCTTCACATCAGCCACCTTTTTAATCTACAAATCAGCCACGTTGTGAGTCTCCACATCAACCATTTTGTCAATCTCCATGAGTCACCAGGACTATATGCTATTTGCCCCGATAGATAAGAATAACACTAACAATATATATGACAAACAACTATTATGAATAGCTAGATCCATGACAAACAATAATCATAAATATGTAGATCCATGAGAAACAATAATCATAAATATGTACTATGAGAAACAATAATCATAAATATGTAGATCCAAGAGATACAATAATATGTAGATCCATAAGAAGCAATAATAAAAAATATGTAGATCCATGAAAAAGAATAATCATAAACATGTAGATCAATGACAAACAATAATCATAAATAGCTAGATCCGTGACAAACAACAGTTATAAATAGCTAGATCCATGACAAACAACAGTTATAAATAGCTAGATCCATGACAAACAACAGTTATAAATAGCTTGATCCATGACAAGAACTAGAGAGGTGAGCTACGAGAAGTAGATCAAGGATGGCTGCAGATACTTGTGTGTTCCTAACAATGAACATCTCTCATTTTTGTGCTCAGTACCTGTGCTCCCTGATCTTGTTTTTATATATATCAAGAAAGCTAAAATTCATATTCACATGCCATTAAGGCACATTAAGACATATTAAGACACATTAAGGCATTAAGGCATATCAAGGCACATTAAAGTACATTAAGACATGCTAAGACACATTAAGGCATATTAAGATATATTAAGGCACATTGAGACATATCAATACATATTAGGACATATTAAAGACATTAAGGCATATTGGGATTAAGATGTTAGGCCCGTATTTCCAGGACTTCTAGCGCATCAAAGTTTAGTGTTGTCACGTTTTTATATATAAGTTTATACAATGTCTGGCCACACGCCATCTTCTTTTCTCATGTATGTTCTCAGAACTGTAACAAAGTATGTTGGCTAGCTACTAAAATAACAATCTGTTTCTCTCAGTGTTCTCAAGTTCACAGTTTCAGGACTTTATGTAAACACACGGAAGATCACAACTTCATTTTATCTTATTTTTATTTTCTGCACTACAAACAAACAGAATTTGCTCTAAAGTTTACTACAAACAAATAGAATTTGCTCTAAAGTTTACTACAAACAAACAGAATTTGCGCTAAAGTTTACTACAAACAAACAGAATTTGCTCTAACGTTTACTACAAACAGAATTTGCTCTAAAGTTTACTACAAACAAACAAACAGAATGTGCTCTAAAATTTACTACATACAAACAGAATTTGCTAACAAGTTTTCTCTTTTTTTTTCTCCACTTCTTCATTTTCTTTTTCGTAAATCAAAAAATAATTCTGTAAATACTCCAGTTCAGTAAGAAAACTGTATGTCTGTCTGAGAATGTCTGTCTCTTACTACCCCCCCCCCCCATTATTTTCAAAAACAAACAGAAAGTGTGTGGTGGGGGTGGAGGTCTGAGGTGATGATTTCGTACATGAGAGTGGAGGTTTATGCAAAAACAGTTTTTTTTAAAAATAATATCACATTGTTTCCACCTGTCAGATGTAAGACAGATGTAAGTGATTAATTACCTGGGTACTGGAAAATTAAGGGAGATAAATGTCACATGGATGGAAGACCAGGAAAGCATTATAGTGAGTCAAAAATTCGTCACGTTTTTCTAAGCCCCAATTTCCATGGCTGTTCCAGCGTTGTACGCTGCACTGGTATTTGTAAGATGGTGATGACGTCACGTGTTACGTCATGTGTTATGTCACGTGTTACGTCATGTGTTATGTCACGTGTTACATTATGCTGAACTCATGCATGCCCATTGTGAGTCAAGGAACCTCGAGATAAGTGATCAGCAGAAGGAAACATGGCGGACAGCAAGGTTGTCCTTCGTGTCCTCCTGAGGCATTATGGGAAGGAAGGGTTGAATATCTTTGCGGCTGCACGTGAAAATCTGCAGTGTGGAAGGGGAAGGAACAGCTGATGGCAGCAACTGCCAAGAAGTGGTTCCAAGGGTTGAGGTCTGGGGACATCGACAGCACAGACTAGCCCAGGTTGGGATGCCCTTCAACCACCAGTGATGAAACCCTGCGCCAGGTTGCTGAAGACAATCCCAGTTATGCTAAATCTGCTGTAACGTTCCACAACTCCCAGGTCAAACCAGTGGAGCATGACCTTGCCTGTGACACACAAAGTCCTAGAAGGAATGCAGGACCTAGGAAAAAAGTAGGAGCAGCTTTATTACCTAACGAGTACACAGTTGTGACGTTTCGGCGTGAGCCTTCATCATACAAAAACATACAGGATGAAGAAATAGAAAAATGAGATAAAGTAAATAAATAGAAAGATGAGATAAAGTAAATAAATAGAGAGATGAAATAAAGTAAATAAATAGAGAGATGAGATAAAGTAAATAAATAGAGAGATGAGATAAAGTAAAAATTCACCTTAATGCTGTGTTCAGTGAAAATGAGCAGAGCACTAAGCAGGAACTTGTAAGAAGCTGTGGCTTGTCCGACGCTGTGTGTCAGAAATGCGCATGGTGGAGTGTAGAGAGTATTTAAATGGAGACTTGGGATGTGTGATAGGTGGGTCGTAACTGAGGGTGGTGGGTGGGGAAACAGTGGATGGGAGAGAGAGAGTTTTACAATGGTAAACTAGCATGGAGAAGGTGAATTATACGAGGGGTGATTGATAAGTTCTCGGCATAAGGTACAAATACTTGAAACACGCAGTTGATATTAGGTGCATTTGAAGATCAGGTTAATGTAAGATATTAATGTTAAGATATTACACCAAGTTTCAAGAAATTAACTGCAACAAATTTTTTATAGGCTACTGAAGTGGTACGGGATGTCAGAAATTGAGAAAATGGATAAAACATTTCATGGAGCAGTCATTCACTACCTCTACATCAAGGGCTTATCATCGAAGGAGATCCATGAGGATATGGTGGAGACTCTAGGGAAGAGTGTAAAGCAGTTTTCCTCTCTCGGCACTGCTTAAAGCCGTAACACAGTACTGTGTATTATTACAGTTTCTCTTACATGAGCACTAGGCTCGAAGACACCAAACATATGTTACAATGATATTCTCTCTGTAACAGGACAACCCAGGTAACACTGACTCCACTACTCATCCATACACGACATGACCAGTAACATGTAAATCAACAACTCTACACCACAGTTAACACTTAACATGAATCCAATAATCACAGGATTCAGCAGACACACTGTATATGTTTAATGATGAGATCCCATTTGTACGATGAGTGTTGTAACGATGTAGAGTGTAAAACTTGATGGATACAATTACAAATGATCATCCAAAAAAACATAAGTCCGGGCGACTAACATCGCCATGGGACTAGGTCAGACATTCAACCTTTGTCCAAAAAACGTGGACAAATCGACACACAAATCTACATGACTACTACAACAATTTGTCTTAAGAAAAGCAATCCATCAACTACAACAATTTAACTACAGAATCTCTATCCCTTCTTAGAATCAAACACACAACCTCTCGCTACAACATTCTGACCAAAACTCCCCTCTCAACTCATTCACGCCTCCCGCCTAACCTAAACCACGTGACTCAGAATTCTCTCGAAACACGAGATATTTTCTCCGTGCTTGGCATACAGTGATGAGTCTACCAGACCACAACCACAGGGTTACACACAAAACACACAACCACAGGGTTACACACAAAACAATCTGTACAGAATGTTATTCTGTTACAAGTGTCCCTTCTTACAGCACAGTGAAGAAATGGCCAGCTCAATTCAAACATGGAAGGGAGAGTCTGGAAGATGATCCCCGTCCAGAAAAACTGAGAACGGTAACCAACGATGAAACCGCCGACAAAATCCATGACATGATAAAGAAAGATCGATGACTAACTGAGCGGTACATTGCTACTGAGTTGGGCATCTTCCAGGAACATGTTCATGCCATTATTTACAATGATCTTTAAATAACAAAGATCTCTGCTCGGTGAGGCCGAAACTTCTTGGAGCTGATCACAAACAACAGTGTCTCAACATGTCAAGAGACAATCTTGGCCATTTTTCTGCAGATCCTGAAAAGTTTCTTGAGCAGTTTGTGACTATGGATGAGACTTGGGTTCATCATTTTCAACCAGAAACCAAAGAACAGTCAAAGCAGTGGAAACATCATGGATCCCCACCTCCAAAGAAAGCAAGGGTGGTTCTGTCTGCAGGCAAAGTGATGGCTTCCATCTTTTGGGATTCAGAAGGTGTGCTATTGGTATACTATCTTCAAAAGGGCAGAACGGTCACCAGGCCTATTACACTAATCTTGTGAAGCAACTGCGGGTCAAATTGAAGGAAAAGCATCGAGGTAAATTGACGAGAGGAGTTGTCTTTCATCAAGACAATGCTCCAGTTCACAAGTCGGCGGTGGAAATGGCTGTCATTCATGAATGCGGCTTCCAGCTTCTTGAACATCCTCCTTATTCCCCAGATTTGGCCCCTTCGGACTATTACCTGTTTACTAAACTCAAAAAGGAGCTCAGTGGTCGCAAATTTGCTTCAGATGATGACGTCATTCATGCTGTAGACCACTTTCTACTGGCACAAGATGCTGACTTTTACAAAGAAGGGATCCGTATGCTCCAGGATCGCTGGACTAAGTACATAAACTTTCAAGGGGACTATGTTGAGAAATAACTCAAAAAAGTTGTCCACAAATACTCCGTTGTATCTTATGTCGAGAACTTACCAATCACCTCTTGTCTGGTTATAGCTGGGATAGAGGGGTTTGAAGGTGATGCTGTGAGGAGGTTCTGAACTATGTGTAACAAGTGAGAAGGAGTGGAACTTGGAGGGATTGTGGAAGAGGAGAATGTTAGGAATCACAGTTTTACTGTAGTGGCCCCGTGTATAGTTGTATACTCATATACTAATTGTTGTGGAAGGAGTTAGGAGAGTTAGAAAATACCCAGTGATAACATCACATATTTTTATCTTGTCTTTGTGAGTACATTTTTTAACCTGCCATGTTGTAAGTCAAGAGTTAATACATCTCCATTATGTCTGCACATAAAATGTCGACGGTTGTGTATATTTGTGTACACACTGCCGAATATTGTGTATATTTGTGTACATTGCCAAAGATCGTGTATTTGTGTACATGCTTGTGGACAGATTCTCTGATGGGACTTATGTAAGAGGGAACAAAACTCTATGTCCACTCTTCTCGAGTTTACGATAATGACTGGCCATTCTGTTGTCATCCACAACCAGTTACTTTCTCCTCCCTTGAAACAGATGAAACCCTTCCCCCTACCTCCCCCCTTTCTGAGTTCCTGTGCTTTTCACTGCATAACACATCCTCCTCATCCCCTTCCCCCCCCCCCAAAAAAAAAAACATTGTGCCAGGTTATGGACGTACCTGCACTATATTACCTGTGATGACTGTCTGTACTGGTCTCTGATAAAGTGAAGACTTGTGCAGGGGACTGATTGTACTAGTCTCTGATAAAGTGAAGACTTGTGCAGGGGACTGATTGTACTAGTCTCTGATAAAGTGACGATTTGTACAGGGGACTGATTGTACTAGTCTCTGATAAAGTGAAGACTTGTGCGCTTGTTTTACTCCCTAACATACACTTGCCCGCCGTAAAAGTTATGTAAAATTTACGCAGGGATTAGAAAATGTTTGATTTAAAAAAAGATCCATTTTTTAAAAATCGCTAACTTTAAATAAAACCACTTGTTATTGACCTTTCTTCCTTTCACATGTTGTTGACATACTTTACCACTATACGACCTGCATTATACAGACCTGAACAACGGTTCAAATAGGGCATCAGATTACAGATATACGGTGAAGATGCAGTTGACGAAATAAAGAAGTTTGTCTGTCAAGGTATTTCTCTTGGTGTATCACTTCCTACTTTCACTGATCTTACTCTAGGTTACTCCTACTTTCACTGATCTTACTCTAGGTTACTCCTACTTTCACTGATCTTACTCTAGGTTACTCCTACTTTCACTGATCTTACTCTAGGTTACTCCTACTTTCACTGATCTTACTCTAGGTTACTCCTACTTTCACTGATCTTACTCTAGGTTACTCCTACTTTCACTGATCTTACTCTAGGTTACTCCTACTTTCACTGATCTTACTCTAGGTTACTCCTACTTTCACTGATCTTACTCTAGGTTACTCCTACTTTCACTGATCTTACTCTAGGTTACTCCTACTTTCACTAATCTTACTCTAGGTTACTCCTACTTCCACTGATCTTACTCTAGGTTACTCCTACTTCCACTGATCTTACTCTAGGTTACTCCTACTTCCACTGATCTTACTCTAGGTTACTCCTACTTTCACTGATCTTACTCTAGGTTACTCCTACTTTCACTAATCTTACTCTAGGTTACTCCTACTTCCACTGATCTTACTCTAGGTTACTCCTACTTCCACTGATCTTACTCTAGGTTACTCCTACTTCCACTGATCTTACTCTAGGTTACTCCTACTTTCACTGATCTTACTCTAGGTTACTCCTACTTCCACTGATCTTACTCTAGGTTACTACTACTTTCACTGATCTTACTCTAGGTTACTCCTACTTTCACTGGTCTTACTCTAGGTTACTCCTACTTTCACTGATCTTACTCTAGGTTACTCCTACTTTCACTGATCTTACTCTAGGTTATTCCTACTTCAACTGATCTTACTCTAGGTTACTCCTACTTTCACTGATCTTACTCTAGGTTACTCCTACTTTCACTGATCTTACTCTAGGTTACTCCTACTTTCACTGATCTTACTCTAGGTTACTCCTACTTTCACTGATCTTACTCTAGGTTACTCCTACTTTCACTGATCTTACTCTAGGTTACTCCTACTTTCACTGATCTTACTCTAGGTTATTCCTACTTTCACTGATCTTACTCTAGGTTACTCCTACTTCAATTGATCTTACCCTAGGTTACTCCTGCTTCCACTGATCTTACTCTAGGTTACTCCCGCTTCCACTGAGCTTACTCTAGGTTACTCCTACTTCAACTGATCTTAATCTAGGTTACTCCTACTTTCACTGATCTTACCCTAGGTTACTCCTACTTCCACTGAGCTTACTCTAGGTTACTCCTCTGAATATGAAATAAATTGACTGACTGATCCCACGGAAGGCATCCCTGCAGCCAGAACTTTCCCATACCTGCTCCGCTGCCCGTTCCAGCAGCCAAAGTAAGGTGTGTGTACTGACTGCCCCTGTCACGTGCTGATAAGTGGTTCCTTGCTTCCGTCAACAGAGGGAACTTACCCTTCCTGACTTCACTCAGAGTTCCTTCATTCATCAAATCGGATGAGGGTGGGTGTGGGGTCAGGGTCACATTCTCCCACTTTGGTTCCCTATCCCCACAAGGTAAATTGACGAGAGGAGATGTCTTTCATCAAGACAATGCTCCAGTTCACAAGTCGGCGGTGGAAATGGCTGTCATTCATGAATGCGGCTTCCAGCTTCTTGAACATCCTCCTTATTCCCCAGATTTGGCCCCTTCGGACTATTACCTGTTTACTAAACTCAAAAAGGAGCTCAGTGGTCGCAAATTTGCTTCAGATGATGACGTCATTCATGCTGTAGACCACTTTCTACTGGCACAAGATGCTGACTTTTACAAAGAAGGGATCCGTATGCTCCAGGATCGCTGGACTAAGTACATAAACTTTCAAGGGGACTATGTTGAGAAATAACCCAGAAAAGTTGTCCACAAATACTCCGTTGTATCTTATGTCGAGAACTTACCAATCACCTCTTGTCTGGTTATAGCTGGGATAGAGGGGTTTGAAGGTGATGCTGTGAGGAGGTTCTGAACTATGTGTAACAAGTGAGAAGGAGTGGAACTTAGTGGGGAGGGATTGTGGAAGAGGAGAATGTTAGGAATCACAGTTTTACTGTAGTGGCCCCGTGTATAGTTGTATACTCATATACTAACTGTTGTGGAAGGAGTTAGGAGAGTTAGAAAATACCCAGTGATAACATCACATATTTTTATCTTGTCTTTGTGAGTACATTTTTTAACCTGCCATGTTGTAAGTCAAGAGTTAATACATCTCCATTATGTCTGCACATAAAATGTCGACGGTTGTGTATATTTGTGTACACACTGCCGAATATTGTGTATATTTGTGTACATTGCCAAAGATCGTGTATTTGTGTACATGCTTGTGGACAGATTCTCTGATGGGACTTGTGTAAGAGGGAACAAAACTCTATGTCCACTCTTCTCGCGTTTACGATAATGACTGGCCATTCTGTTGTCATCCACAACCAGTTACTTTCTCCTCCCTTGAAACAGATGAAACCCTTCCCCCTACCTCCCCCCTTTCTGAGTTCCTGTGCTTTTCACTGCATAACACATCCTCCTCATCCCCTTCCCCCCCCAAAAAAAAACATTTTGCCAGGTTATGGACGTACCTGCACTATATTACCTGTGATGACTGTCTGTACTGGTCTCTGATAAAGTGAAGACTTGTGCAGGGGACTGATTGTACTAGTCTCTGATAAAGTGACGATTTGTACAGGGGACTGATTGTACTAGTCTCTGATAAAGTGAAGACTTGTGGGCTTGTTTCACTCCCTAACATACACTTGCCCGCCGTAAAAGTTATGTAAAATTTACGCAGGGATTAGAAAATGTTTGATTTTAAAAAATATCCATTTTTAAAAAATCGCTAACTTTAAATAAAACCACTTGTTATTGACCTTTCTTCCTTTCACATGTTGTTGACATACTTTACCACTATACGACCTGCATTATACAGACCTGAACAACGGTTCAAATAGGGCATCAGATTACAGATATAAGGTGAAGATGCAGTTGACGAAATAAAGAAGTTTGTCTGTCAAGGTATTGCTCTTGCTGTATCACTTCCTACTTTCACTGATCTTACCCTAGGTTACTCCTACTTCCACTGAGCTTACTCTACGTTACTCCTACTTCCACTGATCTTACTCTAGGTTACTCCTACTTTCACTGATCTTACTCTAGGTTACTCCTACTTTCACTGATCTTACTCTAGGTTACTCCTACTTTCACTGATCTTACCCTAGGTTACTCCTACTTCCACTGATCTTACTCTAGGTTACTCCTACTTCCACTGATCTTACTCTAGGTTACTCCTACTTTCACTGATCTTACTCTAGGTTACTCCTACTTTCACTGATCTTACTCTAGGTTACTCCTACTTTCACTGATCTTACTCTAGGTTACTCCTACTTTCACTGCTCTTACTCTAGGTTACTCCTACTTTCACTGATCTTACTCTAGGTTACTCCTACTTCCACTGATCTTACTCTAGGTTACTCCTACTTCAACTGATCTTACTCTAGGTTACTCCTACTTCAACTGATCTTACTCTAGGTTACTCCTACTTCCACTGATCTTACCCTAGGTTACTCCTACTTCCACTGATCTTACCCTAGGTTACTCCTACTTCAACTGATCTTACTCTAGGTTACTCCTACTTTCACTGATCTTACTCTAGGTTACCCCTACTTTCACTGATCTTACTCTAGGTTACTCCTACTTTCACTGATCTTACTCTAGGTTACTCCTACTTTCACTGATCTTACTCTAGGTTACTCCTACTTCCACTGATCTTACTCTAGGTTACTCCTACTTCAACTGATCTTAATCTAGGTTACTCCTACTTTACCTGATCTTAATCTAGGTTACTCCTACTTCAACTGATCTTACTCTAGGTTACTCCTACTTCAACTGATCTTAATCTAGGTTACTCCTACTTCCACTGATCTTAATCTAGGTTACTTCTACTTCAACTGATCTTACTCTAGGTTACTTCTACTTCAACTGATCTTAATCTAGGTTACTTCTACTTCAACTGATCTTAATCTAGGTTACTCCTACTTTCACTGATCTTACCCTAGGTTACTCCTACTTCCACTGAGCTTACTCTAGGTTACTCCTCTGAATATGAAATAAATTGACTGACTGATCCCACGGAAGGCATCCCTGCAGCCAGAACTTTCCCATACCTGCTCCGCTGCCCGTTCCAGCAGCCAAAGTAAGGTGTGTGTACTGACTGCCCCTGTCACGTGCTGATAAGTAGTTCCTTGCTTCCGTCAACAGAGGGAACTTACCCTTCCTGACTTCACTCAGAGTTCCTTCATTCATCAGATCGGATGAGGGTGGGGGTGGGGGTCAGGGTCACATTCTCCCACTTTGGTTCCCTATCCCCACAAGCCTGCTCTCCTCCAGGTAAACCTGCTCTCCTCCAGGTAAACCTGCTCTCCTCCAGATAAACCTGCTCTCCTCCAGATAAACCTGCTCTCCTCCAGGTAAACCTGCTCTCCTCCAGGTAAACCTGCTCACGTCCAGGTAAACCCGGTCGCGCTTGAGGACCTTCAGGCCAGGCAGTGCCGGCAGCTCTGGTTTAGATGTCATTTTAAGAACAGGTTGTTGCTATGGTGACACATTTAAGAACAAGTTGTTGCTATGGTGACACATTTACAAGTTGTTGCTATGGTGATACATTTAAGAACAAGTTGTTGCTATGGTGACACATTTAAGAACAAGTTGTTGCTATGGTGACACATTTGTGATCAGATGTTCTTGATAGTTGATGTTATGATGAAAATATATTCATTAAATTTTGATCAGATGTTCTTGATAGTTTGTTTTATTATGAAAATATAGTCATCAAATTTTGATCAGATGTTCTTGATAGTTTGTTTTATTATGAAAATATAGTCATCAAATTTTGATCAGATTTTCTTGATAGTTGAAGTTATAATGAAAATATACTTATCAAATTTTGATCAGATTTTCTTGATAGTTGAAGTTATAATGAAAATATAGTCATCAAATTTTTTTCCTTGCAAAACTATGGCCAAACGCTTGGAACAGAAGTATCACAGCTGCTTGTTAATATGCTACCATAGCTGCTTGTTAATATGCTACTAAAGCTGTTTGTTAATATGCTAATAATGCTGTTTGTTAATATGCTATCATGGTTGTTTGTTAATATGCTACCATGGCTGGTTTTTAATATGGTACCATGACTGGTTGTTAATACGCTAAGATGGCTGGTTGTTAATATGGTACCATGACTGGTTGTTAATACGCTAAGATGGCTGGTTTTTAATATGGTACCATGACTGGTTGTTAATACGCTAAGATGGCTGGTTGATAATATGCTACCATGGCTGGTTGTTAATATGGTACCATGGCTGCTTGTTAATATAGTACCATGACTGCTTGTTAATATGGTACCATGACTGGTTGCTAATATGGTACCATGGCTAGTTGTTAATATGGTACCATGGCTGGTTGTTAATATGGTACCATGACTGGTTGTTAATATGGTACCATGGCTTGTTGTTAATACGCTAAGACGGCTGGTTGTTAATATGCTACCATGGCTGGTTGTTAATATGATACCATGGCTGGTTTTTAATACGCTAAGATGGCTGGTTGTTAATATGGTACCATGGCTGATTGTTAATATGGTACCATGACTAGTTGTTAATATGGTACCATGACTGGTTGTTAATACGCTAAGATGGCTGGTTGTTAATATGGTACCATGGCTGGTTGTTAATATGGTACCATAACTGGTTGTTAATACGCTAAGATGGCTGGTTGTTAATATGCTACCATGGCTGGTTGTTAATATTGTACCATGACTGATTGTTAATACGCTAAGATGGCTGGTTGTTAATATGCTAACATAGCTGTTTATTAAAATGCTACTGTAGCTGTTTTTAATATGCTACCATAAATGTTTCGTAGCATGCTATTATATCTGTTTGTTAATATGCTACCATAGCTGTTTGGTAATATATTACCATAACTGCTTGTTAATATGCTGCTATAGCAGTTTATTAATATGCTATCATAACTGCTTGTTAATATGCTACCATAGCTGCTTGTTAATGTGCGACCATAAATGTTTGTTAATATGCTACCATAGCTGCTTGTTAATATGCTACCATAAATGTTTGTTAATATGCTGCCATAGCTGCTTGTTAATATGCTACCATAAATGTTTGTTAATATGCTACCACAGCTGCTTTTTAATGTCAGTAAGGTAGATAGAGGTGTATGGTGCAGTTTTACAAAGTGAGGGAGGAAGTGAGCAAGGTGAAAAAAAAACGAATATAAAGTATGAGAATGTATGAATGAAAAACATACAACATCCGATATTTCGGCGTGAGCCTTATTCGAGGATACATACAAAACGAAATACAAACATATAGAACTTATCTGAAGTCTTGCTCCGAGTGAGAAGCTGAAATGTGTGTGGAAGAAGGAGGAAAAAAAAACCCACGCTGCCTACAGACAAAAGATTCCCGATATAGCCAATACAATCCTGTCATTTCTTTCACCTCCCATATCTCTGCTACTTCCGCTAACTTTCTTGACATTGCCGTCACTATCGGCCCTTCCGGGCTTACTACTTCTATCCACTATAAACCTACAGACTCTCACAGCTACCTCCTGTACTCTTTCTCCCAACCCAGATCGTGTAAGGACTCCATTCCTTTTTCCCAGCTTCTTAGGTTGCGACGTTTGTGTAAGGAGGATTTGGATTTCCAGGATCAAGGCCATAAATTGCTAGATTTCTTCCGTCAACGCGGCTATCCAGACCACGTTCTCTCGTCATCTTGGAACCGCATTAGCCATATATCGCGGCAACAAGCCCTCACCCCTAAACCGCCCTGTAGCTCATACAGAGTGAAACTAGTACTCACGTACCACCCCCATAGCTTGGCAGTTAAAAACATTTCGCCATCTCCACCTCCTCCAGACCGAGCCTGAGACACGTGAACTTTTTGGGGAACCCCCATTGGTGGCTTACAGACGGGACAAGAACCTCAGTGACCTTTTAATTCGTAGTCATCTTAAGACAGATGACACTTTTTATGGTACCAGACGTTGCGGACGCCGTAGATGTAACACTTGTCCGTTTGTTGTCGAGGCCAGCCAGATCTCTTTCCCTAAATCCACGTTATCAGTACAGGAGGGTTTCATCTGTACTTCACGAAATGTCATTTATGTTATCATGTGCAAACGTTGCGGTTTGAAGTACATAGGGGAAACTGGCTTACGGTTAGGAGATCGATTTCGCCAGCATCTCAATGATATTTCTAAGAGGGCCTGGACACCCGTGGCTAAACATTTTTGCCTTGGTAACCACAGGGGCAAACAGGACATTTCTGTTAGTGCGATCCGCTCTTGTTCCGCAGATGTACGATCTCGGAGGGTCCTAGAACAGCGCCTTATTTTCCAGACTGGCTGTCTCCACCCAGCTGGAATTAACAATGCCTTCAGCTTTCTGTAACTTCTTTATTTTTCCACTGGCCTTTTTTATACTCTACTTTCTTTCTCTATGCTACCCCTCCCTATTACCATCCTATTTCCTACTCTGCCAACATATTGGTCTTGTCCTATTCACCAGTTTCACATTTTCTCCCTGTAGGTGTTTATGTTCTTCATTCATTATCTCTCCGCGTCCCCTTTTCTCTCCCCTTCCCCCTCCCCCCCCCCCGACACCTCTAGCGGCTATCATGTTTCTATTGCCTTCCCCCAACCCCTTTCTCCCACTTGTTCTCCTCCTCTCTCTCTCCGCTTCTTCGCTATGATTGGCTATATCGGGAATCTTTTGTCTGTAGGCAGCGTGGTTTTTTTTCCTCCTCCTTCTTCCACACACATTTCTGCTTCACTGGGAGCAAGACACTTCAGATAAGTTCTATATGTTTGTATTTCGTTGTGTATGTATCCTCGAATAAGGCTCACGCCGAAATATCGGATGTTGTATGTTTTTCATTTATACATTCTCATACTTTATATTCGTTTTTTTTTCACCTTGCTCACTTCCTCCCTCACTTTGTAAAACTGCACCATACACCTCTATCTACCTTATTTATATTAATCAGTTTTACTGCAGTCGCCATCCCTTTTATCTGCTTTTTAATATCCTACCATAGTAGTTTGTTAATATACTACTATAGTTATTTGTTAATACGCTACCATAGCTATTTGTTAATATGCTATTATAGCTGTTTGTAATGTGCCAACATATCATCATCATCATCATCATCAGGTGCCATGCCGACTGGCGTTGGTTATTATGCTTCCCCAGAGTACCCGATCCTTCATGCAGGCCATCAGCTTAGTTGGTGATCTCCTCTCACACCATCCCGTCAGACTGTCCAGTATCATTTCTCTTGGTCTTCCTCTTGATCTTTTTCTTTCTATTTTTCCTGTTATAATATGTTCAATGCCCCCTCTTCTCATTGCATGTCCTACGAAAGTACATTGTCTCTCTCTTATTTTTTTTTTTTTTTTGGACAAGATTTTTTGTCACTCCAGCTCTTCTCATACATTCTTCATTAGTTATTTTTGCTGTCCAGGGGATTTGCAACATTCTTCTAATAAACCACATTTCTGCTGCTTCCAATGATTTTTGTGCAGACCTGCCTATTGTTCATGATTCACTTCCATATAACAAGATTCATTGATAAGGATGTGTTAGCTAATATGTTTCTCATTCTCTGAAATGCAGTCTTTGCTTGGCCTATTCTGTTCCTAATTTCTGTTCTGCATTTCCCATCTGATGTTATTACTGCTCCAAGATATTTGAATTTCTGCACCTGATTTAGAATAGTTTCGTTTAATTGTATACTACATGTTAGTGGATTCTGTTTGTTAGATATATCCATAGTCTGTATCTTTTTGATGTTCAAAGTAAGGTCTTTCTGTTTACTTTCTTTGGCGACTTTATCCAAGAGATTTTGCAGGTCTTGTTGGTTCTCAGTTATCAGTACTGTGTCGTCAGCATACCGAAGGTTGTTAATATTGTATCCTCCAATTTTTATGCCTGGTTCTGTGATGATCGTTCTTAGAATATTCTCGCTGTACAGAGAAAAAAGGTCTGGAGATAGTACACATCCTTGTCGCACCCCTTGTTTTATAGGTTGATTTTTTTCCAGTTCTATTTTCAACTCGAACTGCTGCTTCTTGCTGCCAGTATAGATGTTTTACAATCCTCAGGTCTTTGCCGTCTACACTGATGTCTTCAAGCATTTTAATGCTACCATAGCTATTTGTTAATATGCTACCATAGCTGGTTATTATATGCTGCCGCGTGTTCCTTGTTTCTTAGAAGACATTCATGATATAAACTTCCTGGACGGATACACAACCAATGAGCAACTTTCATCAGCAACACGCTGACCAAGCAGCACTGTCACAACAGCCTGGTGTCTCAAGCAATGTTTTGAGAAAGATGTTAATTTTTAGAAGATTTGATTTTCTGATGATATCCTAACAATTTTATCTCTCACATTCTTAATATCATGCCCAGATGAAGGCTTTGTTGTAGTCAAAATATTGGTTACGTAAATATTTATTTTGCAAAACCTCCAACTATATGATTGAAGGAGTTACAATCAATCGCTGAGTAGGTACTGAATGTTGAAGATTACTCATTTTATGACGTCATATAATGTACTCGTAAATCTTCTGGCTGGGAAACACACCGGGCCGGAAGCCGCCCTGTTTGTGCTGGTGACCTCTGGGAGCGGAACCCCTCATATACAACCCAGACCGATCAATGTCTGGTCTCCAACTCGGTCAATACTCACAAACGACATACTACCACAGTTGTCTGCCAGCACAAGTCCAGAAACAGGGGACGCAAACAGCGAACAACAGATCAACAAAAGAACAACTGACAGCATTCAATGGAGATGAGATCGAGAAGGCATCAGAATCGCCAGCGACGCGCCATTTCGGCGCCTGCTTCTAGGATCGTGGCCCTGGGATTCGGGGTTACGTATTCACATTTCTGGTATCGTGCCGCACATTTAAACCAGATTCGAAACCGAGCAATAATTTCAAACGTCTCAGACATTTTAATTATTTCGTATCCATTTTTTAAGATGTAAACATTAGTTTATAATGGATGTAAACATTAGTTTATAATGGATATAAAACATTAGTTTATAAAGGACGTAAACATTAATTGATAAAACAGCTTATTATTTTTATTTGCACATTATCTTTAAATGTGTGTTATTTTACTCGATTCTTTGTATTTCTTCAAGACATCTTGAACTATTTACCTAAAAATCTATAATCGCTTATCCACAAATTTTGAACTACTTATCCATAGATTTTGTGCCACTTATTCATAAATCTTGAACCACTTATCCATAGATCATGAACCATTTACCCATAGATCCCAAACCATTTACTCATAGATCTTGAACCAGTCACCCATATATCTTAAACTACTTACCCATAGATCCTATTTTTTTAATGTATTTATCTGTTGCTTTCTCCTTTCTGTTGTACTAGACACAAAATGGCTGAAATATTGTATTGTTTCTATTTGTTTGCCATTTCTACCTGCTCTTCATGCTATTTACTCCTTCCAGTTCTACCTTCTTACTTTATTTACTCCTTCCAGTTCTACCCTCTTACTTCTTTTACTCCTGCCAGTTCTACCTTCTTATTTTATTTACTCCTATCAGTTCTACCTTCTTACTTCCTTCTTTCTATCTTTGTTGTCAGACTGTACCATACACATCTGCCTACCTCAACTCTAGTCCATGAACGTCACACAGCAAACACAAAAAAGCAACATACACCAAACACAATAAAAGTAACAAACAGCAAGCAGAATAAAAATAATAAACCGAATAAAAGTAGTAATCAGAAAAAAAATACAAATAATAATCAGAAAACAGAAGAAAAACTACAAACAGAAAATGAAAGTAACGATTAAAATAAGATCTAAATTATGCAAGCTGGACAAATGATAGTGTAAATACAGTACATTGGAAAACACAGGACATGTGTAAAAGGACAGAAGAAATATCAAGAAGAAGAAAAAACTAGCATAAACAGAATCTCCTCCATGCCAGGAAAGAGGTAATCTACTCATCTAGTCATACACAGAAACCAGCCTACCTATAAAACATAATCTCTTCCATGACAAGAAGGAGGTAATCTACTCATCTAGTCATACACAGAAACCAGCCTACCTATAAACAGTTCAGGAAGTAGACGCTGGTAATAAAGACAGACTTGTAAATCTGGGTCGTGATAAAGCTGCAGAAATTGCTCTTCATAGACATGTCAGTCACGTCCACTGTCACAGAAATCTCATCTCATAACACGCACTGATATACTCAGGTCAGAGCGCCACACTCTACACCTCCCTGGTAAAGCCTGACCTGGTAATTTGGTAATGAGCTAAGGAACTATAAGCTATAGAAAAGGTGCAGGGTTTCGACTAAATAATTAGGAAAGAAGAAAAAGTGGCAAGAGTAGTAGTAGTAATTAACAGTAGTAGTAATAGTAGCAGTAGTAATAGTAGTAGTAGAAACGGTAGTAGTAGTAGTAGTAGTAATAGTAGTAACAGAAGTAGTAGTAGTAATAGTAGTAATAGTAGTAGTAGTAGTAATAGTAGTATTAGTAATAGTAGTAGAGCATTGTTATTATTATTATTACTATTATTAATAGTAGTAGTAGTAGTAGTAGTAGTAGTAGTAGTAGTAGTAGAAGTAGTAGTAATAGTAGTAGTAGTAACAGTAGTAGTAGAAGTAGTTGTAACTACAGTAGTAGTAACAATAGTAGTAGTAGTAATAGTAGTGGTAACAGTAGTAATAGTAATAGTAGTAGTAGTAACAATAGTAGTAGTAGTAGAAGTAGTAATAGTAGTAGTAGTAATAGTAGTAACAATAGTAGTAGTAGTAATAGTAGTAGTAGTAGAAGTAGTAGTAGTAGAAGAAGAAGAAGAAGGATGAGGAGGCGGGGAAAGAAGGAAAAAGATGATGAAGAAGAAGAAGAAGAAGAAGAAGAAATAGAAGAAAGAAGAAGAAGAAAAAAGAAGAAGAAGACAAAGAAGAAGATGATGATGATGATTATGATGATGATGATGATGATGATGAGGAACAAAAAGAAGAAGAAGAAGAAAAAGAAGAAGAAGAGAAAAAAGACGAAGAAGAAGACCAAAAAAAAGGCGAAAAAGAAGAATAAACAGAAAGACGACGCAGCAGAAGGAAAAGAAGCGGAAGAAGAAAGAAAATTCGGAAGAGAGAGAAAGAGGAAGAAAAATAAGATGATGAAAGAAGAAAAAGAAGAAGAGGCCGAAAGAAGAAAGAGCAGAAAAAGAAGAAAAAGAAAAAGCTGGAAAAAGCAGAGAAAGAAGAAGAAGAAGAAGAAGGACGAAGAAAAAGAAGCAGGAAGAAAAAACGCAGAAGAAGAAGAAGAAGCAGGAAGAATATAAAAAGCAGAAGAAGAAAAATAAGCAGAAAGAAGAAGAAGAAGAAGAAGAAGAAGAAGAAGAAGAAGCAGGAAGAATAAAAAGCAGAAGAAGAAAAATAAGCAGAAAGAATAAGAAGAAGAAGAAGAAGAAGAAGCAGGAAGAATAAAAAGCAGAAGAAGAAAAATAAGCAGAAAGAAGAAAAATAAGCAGAAAGAAGAAGAAGAAGAAGAAAGAAGAAGAAGAAGAAGAAGAAGCAGGAAGAATAAAAAGCAGAAGAAGAAAAATAAGCAGAAAGAATAAGAAGAAGAAAAAGAAGAAGCAGGAAGAATAAAAAGCAGAAGAAGAAAAATAAGCAGAAAGAATAAGAAGAAGAAGAAGAAGCAGGAAGAATAAAAAGCAGAAGAAGAAAAATAGTCAGGATGAGACTAAGCAGTTAGAGTTCAGTTCCCACAGAGCCGTCGTCAGAGAAGTTGGCTTGTACATTCTACGCCAGGATCGATATGATAAATTCCAGCGTATCGGATTCTCACGATAACTAAATGTACCATAATCGCCAGTGTAACCACATCTGCATCGAAATCAGAAATAAAATATCCGAATAGAGAATGTATCATAACGAGTTGTTTGGAATGATCGATACTGAACCCGTTTGACAATCATAAGAAAATACATAGAAAAGTTGGCTTAATTATAACATAAATATCTATCTATCTATCTATCTATCTAGGGCAGAATGTAAGACGGGCCTGCGTGCCCAATTCTTTACCCTTGAAAAATAAAGATTATTCATTCAAAGATTATTCATTCATTCATTCATTCATTCATTCTATCTATGTCTGTCTGTCTGTCTGTCTACAATAACAATCCTGCCACATAGCTCTCACCATGACAGAATGTTGGTTATCTGATATAAACAATGATAAATTATGTGGTGCTGTCTTTGTTGACTTAAAAAAAAAAGCATTTGACATGATTGATCATGAAATCCTAGTTAGAAAGCTTGAGACTTATAGGTTACACCCTGACTTGACAAAATTTATTACATCTTTTCTTTCCAACAGACAGCAGGTAGTTTGCCTCAAAAACTCTACGTCAAGTTCATCTGTGGTTGATAATGGTGTTTCACAAGGGGGGATGACTGCACAGTTTACACTAGTGACAATGACTTGAGTCAGTTCTTCAGTTTGACATAAATAGTTCTAATTAACTGGAGCAACAGAATGCTCGTAAACACCAGCAAAACAAAATCCATGCTCGTTACAACAAGACAGAAAGCAATATACTCACCGACAGCAACGCTACAGCTCCGTGCTGAAATTTCTTTACTAACACCAACATTTTTGTGTGTGGAATCAGACACAGAATCTTAGAGACAGAATCTTGGAGACAGAATCTTGGAGACAGAATCTTATACGTCACCCTGAGCTGACTAAAGTAAGAACAGATCATGTCTGTGTTACAAAGTCATCTTTAAAAACATTAAGAACAGAAAAGAAAAATGTTTGCCTGCTGTACCAATGCCTCATCTCTAAGGAACACATTTTAATAGATAGGAAACTACGAGGCTTTCGTATGGTAAAGTAAGAGAACACAGAAACTATGAGGCTTTGGTACGGCAAAGTAAGAGGACACAGAAACTACGAGGCTTTGGTACGGCAAAGTAAGAGGACACAGAAACTACGAGGCTTTGGTACGGCAAAGTAAGAGGACACAGAAACTACGAGGCTTTGGTATGGTAAAGTAAGAGGACACAGAAACTAGAGGCTTTGGTACGGTAAAGTAAGAGAACACAGAAACTAGAGGCTTTGGTACGGTAAAGTAAGAGGACACAGAAACTAGAGGCTTTGGTACGGTAAAGTAAGAGAACACAGAAACTAGAGGCTTTGGTACGGTAAAGTAAGAGGACACAGAAACTAGAGGCTTTGGTATGGTAAAGTAAGAGGACACAGAAACTACGAGGCTTTGGTACGGCAAAGTAAGAGGACACAGAAACTACGAGGCTTTGGTATGGTAAAGTAAGAGGACACAGAAACTAGAGGCTTTGGTACGGTAAAGTAAGAGAACACAGAAACTAGAGGCTTTGGTACGGTAAAGTAAGAGGACACAGAAACTAGAGGCTTTGGTACGGTAAAGTAAGAGAACACAGAAACTAGAGGCTTTGGTACGGTAAAGTAAGAGGACACAGAAACTAGAGGCTTTGGTATGGTAAAGTAAGAGGACACAGAAACTAGAGGCTTTGGTACGGTAAAGTAAGAGGACACAGAAACTAGAGGCTTTGGTATGGTAAAGTAAGAGAACACAGAAACTAGAGGCTTTGGTACGGTAAAGTAAGAGGACACAGTTTTGTAGGATTAGACCTGGAAAAAATCGTAGACAAAGAACTTTAGTGAGACGCGAGAGAAAGAAAAATCACAAGAGAATTACCTGGGATTCGAACACGGACTCCGCTAGGACGAGCAGCCGTCTAGCCGCGAGAGAACAGTGTACTATCGACTTAGCCAACTAGCACCCCCCCCCCCCAAAAAAAAAGGTGCTTTATTGACATAGTCTTTAGTAACTGCTCAGCAGACACGAGGGATCGTGACACCTGGAAAGAAACGAGGTCGTGACACAGAAATTCTGTAGCTTAGATTCAGTCTCTCTAACAGGTACCAACTAGACAAACATACACACGGTCTCCTGTCATGTCTGGTGCAAACTTGAACAACAATAACAAACGAACGAATACTTATTACATGAAGTTAGTTTCAGGTATAGTTTTAAGGAACAATTTTTAATAAACATTTTCTCTCGTGGCTAATCGGCTGCTCGTCCTAGCGGAGTCCGTGTTCGAATCCCAGGTAATTCTCTTGTGATTTTTCTTTCTCTCGCGTCTCACTAAAGTTCTTTGTCTACGATTTTTTCCAGGTCTAATCCTACAAAACTGTATTCTCTTACTTTACAGAGTTTCTCTAATGTTTCTTCCTGTTCTCGTGGAGCAGTAAATTCTGCATTTTATAACTTCCCGTCCAAGATAAAAGCGTGCGGGCAATAAACAGTGACATAAAACAACATGGCTAGTGTTGGAGAAGAGCTCCACAACTCTTCCTGCTTGCTGCTCCCACATAAAACATTTGCTCAGATAAAAACAGATCAGATTTTCTATCTCTCAAGTTTCAAGCTCCCCTTGAAAGAACACTGCAGTGAGTGAACAAGTGCAGGATTTCTACTTTGTTCTGAAACTATAAAAATACCTGGCGAACACTGACATAAAATATAGAACTGGAGATGGAGAAGTCTGGAACATAGAGAGAGATGTTTACAAACTTCAAGAAAATATTCATCTAACTGTGAAAAGATATATCTGGACTAAATAAATACAGATCTTCTGATTAATAAAAATGTTTAACAATGTTTGTTTATTGAAACAGAAAATGTTTAAGAATGTTTATTTATAGAGATAGGAAATGTAACCTGTAAAATTATGTCACTTTTGTAAAACAAAGATTCTTCAAAGTCTGGACGCCAACTGGTTCTGACGAAAAGATTCAGAACCGTCTCGTGTCTGTGAGCATGAAGTAGTTCTCGTGTTCGTTCAGAATGTTCAGTTTCCTGACAGATTTATCACAGACATCTGCAGCGTCTGGGTATCTTGTCAGATTTATTAGAAACTTCTACAGCGCCTTGGTCTCTTGTCAGATTTATCACAGACTTCTACAGTGCCTGGTCTCTTATCAGATTTATCACAGACTTCTACAGCGCCTGGGTCTCTTGAGCGCATACTTTGTCTCCTGAGTTGACTCTTCACTGAAAACGTCTGTTCTTCTGGCAGACACTGATTCAATGACTTTCAGTCTGTAGTTTTCTGTCTTCTGTATTTTTTTTTCATTTTGGTTGGTGATAAAGGGTAATGTTCACTTGCCAGAACTTGATAAACGTTGATGAGCAATATTTTTCTGATAGCAAGTAGCCAACTCTGTTTCAAAAAGCCAGTGAACACGTTCGTATTACAAGTAAATAAAGAAGTTATGGGAAAACTTGCTCACCACTGGCTGCGCTCAACCGAGGAGGCCGTCCAACAGTACCCTGGGGTGGAGCTTGTCAAGACCTAGGGTGATGAGTTGTCGGGTCCGCACCAATCACAACAGACTTAGGTACCAACTTTGTTAGCAGCTCAAGACTGGCCCAGTCGACATGTGCACACGTGGTACTGGCAAGTGCCCAACATACGAAGTACAGAGAAGACAAATGTGCTCAGAATACGAGGTACAGAGAAGACAGATGTGGCCAACATATGGGTACAGAGAAGACAGATGTGGCAAACATACGAGGTACAGAGAAGACAGATGGATGTGGCCAAGACCTATATCAGTTTAAGAGAAACTTTCTGCGGATGTTCACCAACCCCAGCTGACCACTGAGTACTTTAAATCAGGGTTTTCAAGGCGCGTTTGGGCTGCCGCCCCTTGTCTCCCCGGCTAATTTCTCAACGTCCCTCTTGTCTCCCAGTCTACTTTCTTAACGTCCCTCTTGTCTCTCAGGCTACTTTCTCAACTCCCCCTCTCCTAGTCTCATAGGCTACTTTCTCAAGGCCCGCTCTCCTAGTCTCCCAGGCTACTTTCTCAACGCCCCCTTGTCTCCCAGGCTGCTTTCTCAACGCCCCCCCCCCTTGTCTCCCAGGCTACTTTCTCAACGCCCCCCTTGTCTCCCAGGCTACTTTCTCAACGTCACTCTTGTCTCTCAGGCTACTTTCTCAACGCCCCCCCCCTTGTCTCCTAGGCTACTTTCTCAATGCCTCTTTGTCTCCTAGGCTGCTTTCTCAACGCCCCCTTGTCTCCTAGGCTACTTTCTCAACGCCCCCCCCCCTTATCTCCTAGGCTGCTTTCTCAACGCCCCCTTGTCTCCTAGGCTGCTTTCTCAACCCCCCCCTTGTCTCCTATGCTACTTTCTCAACGCCCTCTTGTCTCCTAGGCTACTTTCTCACGCCCCCTTGTCTCCTAGGCTACTTTCTCAACGCCCTCTTGTCTCCTAGGCTGCTTTCTCAACCCCCCCTTGTCTCCTATGCTACTTTCTCAACGCCCCCTTGTCTCCTAGGCTACTTTCTCAACGCCCCCTTGTCTCCTAGGCTACTTTCTCAACGTCTTCTTGTTTCCTAGGCTCCTTTCTCAACACTCCCTTGTCTCCTAGGCTACTTTCTCAACGCCCCCTTCTCTCCTATGCTACTTTCTCAACGCCCTCTTGTCTCCTAGGCTACTTTCTCAACGCCCCTTGTCTCCTAGGCTACTTTCTCAACGCCTTCTTGTTTCTTAGGCTCCTTTCTCAACGCCCTCTCGTCTCTTAGGCTACTTTCTCAACGCCCCCTTGTCTCCAAGGTACTTTCTCCGCGCCCCTTGTCTTCTAGGCTGCTTTCTCAACGCCTTCTAGTCTCCAAGAGTACTTTCTGAACGACCCCTTTTCTCCGAGGTTAATTTCTCAACGCCCCCTACATTCTTAACGCCCCCTAGTCTCCAAGGCTACTTTCTCAACGCCCCCTTGTCTCCTAGGCTACTTTCTCAACGCCCCCTTGTCTCCTAGGCTACTTTCTCAACGACCCCTTGTCTCCGAGGTTAATTTCTCAACGCCCCCCTACATTCTTAACGCCCCCTAGTCTCCAAGGCTAATTTCTCAACGCCCCCATGTCTCCTATGCTACTTTCTCAACGCCCCATTGTCTCCGAGTCTAGTTTCTCAACTCCCCTTTGTCTTCAAGGCTACATTATCAACGCCACCTTGTCTCCACAGCTGCTTTCTCAACGTCTCTTTGTCTCCCAGGCTACTTTCTCAAGTCCCTCCCCTTGTCTCCCGGGCTACTTTCTCAACGCCACCTTGTCTCCAAAGCTGCTTTCTCAACGTCTCTTTGTCTCCCAGGCTACTTTCTCAACCTCCCCTCTCCTAGTCTCCCAGGCTACTTTCTCAACGCCACCTTGTCTCCAAAGCTGCTTTCTCAACGTCTCTTTGTCTCCCAGGCTACTTTCTCAACGTCCCTCCCCTTGTCTCCCAGGCTACTTTCTCAACGTCCCCTCTCCTAGTCTCCCAGGCTACTTTCTCAACGCTCACTCTCCTAGTCTCCCAGGCTACTTTCTCAACGCCCCCTCTCCTAGTCTCCTAGGCTACTTTCTCAACGCCCCCTCTCCTAGTCTCCTAGACTACTTTCTCAACGCCCCCTTTCCTAGTCTCCCAGGCTACTTTCTCAACGCCCCCTCTCCTAGTCTCCCAGGCTACTTTCTCAACGCCCCCTTTCCTAGTCTCCCAGGCTACTTTCTCAAGGCCCCCTCTTCTAGTCTCCCAGGCTACTTTCTCAAGGCCCCCTCTCCTAGTCTCCCAGGCTACTTTCTTAACGCCCCCTCTCCTAGTCTCCCAGGCTACTTTCTCAAGGCCCCCTCTCCTAGTCTCCCAGGCTACTTTCTCAACGTCCCTTGCTCTTGTCTCCCTGGCTACTTTCTCAACGCCCCTTCCCCTTGTCTTCATTACGATATGTATTCATTCATTCATTTGCATGTCCCTTGCGGAACTTTGCCTCCCTAACAGCTTTCCTGTGGGCCTCTCTGTTGTGAGCAAGATGGCCTGCTGCTGATACATTTGGATACGTATTACACAACTAAAATCTTCAGCAAGCAAGTCAGATTATTTTACAATATCAAGGAGTATGTTTATAACTCACCTACTGCACTATTTTTAAGTTTTTATGTGATGGGTGAGTTTCATATAGGTACAAAAGTTTCTCAATATCACGTTGAAAAGTGCTACGAGGTGGGGGGGGGGGGGGGGGTAGAACCGACTGCTGCATCGTTTTCCCTACTCCCCCACCCCCAATTCTTCCTACGCCCTTGTACTGCCTCTTTCTTCTACGGCCCTTGTACTGCCTCTTTCTTCCACTGCCCTTGTACTGCCTCTTTCTTCTACGGCCCTTGTACTGCCTCTTTCTTCCACCGCCCTTGTACTGCCTCTTTCTTCCACCGCCCTTGTACTGCCTCTTTCTTCCACCGCCCTTGTACTGCCTCTTTCTTCCTACGCCCTTGTACTGCCTCTTTCTTCCTACGCCCTTGTACTGCCTCTTTCTTCCTACGCCCTTGTACTGCCTCTTTCTTCCACCGCCCTTGTACTGCCTCTTTCTTCCACCGCCCTTGTACTGCCTCTTTCTTCCACCGCCCTTGTACTGGCACCTTTTCTTCCACCGCCCTTGTACTGGCAGCTTTTCTTCCACCGCCCTTGTACTGCCACCTTTTCTTCCACCGCCCTTGTACTGGCAGCTTTTCTTCCACCGCCCTTGTACTGCTACCTTTTCTTCCACCGCCCTTGTACTGCACCTTTTCTTCTACCGCCCTTGTACTGCACCTTTTCTTCTACCGCCCTTGTACTGCTACCTTTTCTTCCACCGCCCTTGTACTGCTACCTTTTCTTCCACCGCCCTTGTACTGCTCCTTTTTCTTCCACCGCCCTTGTACTGGCAGCTTTTCTTCCACCGCCCTTGTACTGCTACCTTTTCTTCTACCGCCCTTGTACTGCTCCTTTTTCTTCCACATGCCTTGTACTGCTCCTTTTTCTTCCACCGCCCTTGTACTGCTCCTTTTTCTTCCACCTGCCTTGTACTGCCTCTTTCTTCCACCGCCCTTGTACTGCTCCTTTTTCTTCCACCTGCCTTGTACTGCCTCTTTCTTCCACCACCCTTGTACTGCTCCTTTTTCTTCCACCGCCCTTGTACTGCTACCTTTTCTTCCACCGCCCTTGTACTGCTACCTTTTCTTCCACCGCCCTTGTACTGCTACCTTTTCTTCTACCGCCCTTGTACTGCTACCTTTTCTTCCACCGCCCTTGTACTGCTACCTTTTCTTCCACTGCCCTTGTACTGCTACCTTTTCTTCTACCGCCCTTGTACTGCTACCTTTTCTTCCACTGGCCTTGTACTGCTACCTTTTCTTCCACCGCCCTTGTACTGCCACTTTTTCTTCCACCGCCCTTGTACTGCTCCTTTTTCTTCCACCGTCCTTGTACTGCCACCTTTTCTTCCACCGCCCTTGTACTGCTCCTTTTTCTTCCACCGCCCTTGTACTGGCAGCTTTTCTTCCACCGCCCTTGTACTGCTACCTTTTCTTCTACCGCCCTTGTACTGCTCCTTTTTCTTCCACATGCCTTGTACTGCTCCTTTTTCTTCCACCGCCCTTGTACTGCTCCTTTTTCTTCCACCTGCCTTGTACTGCCTCTTTCTTCCACCGCCCTTGTACTGCTCCTTTTTCTTCCACCTGCCTTGTACTGCCTCTTTCTTCCACCACCCTTGTACTGCTCCTTTTTCTTCCACCGCCCTTGTACTGCTACCTTTTCTTCCACCGCCCTTGTACTGCTACCTTTTCTTCCACCGCCCTTGTACTGCTACCTTTTCTTCTACCGCCCTTGTACTGCTACCTTTTCTTCCACCGCCCTTGTACTGCTACCTTTTCTTCCACTGCCCTTGTACTGCTACCTTTTCTTCTACCGCCCTTGTACTGCTACCTTTTCTTCCACTGGCCTTGTACTGCTACCTTTTCTTCCACCGCCCTTGTACTGCCACTTTTTCTTCCACCGCCCTTGTACTGCTCCTTTTTCTTCCACCGTCCTTGTACTGCCACCTTTTCTTCCACCGCCCTTGTACTGCTCCTTTTTCTTCCACATGCCTTGTACTGCCTCTTTCTTCCACCGCCCTTGTACTGCTCCTTTTTCTTCCACCTGCCTTGTACTGCCTCTTTCTTCCACCTGCCTTGTACCGCCTCTTTCTTCCACCGCCCTTGTCTTGCCACTTTTCTTCCACCGCCCTTGTCTTGCCATTTTTCTTCCACCGCCTTTGTATTGGCCCCTTTTCTTTAAACGTCCTTGTGTAACCCCTTTTTCTTTCATCTCGCCCTGATCATTTTTACGCCCATAGGGGTGGTGGGGGTTATCGCCCACTTTGGGAAACACTTTATACAAGTCGACGTCTGAGAAGGATGGAAGAAGAAGAAGAAGAAGAAGAAGAAGAAGAAGAAGCTGAACGTAGAAAAGTAATAAAGGTAAATAGAGCTGTAAGGTGCAGTTTTTTACAAAGCGGCAGAGAGAGTGAGTAAAATGGGAAACCAACGAATAGAAAGTATGAGAGTAAGATGAGAATGTATACATGAAAAACATACGATATTCAATATTTCGACATAAGACTTTTTCGAGGATTACATACACAAACAAGACAACATATAACTTATCTTAGTGGCGTCCTCCTGAATAGGAAAAAACACGAATACATATATATATATTAGTCTCTCTCTCAATCTCTTTCTCATTCTCTCTCAACTTCTCTCAATCTTTCTCTCAATCTCTTTCAAATCTCTCTCAATTTCTTTTAATCTCTCTCAGTCTTTCTCAATCTCTCTCAATCTCTCCCAGTTTATTTTTCAATCTCTCTAAATCCTTATCTCTCTCAATCTCTCTCTCTCTCTCAAATACTCAAATATCTCTCAATCTCTCTCAATCTCTCTCACTCTCTCTCTCTCTCTCTGTGTTTTATTACCCGCACTATCATCATCATCATCATCGTCATCATCATCATCATCAGCAGCAGCAGCAATGCTTGTAAAGAACTACTAGTAAGTTATGGAGCACAGTTTCCCCACCAACAAATCAATACTTGCCTCAGCTTTCAGCTGTTGTAGGCAGTCCCAATAACTCCTTACTGTTGAATCAGCAACTGTAGCCTGACGGTCAGTCAAGCGTAACCAGCTGTAAGAACAGATGATTCTCCCGTGAAGTTGCATGTTCTGCTGTCAATGTGGTTTACCTGTAATGTTTAAAATTATTTTCAAATGTTGAATCTTCCACCCCTGACCTTCAACTTAACAGACAAATCATCTTTGTTGTCTCGCTGCGCATTTCATGCCCTGAAAGGAACCTTCTTTTGCTGAAATATTGGTTGTTTTTCTTCTTGAACTTATTTATTCCACTGTCGTTTATTTTTCTTTGTTTCATTTCTCAGCCTTTACTATAAATACATTATACATCTCCAATGCAATTTCAGGACGCTCAATCATTCCCTTATACAAATACTACAATTACAAGAGTTAGTAACACTGCATGTCACAACAACAACAACAAGACAAAATCAAAGCTGCATGTCACAACAACAACGACAATAAAAACTGCTTATTGCAACAACAACAACAAGACAATCAAAACTGCATGTCACAACAAAAACAACAACAAGACAATCAAAACTGCATGTCACAACAAAAACAACAACAAGACAATCAAAACTGTATGTTACTACAACAACAACAAGACAATCAAAACTGTATGTTACAACAACAACAACAAGACAATCAAAACTGTATGTTACTAGAACAACAAGACAATCAAAACTGTATGTTACTAGAACAACAAGACAATCAAAACTGCATGTCATAACAATAAAAACAAGACAGTCAGAAATGCATGTCACAACAACAACAATAAACACTCAAAATTATATGTTACTACAACAACAACAAGAGAATCAAAACTGCATGTCACAACAACAACAACAACAACGATAATAAAAACTGCTTATTGCAACAACAACAACAACAACAACAACAACAAGACAATCAAAACTGCATGTCACAACAAAAACAACAAGAAGACAATAAAAACTGCATGTTATAACAACAATAAAAAGACAATCAAAACTGCATGCCATTACAACAATAACAACAAAACAATCAAAACTGCATGCCACTACAACAACAACAAGACAATCAAAACTGCATTGTTGTCTAGAACAATAACAAGTCAGAATAAAAACTGCATGCCACTACAACAAAAATAACAACAAGACAGAATCAAAACTGCATGTCACAACAACAACAATAAGACAGAATCAAAACTGCATGTCACAACAACAACAATAAGACAGAATCAAAACTACATTTCACAACAATAACAACAACCAGATAGAATGAAAATTGCATGCCACTACAACAATAACCCAATACCAACAAGACAATCAAAACTGCATATCACTAAACAACAAGACAATCAAAACTCCATGTAACTAAACAACAACAACAACACAGCCAAAACTGCATGTCACTAAACAACAACAAGACAGAATCAAACCTGCATGCTGCTAAACAACAACAAGACAGTATCAAAACTACATGCCATTACAATTATAACAACAAGACAATCAAAACTGCATGCCACTACAGCAATAACAACAAGAGAATTAAAACTGCATTCCACTACAGCAACTGTTAACAGCATTCCAGTATTTTACTGTCACAATGATGCAGAAATGTTACTTTTTTTCTTACACATTTAAAATCCTGTAATTCTATCTGCAATTCTTACAGTTATTATTTTATTTGTTTTTCTTGATGTTTAAATTCCATTTGTAATTCTTGCAGATGTAATTAATTCTGTAATTCTGGTAGTTGTAATTCTCTCTGTATTTTTACTGTTGTAATTCTATCTGCATTTCTTGCAGTTGTAATTGTCTGTTTTTCTTGCCTTTGCACTTCCATCTGCACTTCTTGCAGTTGTAATTCTATCTGTATTTCTTGTCTTTGTAATTCTATCTGCAGTTCTTGAAGTTGTAATTCTCTATGTATTTCTTGCCTTTGTAATTCTATTTGCATGTAACAAAATTCTTTAATTCTGTTCTTTATTCCATATAATCAACGGTAAATATGGTAATTTGACTAAATGATTAAAGACCTTATTTAATTATGACTTAGATTTGTGGTGTAAATGAAAGGTCAATCTTGACACTTTAAAAATCCCGAGATTTATGATCAAGTTTGATGAAATTTACCTTGACATGTTTTTTTTACTCAAGCTTAATTAAGACCTTGGAAAATCTCCAGAAGTATACGAACTTTATCCTGACATGTTTTTATTAAAAAGTAAATTTGGAATTTCCAGTTAGTTTTTAACTGAGGGTCATTTTTAGACGTTGAAATCCCGAGATTTTGCTTGAACTTTCTCTCTAGACTTGTTTTTATAGTTAGGTAAAATTAGGTTGACTTTTCGGCCTTTTGGCTAAGATCAAAGTATAGTTCTGCGCTCTGTAGTGTCTACATTGTGGTCCTTATCTTGAGACAAACGAGATGCTTGAGGCCTGCCTTGCACATTAAATGCCGGGGGTATGATCCACATCTCGTTACGGGTGGGTTCGGTTTGCAGTATCACCCGGTCACGCCCTATTGTTTTCGTCGTTAAAAAAATAAATAAATAAAAGTAGGTTGTTTTTCAGAGACTAGTCCAAGATCTTAAACAGTAGATTTTCATGAAGTTTAGACTTTCTCGTGGACGAATGTTCACGAAAATAAGAAAGTAGAAATTGTTGATGATATTTAAGCGCTGAACTTTTACATAGGATGATGATTGTTTAGACGGAGATTAGAATGTGGGATTAGGATAGAAGATAGAAGTGCGAGAATCATAGTGACAGGTTTGTTATTAGTGACTGAGTTATGCAATTATTTTGAGCGAGATTTTTTATTGACAGTTGAGAGATTTGATATCATTATGGGTTAGAAAGTGTTCTAGGAAACTGTGTAGTAATTTGTGATGGAATGTGAGTTGAGTTTCCCTTCCATGGATACAGGTATGCCTACTTGTAACTGAAGAATGTAACAATAGTTCTTTTGAAGCATTGTAGGACTTAAAGGTCGGATACTTGTGTTATTTTCTTACGGATCCATGGAAAGGCTTCTTGTGAGAATGTAAGTTGACATTTATGTCCATTCATGCTGTATGTCTGGCAGCTGGTATGAGTGTAGTGTAGCCCACTCCTTCCTTATATGGCTCTTGTCAAGGTTGGGAGTGGTTTGTTCATTTATTACAATCAGTATTCTTCATCCTCACTGATCACACCCCCCCCCCCATTCTTTTCATAATAAATACGTAGTTTATTTGGTTCCATAAAATTTAGGTGTCAGTGGTCTTCAAACTGTTGTATTGTCTGTGTACCTGTACATTAAGAGTCTGAGAATATAATTCGTTGAAAATCTAGGCTAGTAAGGTACTAAGACATTAGTTAGAAAACCAGTACATGCAATTCTTGCAGTTGTAACTCTGTCCGTATTTCTTGGCTGTGTAACTCTGTCTGTATTTCTTGGCTTTGTAACTGTCTGTATTTCTTGGCTTTGTAACTCTGTCTGTATTTCTTGGCTTTGTAACTCTGTCCGTATTTCTTGGCTGTGTAACTGTCTGTATTTCTTGGCTTTGTAACTCTGTCTGTATTTCTTGGCTTTGTAACTCTGTCTGTATTTCTTGGCTGTGTAACTCTGTCTGTATTAATTGGCTTTGTAACTCTGTCTGTATTTCTTGGCTTTGTAACTCGGTCTGTATTTCTTGGCTGTGTAACTCTGTCCGTATTTCTTGGCTTTGTAACTCTGCAGCTCTTGCGGTTAGTCTAGCACTAGAACCTACATAAGATCACTGGTTGATGGAGCTTCTCCTGACTGTGTGATGGAGCTTCTCCTGACTGTGTGATGGAGCTTCTCCTGACTGTGTGATGGAGCTTCTCCTGACTGTGTGATGGAGCTTCTCCTGACTGTGTGATGGAGCTTCTCCTGACTGTGTGATGGAGACCTGTCAGACCTCTCAAACCTGTCAGACCTGTCAGACCTGTCAAACCTGTCAGACCTGTCAAACCTGTCAGACCTGTCAAACCTGTCAGACCTCTCAAACCTGTCAGACCTGTCAGACCTGTCAGACCTCTCAAACCTGTCAGACCTGTCAGACCTGTCAGACCTCTCAAACCTGTCAAACCTGTCAGACCTGTCAGACCTCTCAAACCTGTCAGACCTCTCAAACCTGTCAGACCTGTCAGACCTGTCAGACCTCTCAAACCTGTCAGACCTCTCAAATCTGTCAGACCTGTCAGACCTGTCAGACCTCTCAAACCTGTCAGACCTCTCAAACCTGTCAGACCTCTCAAACCTGTCAGACCTCTCAAACCTGTCAGACCTGTCAGACCTGTCAAACCTGTCAGACCTCTCAAACCTGTCAGACCTGTCAGACCTGTCAGACCTCTCAAACCTGTCAGACCTCTCAAACCTGTCAGACCTCTCAAACCTGTCAGACCTGTCAGACCTGTCAAACCTGTCAGACCTGTCAGACCTGTCAGACCTCTCAAACCTGTCAAACCTGTCAGACCTGTCAGACCTCTCAAACCTGTCAGACCTCTCAAACCTGTCAGACCTGTCAGACCTGTCAGACCTCTCAAACCTGTCAGACCTCTCAAATCTGTCAGACCTGTCAGACCTGTCAGACCTCTCAAACCTGTCAGACCTCTCAAACCTGTCAGACCTCTCAAACCTGTCAGACCTCTCAAACCTGTCAGACCTCTCAAACCTGTCAGACCTCTCAAACCTGTCAGACCTGTCAGACCTCTCAAACCTGTCAGACCTCTCAAACCTGTCAGACCTCTCAAACCTGTCAGTCCTGTCAGACCTGTCAAACCTGTCAGACCTGTCAGGCCTCTCAAACCTGTCAGACCTCTCAAACCTGTCAAACCTGTCAGACCTGTCAGACCTCTCAAACCTGTCAGACCTGTCAAACCTGTCAGACCTCTCAAACCTGTCAGACCTCTCAAACCTGTCAGACCTCTCAAACCTGTCAAACCTGTCAGACCTCTCAAACCTGTCAGACCTGTCAAACCTGTCAGACCTCTCAAACCTGTCAGACCTCTCAAACCTGTCAGACCTCTCAAACCTGTCAAACCTGTCAAACCTGTCAGACCTCTCAAACCTGTCAGACCTCTCAAACCTGTCAGACCTGTCAAACCTGTCAGACCTCTCAAACCTGTCAGACCTGTCAAACCTGTCAGACCTCTCAAACCTGTCAAACCTGTCAGACCTGTCAGACTTGTCATGTGCAGTTCTGTAACTAGAACCTCACTCGCTTAAGAGCCTGAGGAGGGGGGGGGGTGTCACGTGAGCACAGACACGCTACTCATGAACGCCTGGAGGAAGATTTCTGCTTAACTTAAAACGAGGCGCGCTGGGGTTCTGAGATCTCTGACTCCCGCCCTGACAGCATCATCATGTGCCGGGAATAATGTCATAACTACAGATACCAGCTTTCTCACAAAGATGTCATTACTTTGCTGAGTGGTTTTATTTTTCTTAATTGTTTCATTTTCGTTTATATAATCTATCTATCTATCTATCTATCTATCTATCTATCTATCTATCTATCTATCTATCTGTCTGTCTGTCTGTCTGTCTGTCTGTCTGTCTGTCTGTCTGTCTATCTGCTTGCCTATCTGTATGTATGTATGTATGTATGTATGTATGTATGTATGTATATATGTATGTATGTGAGTGTATATTTCTTACCAGAATAGCAGCTTACATTTTCCTGTGTTATTTAGTTCATTTGTTGGTATATAATTACCTCTCGGCCGTTCAGTCTTTCACGCTTTCTTTCTCTCTTCAGTTCTCCAGTGACGATCTGTCTGTAAACAGTGTAAACAGCGTAAACAGTGTAAACAGCGTAAAACAGTATAAACAATGTAAACAGCCTGTTGTCAGCGGCCGGAGCATCAGGCTATGAAGACTATTTAGTAAACAAGTTGTTGCAAAGATATTTTCCAGTCAGTTCGGGATATGTCTCGGTGGCCGAGCCATCGTGTGGTTTTGTGGATGTGGTCGTTCATGATACTGAAGTATATACTGTGTTATTGTGCCCTGCGTTGGTTATGTTGTAAGTATATGTGATATGTGGTTGTTGGCTATGACCCGTCGAGCACCTTGGACTCTGTTTGGTTGTGTATGAGTTTGGTTGGTAGAGATGATTTCCTAAGGATGATAGTGTATGCGCTGGGTGAACCCATATGTCTGTATGGCAAGGTTGTTGTATGAGTTGGGATGGTGTTAATATATATATATATATATATATATATATATATATATATATATATATATTATATACAGCTGATATTGGCTGTCAAACAATAATGCTTTTGTTGCGTGCTGATAACATGATATGATTTATTTATGTAAGAGACCTTGAACGATGGTCCATTTAAACATATTTCTTGCCATGAGTTTTTGGTGTCTTTGCCATGTACATATAGTGTACATGTAATGTTGAGTTTTGATATGATGCTTACTACAGCTGTTCTGAGCTACAGCTTTATATGTTCTAGTGTTCGTGATAAATGATGTTATGAGGGCACTCACTCTTTTGACAGTACTTTACTTGTATGATGTTTATATTCAATGCATTGCTGAAGATATGTATGAATAAATATTGAATTATCGATTGATAAAGCTAATTATGACAACGAAGGTTGATATGAATGAGGATTACTGACTTGCATATTTGTGTTCAGTGATGCATAGATTTGCCAGTGCTTTCTATGATATATGTATATGTTCTGTAATCCTTATGTGTGGTGTACTCCGAACAGTTAACATTTGTGTGTGTGTGTGTGTTGATGACGAGTGCCTTGATGTTGTCGTAATAAACATATTTTGTTTCACAGCTTGAGATATTTGTTTTGTATTTGGTATGAGAAATGACGAGAAAGCAAAGCAGACATAACATCTATAGGTTGAACTGTTGGTTTACAAAGACCCGGGAACTGGGATGGTTGGGGTCAGATATTCTTTAAAAAAAATTAGGGTTGGGGGAGGGGTCACTGTACGTTTGTAGCACAGGAAGAATTTACTTATTTAATTACCATTCTCATAGGTCCCTGGCACATCTCACTCTCTCCCTTACATGTCTCTCTGGCTTCTTTTTGTTCTGTTGAAAAATTCTTGCCCATATTTTGTTCAAGATTAAACTGTCTGTGTAAACCTGTCACCGTCACTGAGAACAGAGGTCATCACTTGTTCTTGCCGTTCATGGCACACCAGCCGTGTAGGCCCCACAGAAACATCTCTGCTGACTGTAAACCAGTGTGGGCCCCACAGAAACATCTCTGCTGACTGTAAACCCGTGTAGGCCCCACAGAAACATCTCTGCTGACTGTAAACCCGTGTGGGCCCCACAGGCACATCTCTGCTGACTGTAAACCCGTGTGGGCCCCACAGACACATCTCTGCTGACTGTAAACCCGTGTGGGCCCCACAGAAACATATCTGCTGACTGTAAACCCGTGTGGGCCCCACAGACACATCTCTGCTGACTGTAAACCCGTGCGGGCCCCACAGACACATATCTGAGGACTGTAAACCCGTGTAGGCCCCACAGAAACATCTCTGCTGACTGTAAACAGGTGTGTTTATTGTCCAGGTATTTCAAACATCAGATATTATTGGCAATGTGTACTTCTATAATACCCAAATCCTCTTGTCAAAGATATTATCTTAATCTTGTTTATGTTACACAATGTTTTTGTTTGTTTGTTTGTGCTTTTCCTATTGTGGTTTAAGCCAGGCATTTTGCAATCAGCGGTTCGTGTTTTTATATAGTTACTTAGTTTATCTTCTAGTGCTATCTTCTTCTTCATCTTCTTCATCTTCTTTTTCTTCTTCTTCTACATCTTCTTCTTCACATTCTCAGACGCCCACTTGCATATCCCTGAGAGGTGCTGCAGTACATATCAGACTGTTTATGTGATCACTGCTGTTTATGTGGTTGCTTCTGTTTAAGTGGTTGCTTCTGTTTATGTTATCGCTGTTGTTTATATGGTTGCTTCTGTTTATGTTATTGCTGTTGTTTATGTGGTTGTTTCTGCTTATGTGATCGCTGTCTCCCATGTTTCATGGTCATTACACTCTGGCATTGTTACTTTCTTTCACTTTATCATTCTTTTATTTTTTCTTTTAGTTCTGTTTATATGTTTTTATATTCTAGTTCTCTTCATATGTTTTATCTTCTAGTTCTCTTTATATGTTTTTATCTTTTAGTTCTATTTATGTATTCTTATCTTATCTTTCTCTTTCTTTCTGAACATTTAAGAGCCCAAGGCTTCCACAAGGTTTTCCACAAACACCTGGTCTTCGTCTTTTTTTCCGCTCTTGCCCAGGTGATCCCTCTATTCATCCTCTCTTTTGTTCCTCTCCCTCTGTTGCTCATCATCCTCTCTTTTGTTCCTCTCCCTCTGTTGCTCATCATCCTCTCTTTTGTTCCTCTCCCTCTGTTGCTCATCATCCTCTCTGTTGTTCCTCTCCCTCTGTTCCTTGTTCTGCTTTCATTCCTGCTTCTCTGAGACGTCCATCTCAGCGTTATTTTTGGTAATGAGTTACCAGTGAACCGGAGTACATGTCCCACCCATCGCCAACGTCTTATCTCGATAATCAAAGTCAATACCTTCATCTGCATTTATGCCAGCAAGTGTTTATCTCATAGTTCTCTGTATATTGTTTAAACAACTAATCCACACAACGCCAAGTTCACTCTGAGTTAAGCTATGGAGAAACAACTAATCCACACAACGTCAAGTTCACTCTGAGTTAAGCTATGGAGAAACAACTAATCCACACAACGTCAAGTTCACTTTGAGTAAGCTCCTGATTGGTCAGGAATCACCAATGTCAGCATACTATGGCACAGACTGTAGCGAGCAGATTAACCGGTCGTCACAACAAACCGCCTGTTGTATGAAAGACAGTCTGTGCAACTCAGTAACTTATTGCGAGGTTACAACCTCAGTGAACTTGGCGCGACTTCCAGGAAGCGTGCCATCTGATTTCTATTAAAACTTTGCTCACGTGAGCAGTGTCTCTTTCCTCTGGTTAATGTAAGGTCACGTGGTACCGATGGATGAGTTCAACTAAGTGTCTCATCCCGAGCTTTATTTATTTTATTCTTACATCTAGCAAGTTTATGTTTGGCTGTAAAACTCAGAATACTGCCCTTCATTTTTCACTGTCCTTCGTCTTTCACTGTCCTTCATCTTTTCACTGTCCTTCATATTTCACTGTCCTTCATCTTTCACTGTCCTTCAACTTTTCACTGTCCTTCATATTTCACTGTCCTTCATCTTTTCACTGTCCTTCATATTTCACTGTCTTTCATATTTCACTGTCCTTCATATTTCACTGTCCTTCATATTTCACTGTCCTTCATATTTCATTACTTTCTGCTTCAACCCAGACCTGAAGAAGTTCCTTGACTGACTGGCTTTATCTGTGTGCTGGCTTTATCTGTGTGCTGGCTTTATCTGTGTGCTGGCTCTATCTGTGTTCTGGCTTTACCTGTGTGCTGGCTTTACCTGTGTGCTGGCTTTATCTGTGTGCTAGCTTGTTTTAGTCAAAATGAACTTGACATCGTTAAGTAAATACATTTTACCAGAAACATTTTTGTCATAAACTCTATAACATGAAAGCTCAAAGTTGCCTGTTCTAGTTTAGAATACTTTCTTCTACATCGATGATGATGATGATGATGATGATGATGATACAGCAACTTGTCTTTTCTTGTCTGTCTAATCAAGTCCTCTATACGGAAGTCACGTTGATCCCCGGCTATTTAGTCAGGCTATTGTGAAGCACACTGTTTGGTGAGTGTTACAAGACCTCGACCAGGCACAGGTTGACTTTTTCTGGCGGTAGAGCTGTAGCTCAACAACCTACGTAGAGGTTTTTGATTATGAAAAGACATACGATGGTCATACTGAAAGTCGTGAGCAAACATTTCTTTAAAATTCAGAATTTATAGATAGAGGAAATATAAATTTATCACCTTAAACTGCATCCTTTGCACTTCATATATAGGTCACTGACGTCACCATCATGTGCCACGTGACCACGAGGAGCATAATCAAAATAGCGGGTGCTGAAGTTTCGTTTCGTCAACGTGCTGTTATTGATTTCCTCGTTAAAGAGGTGCTGAAATTCATGAAAGACTTCAACTTGCTTATGGAGATGTGTGTATGGGTGCTAGCAGTGTCAGGAGGTGGGTGAAACATTTCAAAGATGGAAACACGAGCATCCAAGATACGCCTCGCAGCGGTCGCCCTCAAACTGCCTCCACTGAACGCAACGTGGAAAGGGTTGGCAGCATCATTAAATAACACAGACGTGTCACAGTATCTGATATCGCTGTAAATATAGGAATAGGACACAATGCAGTACAGGAAATATTTCAAACCCTAGGATACAGAAAAGTTTGTGCCCGCTGGGTCCCACAGGAGAGAACGTCCAGAAAGCAGTGCGTCTGTGCCGTCGGTCAGCTGGAACGGAATTCTACCAGGAGGGTATTTTCAACCTTACAAAATGATGGAGAAAATGTGTGCAGAAAAATGGAGATTATGTTGAAATAAAAGTAAATAAAAATCTTACAAATCGAAACATTTGACCCAAGAAAACACTAAAAACTAGAAATCTTCCGACTCTAAACACATGATCCAAAAGGAAAACACTCTTCTCTTTAGGTATGATGTTTGTCCCCTCTACAGGTAAAAAGTTTGACCTCTCTACAAGTATGAAGTTTGTCCTCTCTACATGTATGAAGTTTGTCTTCTCTACAGGTATCGATGTTTGTCTTCTATACAAGTATGAGGTTTGTCCTCTCTACAGGTATCGATGTTTGTCTTCTATACAAGTATGAGGTTTGTCCTCTCTACAGGTATCGATGTTTGTCTTCTATACAAGTATGAGGTTTGTCCTCTCTACAGGTATCGATGTTTGTCTTCTATACAAGTATGAGGTTTGTCCTCTCTACAGGTATCGATGTTTGTCTTCTATACAAATATGAAGTTTATCCTCTCTACAGGTATCGATGTTTGTCTTCTATACAAGTATGAGGTTTGTCCTCTCTACAGGTATCGATGTTTGTCTTCTATACAAGTATGAAGTTTATCCTCTCTACGAATATCGAAGCTTATCCTCTCTACAAGTATGAAGTTTGTCCTCTCTACAGGTATGAAGTTTGTCCTCTCTACAGGTATGAAGTTTGTCCTCTCTACAGGTACGAAGTTTGTCCTCTCTACAGGTATGAAATTTGTCTTCTTTATAGGTATGAAGTTTGAACTGAATTATTTCTCCAGAACCGAAGGTTGTTCTGTAATCTTTCTTTGCAGCTCTAGGTTGTTCTGTAATCTTTCTTTGTAGCTTTAGGTTGTTCTGTATTATTTCTTTGTAGCTTTAGTGGCTTTTTATTTGGACAAATCAACATCAAAAGCATTACTAGGCTACAATCCAGTAAGTGATAGAATCCTAACAATCAGACTTAAGGGCATTCCTAGAAATGTAACAGTCATCCAGGTATATGCCCCTACATCAGCAGCAGAAGAAGATGAAGTAGAACATTTTTATAACACACTGCAGACGACAATGGACCAGGTACGGAAAAATGATATTGTATTTATAATGGGTGATTTTAATGCAAAAATTGGTACAGAAAGAGCAGAAGATGAAGGACATGTTGTAGGGAAATTTAGCATAGGACACAGAAATGAGGCAGGTGACAATCTAATGGCGTTTTGTATGGAAAATGAGCTAATGATTGCTAACACACTTTTTAAACAACATCCAAGAAGACTTTACACATGGACATCACCTGATGGAAAAACCAGGAATCAAATAGATTACATTTTAGTGCAGAGAAGGTGGAGGTCAAGCATAACATCAGCAAAAACTTTACCAGGTGCTTATTGTGACACGGACCATGAGTTATTAATAGCAGACATGAAGATAAAGATAAAAAAGATAGTTATGGGATCAAGACCACTCCGCTTTGACCTTACAAATATACCAGAACAATACGGTATAGAAGTGAAGAACCGTTTCGAAATCCTGATGGCTGTACAGGAAGAGATGACACCAGATGAATTGGCTACGCAGGCCAAAGATATCTTAGTAGCAACAGCTAAAGACATGGTTCCAGTAAAGAAAACACAAAGGAATAGATGGATCACAGCAGGTACACTAGAACTGATAAAACAATGTAGAGAAATGAAGACGCAATGGAGAGTGACAAACAACAACAAAGATAAATATAAAACTTTAACAAAAGAAGTACGAAGAAACATAAGAAAAGACAAAAAACAATACATACAAGATTGTTGTGAAAGAATAGAAGAACATCAGAGGTGTGGAAGAGATAGTGAAATGTTTAAAGAAATGAAGACATTGACGAGAAATGTCACACCTAAGCTAAATGTAATTTGTGATGAGATGGGGAATACCCTGACAGAGACAGAGGAAATTCTGGAAAGATGGAAGGAATATTGCAAAAGAATGTATGAAACAACCGACTGTGGAAGCAGATATCAACAGTGTGAATTATTATTGGAGGAGAAAGAACCCGAGCCGACAATGGAAGAAGTTTTATGGGCAATAAAGAGTCTGAAAATGGTAAATCACCAGGATGTGATGAGATAACCGCTGAATTTATTAAAGCAGGAGGAAAGGAGTGTGCAACAATCTATCATGCACTATGTAAAAAGATATGGCATTCAGGTATTTGGCCAAAAGATTGGAAAAGAACTGTATTCATACCACTGCCAAAAAAGGGTAACCTGAAATTATGCACCAACTACAGAACTGTTGCCCTGATTAGTCATGCCAGTAAAATTCTGTTAAAAATCATAATGGGTAGACTTCGAAAGAAAATAGAAGAAGAAGTCAATATGGTCCAAGCTGGCTTCAGGCAAGGACGAGGATCAAGAGATCATATATTCAATCTAAGATTAATAATAGAGAAATGCAGGGAGTTTAATGTGAATCTATATTTATCCTTTATAGACTACTCAAAGGCATTTGATTGTGTACAACACCAGAAACTTTGGGAAATAATGGAAAAAATGGGATTTCCAACACATTTGATACAATTAACATCACTGCTGTATTTAGACCAACAAGCAGCAGTAAGAATAAATGGTGAAACAACAAGTTGGTTTGACATAAAACAAGGGGTCCGTCAGGGGTGCATATTGTCACCCTACTTATTTAACTTGTATACTGAAAATAATGAGGAATGTTAGAGAAGATGTAGACAAAGAATATTACGATGCCATAACAGTTGGAGGTTATGAAATACCAGAGATTAGATATGCTGATGACACAGTATTGCTGTCCACAACACAAGAAGGAATGGAAAAACTAATTATGTCAGTCCGCAAGAACAGCGAAGAGCAGAACCTCTATCTTAATGCAAAGAAAACTAAAGTGATGACAACTGACAAAACAAACAAGGCAACTGAAATATGTATCAATGAGGAAAAACTGGAAGAAGTGGAGAGTTTTGAATATCTTGGATCACTACTAACTAATAATGGAGATACAATGAGGGAAATTAAACGGAGGACATCTATTGCTCTTCAGAAAGTAAAACAAATAAAGAATCTGTGGAGAGGAGCAGACAGAACCACAAAAATAAGATTTTTAAGGGCATGCATCTTTCCTATCGCAACATATGCCTGTGAGACCTGGACACTTAACAAAACAGCTGAGAAGCACATAAATGCCTTTGAATGTAAATGCTATAGAAGAGTTCTCCAGATATCGTGGACACAAAAAAGAACAAATATATCTATACTACAAGAGCTTAATATTGAAGAGGGCTGGCTAGTAAAGAGGATTAAAGAGAGAAAACTTAAATATTTTGGACACATTAAACGTCATGATACTTTAGAGAAGACCGTATTGGAAGGATACATAATGGGAAAAAGAAAAAGAGGAAGACCGAAACGAAGATGGCTGCAAGACATCGTTGATGATCTGGAAATGGATGCAGCAGCAGCAGGCCATCTTGCTCACAACCGAGAGGCCTACAGGAGTGCTGTTTGGGAGGCAAAGTTCCGCAAGGGACATGCAAAGGAATGAATGAAATGAATGAGCTTTAGGTTGTTCTGTATTATTTCTTTGTAGCTTTAGGTTGTTCTGTAATCTTTCTTTGTAGCTTTAGATTGTTCTGTAATCTTTCTTTGTAGCTTTAGGTTGTTCTGTAATATTTCTTTGTAGCTTTATGTTGTTCTGTAATATTTCTTTGTAGCTTTAGGTTGTTCTGTAATTTTTCTTTGTATCTTTAGGTTGTTCTGTAATCTTTCTTTGTAGCTTTAGGTTGTTCTGTAATCTTTCTTTGTAGCTCTAAGTTGTTCTGTAATCTTTCTTTGTAGCTCTAGGTTGTTCTGTAATCTTTCTTTGTAGCTTTAGGTTGTTCTGTAATCTTTCTTTGTAGCTTTAGGTTGTTCTGTAATCTTTCTTTGTAGCTCTAGGTTGTTCTGTAATCTTTCTTTGTTGCTCTAAGTTGTTCTGTAATCTTTCTTTGTAGCATTAGGTTGTTCTGTAATCTTTCTTTATAGCTTTAGGTTGTTCTGATCATGTTACATAAACAGCATTTATTTATAGAATGTTTGGAATAGAGTGAAAGATGTATGATAAAGGGCAGAATGTCAGACCGGCCTGCGTGCCCAATTCTTAACCCTTTTGAAATAAATATCAATCAATCAATCAATCAATATGTAATATTTCTTCCTAGCTCTAGGTTGTTCTGTAATTTGTCTTCGTAGCTTTAGTTTGTTCTGTTATCTTTTTTGTAGCTCTAGGCTGTTCTGTAATCTTTCTTCATAGCTCTATTTTGTTCTGAAATATAACTTTCTGCCTTAAGAGTAATCTAGATTATCTCTTCATCTCTCTTGAAATGATTAATCTAGATCTTAATCTCTAACGGTTAATCTAGATTCTCTCTTCATTTCTAACGGTAAACATATATTCTCTTTTAATTTCTAATTATTAATCTAGATTCTCTCTTCATTTCTAGTGATTAATCTAGATTTCTCTTCACTTGTCACGTTTAATCTGCATTCTCACTTCTTTTATGAAGGTTTTACTGAATCTATCTTCTTAGCTGAATGCTGATTTGAATTCTCTCCTCCTATATGGAGATTGATCTCGATGTCTTGTATGTATTTTCTGATTGGCTGTAAAGGATACATTTTTATATTGTGGCTGTACTGTTCACGTACTCAGATATTCTCCGAGAGCTTCAGACTTTGATCCTGGCTTCTTCTTCTTCTTCTTCTTCTTCTTCTGTTTCTTCACAGAGTGTCTGTGTTAGACTTATTACAAGATCAATAATAATCATTTTTACTTTCCTCCTTGTTTTCTCCCTTCCTCTTCTTTATAACCCATGATTATCTCCCCTTTTTAATTGCCCTGAAGGCAGGAAGGAAATGAGACGGTTGTGAACAGAGTTAGCGTTCTTGTTTTCCTTTGGGTAGTTTTTTTTTTCCAATCATATTCTGTCCTTTCATACTCTCTCTTTTTCCCTCGTTCTCTTTCCTTCTCTGTCCCTATGTCTGTCTCTCGTTCTCTCGCCCTCTTTCTTTCTCTCTCTCTTCTTTTTCTCTCACTCGTCTCTTTTTTTCTCTCTCTCTCTCTCCCCTTTTTCTCTTTCTCTCTTTATTTTTCACTCTCTTTTCTTTTTTCTCTTTCTTTTCTCTCTCTCTCTCTCTTCTCTTGATCTCTTTCTTCTCTTTTTCTCTCTCTGCCTTTTTTTTCTCTCTTTCTTCTCTTTCTTTCTTTCTTTCTTTCTCTTGTTCTTTCTCTTTTTTCTTTCTTTCTTTCTCTCTTCTCTCTCCCTTCCTTCTTTCTTTCTCTATCTCTTTCTTCTCTGTCTATTTCTTTCTCTCTTTCTTTCTCTCTTTCTTTCCTTTTTTCTCTTTCTCTCTCTCTCTCTCTTTCTTTCTCTCTCTCTCTCTTTCTTTCTGTCTTTCCTCTATCTCTTCTATACCATAAATCTTGGATGGTTACTCAACGTCAAATACAAAGAGGCTTTACTCACTCCAAAAGTGAGCAGTAAAGCTTATTAGTGACAAAGATCAAGCACAAACAACTAACCAGCACAAACGTATCAAAACACTGCCTTATATGAACAGGTTCCTCTTCAACAAAGCCAAGTTAATACATCAAATTCTTTCACAGCATGCTCCGCCTTATCTATGGAAAATGTTCAAATGTAGCCCAAAGGGCAGCCAAAGCTTGAATAACATAAGTCTTCCAAAACCTAGGCTTGATCTTTACAAGAAAAGCTTTGCTTATACTGCTGCTCATCTTTGGAATACCCTCCCATCCTGTATAAAAATATTAACTATTCTCCTTCATACAACCACAAACATTTCCAATATCTGTTTGATGTCGACTACGTGCTTCCATAAATCATAAAACTTTAAAGTTATTTTAGACTGCTCTTACAAACACCGAATTCAGTTAATTGTTTATTCTGGATAGTATCGAAATGTTTGTTTGGTAGATAGTCATTATACTTTTATATAGACTAAAACCGTACAGCGAGAACATACTGGGAGACTATGAAGCAGGTTTTAGGATCAACCGTAGACCAAATATTTTATCTACATCAAAGAGCAGAAAAGTACTGGGAATATGGAAAAGAAGTACATAATATCTTCATTGATTTCAAGAAAACTTATGACAGCATAGATAGGAGCAGCTTAAGGAAAATTATGAGAGAATTTAAGATACCTAATAAACTAATCAATCTGACCAGAATATGTATGGAGGATGCACAAAATATAGTAATATATAAAGGAAGAAAGAACCCTTCTATATAAGAACTGGTTAAAACAAGGCGATACATTATTTCCATTAGTATTAACCTAGTACTAGAAAAGGTAATCAGAAAAGTGAAAGAAGAAAGCAGTACAGAAGAACAAGCTAAAATACTAGGATACGCTGATGACATCGACCTGGTGGGGGACACTATGCAAGAATTCATCAATACCTGCATACACCTGAGAGATGTGACACTGAAAGTGGGCTTGACCATTAATCAAGATAAGACACAATATATGAAGATATCAAGAGGCCAGAGGCAGAATGATCCAGATTATATAAATATTGGAGAGATGATTATTAGGAAAACAGAAACCTACAAATATCTAGGCACAACCTTCAACAGAAGCAACACAGTAAGCAAGGAAATTAACATTAGAGTACAGATAGGGAATAAAATATACTTTGCCTTGCAACGCCTGTTAAAATCCAAAATCCTGTCGCAAAACACTAAAATAACAATCTACAAAACTATAATAAGACCACCCGTCATTTACGTATCAGAAACGTGTAGTACAACAAAGAAAGATGAACAGTTGCAGATCTTTGAGAACAAGATCCTAAGAAGAATCATTGGGCCGATAAAGAGTACCAACAGTGGAGAATGGAGAGCTAGAAAGAACATTGAACTGAACAGCTTATTTAAATCCTAAAGAATTATAAATGTCTTGAAACTGAACAGACTACGCTGGCTGTGGAATGTAGAAAGAATGGAAGAGAACAGACAAACTAAAATGATATATGGACAAGAGATGAGGGAAACAAGACCAAGGGGTAGACCAAGAGTAAGATGGAAAGACAACATAGAAGAAGATATAAAAGAAATTGTTGTCACCAACTGGAGAGACAAGATTAGGAATAGAGAGAAATGAAGGCGAACTTTATCTGCAGCAATTAGCCTTAATGGCTTGGAAAACTGAAGAAGAAGAAGAAGAAGAAGAAGAAGAAGAAGAAGAAGAAGAAGAAGAAGAAAAAGAAGAAGAAGACGAAGAAGAAAAAGAAGAAGAAGAAGAAGATATTCATTTATATGTGTACGTAGTTACTTTCTGTACTGAGTGCATGAACAAGATCGAAACGTAAATGCCATATTTTATTTTATGTCTCTCAGATTTCCAAGTTAGTTATGTTAGTTATATGAGCAACAGATTTGTAGAATGTCTGGAACAGTGAAAGTTATATGATAAAGGGCAGAATGTGAGACCGGCCTGCGTGCCCAATTCTTAACCTTGTGGAAGTAAAGATCAATCAATCATTCAATCAGTCCTTCTCTATCAGTCTCAAGTTTGCTATTTCCCTCAATTATTGTCAAAATGCCCATGTTGGTTTTCTTCATTTTAAAGTTTCATTAAACAGATCGTTCTTTGGTCCATCAAAGTATTCCATTGTCCATCACTTGGAGAGAACGCAAGATATGATGATATCTATCTTTTGTTTGTAACACAAGATGTGATGATATTCATCTTTTGTTTGTAACACAAGATGTGATGATATTCATCTTTTGTTTGTAACACAAGATATGATGATATTCATCTTTTGTTTGTAAAACAAGATATGATGATATTCATCTTTTGTTTGTAACACAAGATATGACGATATTCATCTTTTGTTTGTAACATAAGATATGATGATATTCATCTTTTGTTTGTAACATAAGATATGATGATATTCATCTTTTGTCTGTAACATAAGATATGATGATATTCATCTTTTGTCTGTAACATAAGATATGATGATATTCATCTTTTGTCTGTAACATAAGATATGATGATATCTGTCATTTTCATATAATACAAAAAGTGATAATGCCAATTTTGGTCTATAAAGCAGGAATGATGATATTAATCGTTTTTCTTTAAAACAAGAAATATTTTGATGTACAACATGATGTTGGCAAACATCAGACAAATTAAAACATCAGATTTTCTATTCCTAGATTCTAACTTGGAATATTCTATCAATCAATCAAGTGCCGTGCCGCGTGGCGTATGTGATCATTTCTCTCCACAATTCCCTGTCTTTAGACTTGATTATGAGATCCGCCGGTGACTTTCTTCACAGCCACACTGACAGCCCATCCAGTGACTTCCCTCAATTTTTCCAGTTGCTACAATGTGTTCCAAATTTCCTCTTCCCAGAAAATGTCTTACAAATCTCGCTTGTCTGCCTCTGATATTTGCTATAATTTGCCTTTTAACTCCAGCCTCTCTTAAGACTTCTTTATTAGTTTTCTTAGCTATCCATGGTATCTTCAATATCCTTCATTCATTCATTCATTCATTCATTCATTTGTATGTCCCTTGCGGAACTTTGCCTACCTAACAGTAAACCTGTAGGCCTATCGGTTGTGAGCAAGATGGCCTGCTACTGATGCATCCATTTGCAGATCGTCAACGATGTCTTGCAGCCAACTTCGCCTTGGTCTTCCTCTCTTTCTTTTTCCCATTATGTACCCTTCGAAGACGATCTTCTCTAGACTATCATGATGTTTAATGTGTCAAAAATATTTAGGTTTTTCTGTTTAATACTCTTTACTAGCCAACCTTCTTCAATATTAAGTTCTTGTAGTGTGTATATATTTGTTCTTTATTGTGTCCATGATATTTCAAGAACTATTCTGTAGCATTTACATTTAAAGACATTTATGTGTTTCTCAGCTGTTTTGATAAGTGTCCAGGTCTCACAGGCATATGTTGCGATGGGAAAGATCCATGCCCTTAAAAATCTTATTTTTGTAGTTCTGTCTCTTCCTCTCCACAGATTCTTTATTTGTTTTGCTTTCTGAAGAGTGATAGATGTCATTTTAATTTCCCTAACTGTATCTCCATTATTAGTTAGTAGTGATCCAAGATATTCAAAACTCTCCACTTCTTCCAGTTTTCCCTCATTTCATCTGCCTTGTTTGTTTTGTCAGTTGTCAGCAATTTAGTTTTCTTTGCATTAAGATAGAGGTTTAGCTCTTCGCTGTTCTTACGGACTGACATAATTAGTTTTTCTATTCCTTTTTGTGTTGTGGACAGTAATACTGTGTCATCAGCATATCTAATCTCTGGTATTTCATAACCTCCAATCTTTATGGCATCATAATATTCTTTGTCTACATCTTCTTTAACATTTCTCATTATATTTTGGTATACAAGTTAAATAAGTAAGGCGACAATATGCACCCCTGACGGACCCCTTGTTTTATGTCAAACCAAGTTGTTGTTTCACCATTTATTCTTACTGCTGCTTGTTGGTCTAGATACAGCAGTGATGTTAATTGTATCAGATCCTTATGAACCATGGCCTCCATTTCTCGCTGTACCCTCTTATTCATGGGCCATGCTTCACAACCGTAAAACAAAGTTGGCTTGATGTAACATTTTATACCACAGAGTTTTTTGTCAGGTTCAACGACGTTTTGTTAGACATTTCATGACACCATTTGTTTTCTGTCTGTCTGTCTCTCTCTCTCTCTCTCTCTCTCTCTCTCTCTCTGTGTATGTGTATGTGCGTGAGTATGTGTTTATCCTTCATGAAATGGTGGCCAACATCTTAGTGCTTTGACCTGGTTTATTTTGACATTGAAGAGCAGGGGAGTTAATAAACAGCTTGAAGACCCTACTTACCTTGTCATCTTATCTCCCTTCCTTTGGTTTTGTGATGTCCACATACATTTCTGTTGCTTTACGTATGTGTAAGTCTATGGATGATTGATTTTAATAGTCTCTTTTCTTTCATTTACTGCAGGATTTACTCACTTCTAAACTGACCTACTGTCTGATTTCCTATACAACAACCGACGTACTTTCTGATTTACTATACAATAACTGACGTACTGTCTGATTTCCTGTACAACAACTGACGTACTGTCTGATTTGCTATACAACAACCGACCACTGTCTGATTCACTATACAACAACTGACTTACTGATGCACTGTCTGATTTCCTGTACAACAAATGTTTTACTTTCCGATTTGCTATACGAGTAATGCACTGTCTGTTTTCCTATACAACAAATGTTTTACTGTCTGATTTGCTATACAACAAATGTTTTCCTGTCACATTTGCTATACACAAATGGTTTACAATCTGATTCACTATACAACAAATATTTTACTGTCTGATTTCCTCTACAACAAATGTTTTACTGTCTGATTTCCTATACAACTGACTTACTGTCTAATGAGCTATACAACAACTAACATACCGTCTGATTAGCTATACAACAGCTGACTTCCTGTCTGATTTTCCATACAACATCTGACGCATTGTCTGATTTCATGTGCAACAAATATTTTCTTGTCTGATTTGTTATACAACAAACGGCTTACTGCCTAATTTGCAATGCAGCAACTGCCATACTGTCTGATTTGTTAGACAGCAAATGTTTTACTCTCTGATTTGCTATACAGCAAAGGTTTTACTGTCTGATTTCCTACACAACAAATGTTTTACTGTCTGATTTGTTCTACAACGAATATTTCACTGTCTGATTTCTTCATCATCATCATCGCCTTTCACTCCCTTGAGAGCATAGACCACGGATAAAGGCTCTCCAGTCATCCCTGTTCTTGGAATTATTCTCTGCTTCCTTCCATGTGTATCCTTTGTCTCTGAGCACTGTCATAATTTCTCTTCTCCAAGTAAGTCTAGGTCTTCCTCATTTTCACTGTCTGATTTGCTATACAACAAATGTTTTACTGCCTCATTTGCTATACAAAACATGTTTTACTCTCTGATGTGCTATAAAACAAATGTTTTACTGTCTCATCTTCTATACAACAAAAGTTTTACTGTCTGATTTGCTATACTACAAATGTTTTACTCTCTGATTTACTATACAACAAATGTTGTGCTGTCTGATTTGCTAACACAAACAAATGTTTTACTGTCTCATTTGCTATATAACAAAAGTTTTACTGTGTTTGATTTGCTATACTACAAATGTTTACTGTCTCATTTGCTGTACAACAAATGTTTTACTGTCTGATTTGGTATACAACAAATATTTTACTGTCTGATTTGCTGTACAATACATATTTTACTGCCTGATCTGCTATAGAACAGATCTCTAAAATAAAATTGTTCTACCTCATTAAATACTGAATTTTAACGATAACTGCTGAAATTATTGCTTGTATGCACCAAGACTCTTTCTCTCATGTCTTCTAATACTACAGCTGTTATTTAAGAGACTCTTTCTCTCATGTCTTCTAATACTACAGCTGTTATTTAAGAGACTCTTTCTCTCATGTCTTCTAATACTACAGCTGTTATTTAAGAGACTCTTTCTCTCATGTCTTCTAATACTACAGCTGTTATTTAAGAGACTCTTTCTCTCATGTCTTCTAATACTACAGCTGTCATTTAAGAGACTCTTTCTCTCATGTCTTCTAATACTACAGCTGTTATTTAAGAGACTCTTTCTCTCATGTCTTCTAATACTACAGCTGTCATTTAAGAGACTCTTTCTCTCATGTCTTCTAATACTACAGCTGTTATTTAAGAGACTCTTTCTCTCATGTCTTCTAATACTACAGCTGTTATTTAAGAGACTCTTTCTCTCATGTCTTCTAATACTACAGCTGTTATTTAAGAGACTCTTTCTCTTATATCTTCTAATACTACAGCTGTTATTTAAGAGACTCTTTCTCTTATATCTTCTAATACTACAGCTGTTATTTAAGAGACTCTTTCTCTTATATCTTCTAATACTACAGCTGTTATTTAAGAGACTCTTTCTCTTATATCTTCTAATACTGCAGCTGTTATTTAGAGACTCTTTCTCTCATGTCTTCTAACACTACAGCTGTTATTTAAGAGACTCTTTCTCTTATATCTTCTAATACTACAGCTGTTATTTAAGAGACTCTTTCTCTTATATCTTCTAATACTACAGCTGTTATTTAAGAGACTCTTTCTCTTATGTCTTCTAATACTACAGCTGTCATTTAAGAGACTCTTTCTCTTATATCTCTAATACTACAGCTGTTATTTAAGAGACTCTTTCTCTCATGTCTTCTAATACTACAGCTGTCATTTAAGAGACTCTTTCTCTCATGTCTTCTAATACTACAGCTGTTATTTAAGAGACTCTTTCTCTCATGTCTTCTAATACTACAGCTGTTATTTAAGAGACTCTTTCTCTCATGTCTTCTAATACTACAGCTGTTATTTAAGAGACTCTTTCTCTTATATCTTCTAATACTACAGCTGTTATTTAAGAGACTCTTTCTCTTATATCTTCTAATACTACAGCTGTTATTTAAGAGACTCTTTCTCTTATATCTTCTAATACTACAGCTGTTATTTAAGAGACTCTTTCTCTTATATCTTCTAATACTGCAGCTGTTATTTAAGAGACTCTTTCTCTCATGTCTTCTAACACTACAGCTGTTATTTAAGAGACTCTTTCTCTTATATCTTCTAATACTACAGCTGTTATTTAAGAGACTCTTTCTCTTATATCTTCTAATACTACAGCTGTTATTTAAGAGACTCTTTCTCTTATGTCTTCTAATACTACAGCTGTCATTTAAGAGACTCTTTCTCTTATATCTTCTAATACTGCAGCTGTTATTTAAGAGACTCTTTCTCTCATGGCTTCAAATTCTACAGCCATTATTCCAGAGAATTTCTCTCACGGCTTCTAATACTACACCAATCATTGGAGAGACTCTTGCCCGTTTTAATCTTATTTTCCTAGTGGTGGATCCTTGTCAGATTTTTCGTGGAAACTACTAACTTTTAGGCTTAGCAGGATCACTTTGCTGGTATACATATACAAGATGTCACGTTTTTATACAAGATATCCTGTTTTTATGCAAGATGTCCTGTTTTTTTTTATACAAAATGTTCTTATTTATCTGTCAAATAATTCCGGGTAGTATATTTGTATGTTTGTTTTTTCGGAATTTATGCCTCTTTAGCGACGATGTGCATCAAAATAGAAAATAATTGCTCAGCAACGAAAGATGGATGTTACATTCAGCGATATGTTTTTCTAATTGGGTCTACATATATTTTTTTCATACTGTGGGCTACGCATATTTTTTCTTACTGAAGGCTACGTATATTTTTTCTTACTGGGGGAGGCTACGTATATTTTTTCTTACTTGGAGCTACGTATATTTTTTCTTACTGGGCCTACATATATCATTTTCTTACTGAAGGCTAAGTATATTTTTCTTACAGGGTTATAAGTATATTTTTCTTATTGTGGCATACATATATTTTTTCTTACTAAAGGCTACGTACATATTTTTCTTACTATCGGCTACGTATATTTTTTCTTACTGTGGGCTACATATATTTTTTCTCACTGAAGACTAAGTATATTTTATATTACTGTGGGCTACATATATTTTTTCTTACTGAAGGCTAAGTATATATCTTCTTACTGAAGGCTACGTATATTTTTTCTTACTGAAGGCTAGGTATATTTTTCTTAGTGAAGGCTACGTATATTTTTTCTTACTGGGACCTTCTTACTGGGCCTACATTTATCCTATCTAAAGAAACTTCCATTGCTCTATTACACTGGCTCTTAACTGTTTTCCATGGACCCAAAGAGGACCACGGCAGGATTTTTGGCGGTCTGTGAACCAGCAAATGAACTGAATCTATTTGTTAAAAACTCTTAGCATCACCTAGGTTGTGTTTATTGCTTTGTTTTTAATGCGAGACCCAGAGCTGTTCTCAGACAGAAAGGGGTCCACATCTGTTTTCCGACAGGAAAGAGGCCCATGGTCAGAAAAGGTTAAGAACCACTGCCCATTACTGGAGCTGGTTTTGCTATAACTAGAACAGGCTGTAGTATAACATAAATCTATGTGGGATTTGCTTGTTTCAGGTCTTTGTTAAAGCTATCAAGGGCGATCATGCCCTTGAACTTGAAACATAATTCATAGGTGTCGTGAAATAAGAAGTACCATGAAGTAGTGATCCAGTCAGATCCAGTCAGATCCAGTCAGAACCGGTCTCAAGTTCACCCATTTCATTTTTGCCAGTTACATTCTGTGTCTCGATGTCTTGTGTGCAAGGACAATGGTTTGTGGTTATCTGTGATCACCTTGTAGACAGCTTGTATCAATGATGAAAACATAAACAAGATTTAAAATTTTTGTAAGCGCGGGAAGATCGCCCAGCAAGTGATAAAAGTTTTGAATGCCAAACTCGGAGAGCATCATTTCCTAAACTTTTGTCTGATATTTCGCCATGAGTTTTTATAACTATTCATCAACTTCTTTTGTTTAGTTACAAGTCAATGTTTACAAATAGGACCCTACACTTAATAATGTTTACAAATAGGACTATACACTTACGCTCACACAAAGAAAAATAAACCATCGAATGCTCTGAAATGGTTAGTCAGTCAGGCATGACCTGTTCTGGTGGGATGTCGTGACAGCTGAGCTCTCCCTCAAAACCTGCTTAACGTACAAAAATGGAAATGGAGAATCTAAATACAGCCACATGAACTGGCAAGATCAAGCAGAGTAAAACCATAGAGAAAATACAACCTTATGTCCTCATGTCCTTCAAGCACGCACCAAAACAAACATTTCTGTATCTTTCCAAATGACAGATGATTCCAAGGGATTAGAAAAGTCACGTGATAGTCATGATAAGGCTAAAAATAACGTGATAGAAAATCTCTTCTTTTTCGGAACATCAGTTTGATCCTTCAGTGTCATGTTATACTTCTGAATCACTAAGGTCTTACAGAAAAATGGCGCTTCAGGATTGTGGTAAAAATCTAGTTGTTATCTTCTCTTTTGACCTGCCTCTATGTCCGTTCATTTTTTAAACAAGTCATACAATGTGTGTGCTCAATACATTTACTTATTCAGTAAATAAGTGATGGCTTCAGTTAATTTGCATTATTGTTTTTATTATTGTTGTTATTATTATTATTATTAGTAGTAGTAGTAGTAATATTGTATCTAGTTTAATTCTCCACCATTCCGTCTACGCTTCATAAGAAAAGTTACACCTAAATAAATCTATAATATTTCATTTTTATTTCTTCTTCAGGTAAACAAACAAATCTAAGATTTCTCTAAACAGCGACTTTCAAGACCTTCAAGACTGCTCCAAACAGCGACCTTCAAGACTGCTCCAAACAGCGACCTTCAAGACTGCTCCAAACAGCGACCTTCAAGACTGCTCCAAACAGTCACCTCCAAGACTGCTACACACAGCGACCTCCAAGACTGCTCCACACAGCGACCTTCAAGACTGCTCCAAACAGCGACCTCCAAGACTGCTCCACACAGCGACCTTCAAGATTGCTCCACACAGCGACCTTCAAGACTGCTCCAAACAGCCACCTTGTTGCTTTCGTGTACGAGGAAGACTGCTACAACATGGATATATACAGAGCACGCCTGTGTAAGGCTCAGTGGGTTTTAGATGTTTACTTCGTCCATTCCAAGACTTCGTAGAGAAACTGTGTCATGTAGATCGTGAACTTTGAACTTCAAGCTTTGAACTTTGAACTCGTGTTGAAGCAGACGACAGAATATGAATATCATAGACACAGATAACCGGGTTATCATTAACGTGGGTGGTATACGCCACGAGACCTACAAGGCCACTCTTAAGAAGATTCCGGCCACCCGTCTCTCCCGTTTAACAGAAGCGCTGGCCAACTACGACCCTGTCCTTAATGAATACTTTTTTGACAGACATCCAGGGGTGTTTGCTCAGATTCTCAACTACTACCGGTCTGGGAAGCTCCACTACCCGACCGATGTTTGTGGGCCGCTGTTTGAAGAGGAGCTGGAATTCTGGGGACTGGACTCGAACCAGGTGGAGCCTTGCTGCTGGATGACCTACACACAGCACAGGGACACTCAAGACGTGCTGGCAAATTTTTGTAAGCGCGGGAAGATCGCCCAGCAAGTGATAAAAGTTTTGAATGCCAAACTCGGAGAGCATCATTTCCTAAACTTTTGTCTGATATTTCGCCATGAGTTTTTATAACTATTCATCAACTTCTTTTGTTTAGTTACAAGTCAATGTTTACAAATAGGACCCTACACTTAATAATGTTTACAAATAGGACTATACACTTACGCTCACACAAAGAAAAATAAACCATCGAATGCTCTGAAATGGTTAGTCAGTCAGGCATGACCTGTTCTGGTGGGATGTCGTGACAGCTGAGCTCTCCCTCAAAACCTGCTTAACGTACAAAAATGGAAATGGAGAATCTAAATACAGCCACATGAACTGGCAAGATCAAGCAGAGTAAAACCATAGAGAAAATACAACCTTATGTCCTCATGTCCTTCAAGCACGCACCAAAACAAACATTTCTGTATCTTTCCAAATGACAGATGATTCCAAGGGATTAGAAAAGTCACGTGATAGTCATGATAAGGCTAAAAATAACGTGATAGAAAATCTCTTCTTTTTCGGAACATCAGTTTGATCCTTCAGTGTCATGTTATACTTCTGAATCACTAAGGTCTTACAGAAAAATGGCGCTTCAGGATTGTGGTAAAAATCTAGTTGTTATCTTCTCTTTTGACCTGCCTCTATGTCCGTTCATTTTTTAAACAAGTCATACAATGTGTGTGCTCAATACATTTACTTATTCAGTAAATAAGTGATGGCTTCAGTTAATTTGCATTATTGTTTTTATTATTGTTGTTATTATTATTATTATTAGTAGTAGTAGTAGTAATATTGTATCTAGTTTAATTCTCCACCATTCCGTCTACGCTTCATAAGAAAAGTTACACCTAAATAAATCTATAATATTTCATTTTTATTTCTTCTTCAGGTAAACAAACAAATCTAAGATTTCTCTAAACAGCGACTTTCAAGACCTTCAAGACTGCTCCAAACAGCGACCTTCAAGACTGCTCCAAACAGCGACCTTCAAGACTGCTCCAAACAGCGACCTTCAAGACTGCTCCAAACAGTCACCTCCAAGACTGCTACACACAGCGACCTCCAAGACTGCTCCACACAGCGACCTTCAAGACTGCTCCAAACAGCGACCTCCAAGACTGCTCCACACAGCGACCTTCAAGATTGCTCCACACAGCGACCTTCAAGACTGCTCCAAACAGCCACCTTGTTGCTTTCGTGTACGAGGAAGACTGCTACAACATGGATATATACAGAGCACGCCTGTGTAAGGCTCAGTGGGTTTTAGATGTTTACTTCGTCCATTCCAAGACTTCGTAGAGAAACTGTGTCATGTAGATCGTGAACTTTGAACTTCAAGCTTTGAACTTTGAACTCGTGTTGAAGCAGACGACAGAATATGAATATCATAGACACAGATAACCGGGTTATCATTAACGTGGGTGGTATACGCCACGAGACCTACAAGGCCACTCTTAAGAAGATTCCGGCCACCCGTCTCTCCCGTTTAACAGAAGCGCTGGCCAACTACGACCCTGTCCTTAATGAATACTTTTTTGACAGACATCCAGGGGTGTTTGCTCAGATTCTCAACTACTACCGGTCTGGGAAGCTCCACTACCCGACCGATGTTTGTGGGCCGCTGTTTGAAGAGGAGCTGGAATTCTGGGGACTGGACTCGAACCAGGTGGAGCCTTGCTGCTGGATGACCTACACACAGCACAGGGACACTCAAGACGTGCTGGCCATCCTGGATCGACTTGACCTGGACACTGACAAGCCCACAGAGGAAGACATTATGAAGAAGTTCGGCTTGGAAGAGGAGTATAAGAGGGGAGAACTCAACTGCTGGCAGAGGATACAGCCAAAAATATGGGCTCTCTTTGATGAACCCTACTCCTCAACAACAGCAAAGGTGGGTTGTCGTGTACATAGACATGGGAATATGGCAGAGAAAACAGTAGGTCTCATAAACGTAGGTTGGGAAACACCGAATATTTTGTGATAAAACTAAAAAATAGAAATTACGGAGATTGATAAAAATAGAATGGGGAATTGAGAAGATTCTGAGAGTATACTTGTTTTGTTGAGAAAACTGACAACAGATATTTATTCCAAGTATTGTTTAGGTTATTTTGTAAGACGTTATGAAGAAGATTTCTTGTCTATTTTAGAAATGAATGTGACATGGGGTTTCTAAAGAACTTCTGAAAGTCAGTGTCTTACAGTTAATGTTTGTTGTCCTCTACAAGCACTGTTCCAGCGACATCCATCTTTGTATGCTATCATGTGTGCATGTGTGAATGTAAGTGTTTGTGTTTATGTGTATGCAAGTGTTTGTGTTTATGACTATGTAAATGTTTGTGTTTATGTGTATGTAAATGTTTGTGTTTGTGTGTATGTAAGTGTGTGTATGTAAATATTTCTGTGTATGTAAATATTTCTGTGTATGTGAATGTTTGTGTTTATGTAAGCGTTTGTGTTTGTGTGTATGTAAATGTTTGTGTGTATGTAAATATTTGTGTTTATGTAAATATTTGTGTTTGTGTGTATGTAAATGTTTGTGTGTATGTAAATGTTTGTGTTTGTGTGTATGTAAATGTTGCCCTGATTAGTCATGCCAGTAAATTTCTGTTAAAAATCATAATGGGTAGACTTCGTAAGAAAATGGAAGAAGTCAATATGGTCCAAGCTGGTTTCAGGCAAGGAAGAGGATCAAGAGATCATATATTCAACATAAAATTAATAATAGAGAAATGCAGAGAGTTTAATGTGAATCTATATTTAGCCTTTATTCGACTACTCATGGACATTTGATTGTGTACACACCAGACACTTTGGGAAATAATGGAAAAAATGTGATTTCCAACACATTTGATACAATTAACATCACTGCTGTATCTAGACCAACAAGCAGTAGTAAGAATAAACGATGAAACAACAACTTGGTTTGAAATAAAACAAGGGGTCCGTCAGGGGTGCATATTGTCACCTTACTTATTTAACTTGTATACTGAAAATATAATGAGGAATGTTAGAGAAGATATAGACAAAGAATATTGCGATGCCATAACAATTGGATGTTATGAAATACCAGAGATTAGATATGCTGATGACACAGTCTTACTGTCCACAACACAAAAAGGAATAGAAAAACTAATTATGTCAGTCCGTAAGAACAGCGAAGAGCAGAACCTCTATCTTAATGTGAAGAAAACCAAATTGATGACAACTGACAAAATGAACAAGGCAGCTGAAATATGTATCAATGAGGAAAAATTAGAAGAAGTGGAGAGTTTTTAATATCTTGTATCACTACTAACAAATAATGGAGATACGATGAGGGAAATTAAAAGGAGGACATCTATCGCTCTTCAGAAAGTACAACAACTAAAGAATATGTGGAGAGGAACAAACAGAATCACAAAAATAAGATTTTCAGGGGCATGCATCTTTCCCATCGCAACATATGCCTGTGAGACCTGGACACTTAACAAAACAGCTGAGAAACACATAAATGCCTTTGCTACTACAGAAGAGTTCTTCAAACATCATGGAAAAAAAGAACAAATATATACATACTACAAGAACTTAATATTGAAGAAGGCTGGCTAGTAAAGAGGATTAAAGAGAGAAAACTTAAATATTTTGGACACATTAAACGTCATGATAATCTAGAGAAGACCGTCTTGGAAGGGTACATAATGGAAAAAAGAAAGAGAGGAAGACCAAAGCGAAGATGGTTGCAAGACATTGCTGATGCTCTGCAAATGGATGCATCAGCAGCAGGCCATCTTGCTCACAACAGAGAGGCCTACAGGATTACCGTTAGAGAGGCAAAATTCCGCAATGGACATGCAAGTAAATAAATAAATGAATGAATGAATGAATGAAATATTTGTGTTTATAAAAGTATTTGAGAGTGCAAGGTTTGGTCTCCTGTATGTTGCTGCGCGTGCAAGGCAGCACGATCTATTTGTTTCACAGCTGATTATTTGTGGATTTTGTTTATTGTTGTATTTTCTGTTGTTTGTTGTTGTAGTGGTTGTTTTGTTTTGATAGATGTTGTCTTTCTAGTTGTTATTGTTGTGTTCTTGTACATACTGTTGAGATTGTTGTAATTGATGTTATTGCTGTTGTTATTGCTGTTGTTGTTGTTGCTGTTGCTGTTGCTGCTGTTGCTGTAGCAATGAGATGAAGGTGTTCAAGTGAAGCGGGGAGTGGGCTACGTCGAATTTTGTTTTGCAGACCTGGGGTGGAGCTAAACAAGCAGCAAGACATGCAATGGTTTTTAGCAGGTTCATCTGCCAAGGGAGGTTCAGCGATCTATGCCCTGGTAGGTACGCTGAGCCTGTTACTGCGGGCACAGATTCAGAGGTGGGACATTGCTGTTCAGTTTTGATTCACTAACCTTGACATCAGGTGGGACAATGTCTTGCTCGGCCATCGTTCACTAACCCTGACATCAGGTGGGACAATGTCTTGCTCGGTCATGGTTATCTAACCCTGACACCAGGTGGGACAATGTGTTCTTCGGCCATGGTTCTCTAACTATGACACCAGGTGGGACAATGTGTTGTTCGCCCATGTTTCTCTAACTATGACACCAGGTGGGACAATGTGTTGTTCGCCCATGGTTCACCAACCCTGACACCAGTTGGGACAACGTGTTGTTTGGTGATAGTTCACTAACTAACACTGACACGATGTGGAACAATGTATTGATCGGCCATGGTTCTATGACCCTGAGATTAGATATGCTGATGACACAGTCTTACTGTCCACAACACAAAAAGGAATAGAAAAACTAATTATGTCAGTCCGTAAGAACAGCGAAGAGCAGAACCTCTATCTTAATGTGAAGAAAACCAAATTGATGACAACTGACAAAATGAACAAGGCAGCTGAAATATGTATCAATGAGGAAAAATTAGAAGAAGTGGAGAGTTTTTAATATCTTGTATCACTACTAACAAATAATGGAGATACGATGAGGGAAATTAAAAGGAGGACATCTATCGCTCTTCAGAAAGTACAACAACTAAAGAATATGTGGAGAGGAACAAACAGAATCACAAAAATAAGATTTTCAGGGGCATGCATCTTTCCCATCGCAACATATGCCTGTGAGACCTGGACACTTAACAAAACAGCTGAGAAACACATAAATGCCTTTGCTACTACAGAAGAGTTCTTCAAACATCATGGAAAAAAAGAACAAATATATACATACTACAAGAACTTAATATTGAAGAAGGCTGGCTAGTAAAGAGGATTAAAGAGAGAAAACTTAAATATTTTGGACACATTAAACGTCATGATAATCTAGAGAAGACCGTCTTGGAAGGGTACATAATGGAAAAAAGAAAGAGAGGAAGACCAAAGCGAAGATGGTTGCAAGACATTGCTGATGCTCTGCAAATGGATGCATCAGCAGCAGGCCATCTTGCTCACAACAGAGAGGCCTACAGGATTACCGTTAGAGAGGCAAAATTCCGCAATGGACATGCAAGTAAATAAATAAATGAATGAATGAATGAATGAAATATTTGTGTTTATAAAAGTATTTGAGAGTGCAAGGTTTGGTCTCCTGTATGTTGCTGCGCGTGCAAGGCAGCACGATCTATTTGTTTCACAGCTGATTATTTGTGGATTTTGTTTATTGTTGTATTTTCTGTTGTTTGTTGTTGTAGTGGTTGTTTTGTTTTGATAGATGTTGTCTTTCTAGTTGTTATTGTTGTGTTCTTGTACATACTGTTGAGATTGTTGTAATTGATGTTATTGCTGTTGTTATTGCTGTTGTTGTTGTTGCTGTTGCTGTTGCTGCTGTTGCTGTAGCAATGAGATGAAGGTGTTCAAGTGAAGCGGGGAGTGGGCTACGTCGAATTTTGTTTTGCAGACCTGGGGTGGAGCTAAACAAGCAGCAAGACATGCAATGGTTTTTAGCAGGTTCATCTGCCAAGGGAGGTTCAGCGATCTATGCCCTGGTAGGTACGCTGAGCCTGTTACTGCGGGCACAGATTCAGAGGTGGGACATTGCTGTTCAGTTTTGATTCACTAACCTTGACATCAGGTGGGACAATGTCTTGCTCGGCCATCGTTCACTAACCCTGACATCAGGTGGGACAATGTCTTGCTCGGTCATGGTTATCTAACCCTGACACCAGGTGGGACAATGTGTTCTTCGGCCATGGTTCTCTAACTATGACACCAGGTGGGACAATGTGTTGTTCGCCCATGTTTCTCTAACTATGACACCAGGTGGGACAATGTGTTGTTCGCCCATGGTTCACCAACCCTGACACCAGTTGGGACAACGTGTTGTTTGGTGATAGTTCACTAACTAACACTGACACGATGTGGAACAATGTATTGATCGGCCATGGTTCTATGACCCTGACACCAGTTGGGACAATGTATTGTTTGGTCATGTTTCACTAACTAACTCTGACACGAGGTATGACAATGTGTATATCGGCCATGGTTCACTGACCCTGACACGAAGTGGGACAATATATTGTTCGGTCATGGTTCACTAACTAACCCTGACACGAAGTGGGACAATATATTGTTCGGTCATGGTTCACTGACCCTGACACGAAGTGGGACAATATATTGTTCGGTCATGGTTCACTAACCCTGACACGATGCGGGACAATGTATTGTTCGGCCATGGTTCACTAACCCTGACACCAGGTGGGACAATGTATTGTTCGGCCATGGTTCACTAACCCTGACACCAGGTGGGACAATGTATTGTTCGGCCATGGTTCACTAACCCTGACACCAGATGGGACAATGTATTGTTCGGTCATAGTTCACTAACTAACCCTGACACCAGATGGGACAATGTATTGTTCGGTCATGGTTCTCTAACCCTGACACGATGCGGGACAATGTATTGATCGACCCTGGCACCAAGGATAAGCTGACTGTGAGTATTTCATGCTGTGTCTACACCTGACACAAACCTTTCACTGACAGTCAGCAGCTGAGCAGATTGTCCATCAGTGCTGCTAAAATATACTTGAGAGACAAGCCCATTTTAAGACCCGGTCTGCTAAAATATACTTGAAAGTACATTTTAAGATCCATGCTGCTAAAATATACTTGAAAGTACATTTTAAGATCCATGCTGCTAAAATATACTTGAAAGCCCATTTTAAGATCAGTGCTGCTAAAATATACTTGAAAGTACATTTTAAGATCCGTGCTGCTAAAATATACTTGAAAGTACATTTTAAGATCCATGCTGCTAAAATATACTTGAAAGCCCATTTTAAGATCAGTGCTGCTAAAATATGCCTGAAAGACAAGCCCATTTTAAGATTAATGCTGCTAAAATATACTTGAAAGCCCATTTTAAGATCAGTTCTGCTAAAATATACTTGAAAGACAAGCCCATTTTAAGATTCATCATCATCATCATGTGCCGTGCCGACTGGCGTTGGCTATTATGCTTCTCCAGAGTACACGATCCTTCATGCAGGCCATCAGCTCAGTTGGTGATCTCCTCTCACACCATCCCGTCAGACTGTCCAGTATCATTTCTCTTGGTCTTCCTCTTGATCTTCTTCCTTCTATTTTTCCTGTTGTTATAATATTTTCAATGCCCCCTCTTCTCATTGCATGTCCTATGAAAGTACATTGTCTCTCTCTTATCTTTTTGACAAGGTTTTTTGTCTCTCCAGCTCTTCTCCTACATTCTTCATTAGTTATTTTTGCTGTCCAGGGGATTCGCAACATTCTTCTAATAAACCACATTTCTGCTGCTTCCAATGATTTTTGTGCAGACTTGCCTATTGTCCATGATTCACTTCCATATAACAAGATAGGTTCAATATAGCATTTTAGGACTCGTTTTCTAATATTCATTGATAAGGATGTGTTGGTTAATATGTTTCTCATTCTCTGAAATGCAGTCTTTGCTTGGCCTATTCTGTTCCTAATTTCTGTTCTGCATTTCCCATCTGAAGTTATTACTGCTCCAAGGTATTTGAATTTCTGCACCTGCTTTAGAATAGTTCCGTTTAATTTAATACTGCGTGTTGGTGGATTCTTTTTCTTAGATATAACCATAGTCTCTGTCTTTTTGATGTTCAAAGTAAGGCCTTTCTGTTCACTTTCTTTGGCGACTTTATCCAAGAGATTTTGCAGGTCTTGTTGGTTCTCAGCTATCAGTACTGTGTCGTCAGCATACCGAAAGTTGTTAATATTGTATCCTCCAATTTTTATGCCTGGTTCTGTGATGATTATTCTTAGAATATTCTCGCTATACAGAGAAAAAAGGTCTGGAGATAGTACACATCCTTGTCGCACTCTTTGTTTTATAGGTTGATATTTTCCAATTTTATTTTCAACTCGAACTGCTGCTTCTTGCTGCCAGTATAGATGTTTTACAATCCTCAGGTCTTTGCCGTCTATATTGATGTCTTCAAGCATTTTAATAATTTCATTATGTTTCACCTTGTCAAATGCCTTGGTGTAATCAATGAAGCATAAGCAGAGATCTTTCTGTACTTCTAAAGCTCTTTCTGTTAGTGTTCGTAAAGCATAAATGGCATTGTGTGTTCCCTTTCCTTCAACAAATCCAAACTGTTCATCTGCTATTTCCATTTTTATCTTTTTCCTTGTTCTTCTCATAATTATTCTCAGAAGTAGCTTCGTTATGTGACATGAGAGGCTGATAGTCCGGTTGTCGTCACATTCCTTTGCACCTGGTTTCTTTGGTAGTGCTATAAACGTGGATTTAATCAGGTCACTGGGAATATAACCACTGTTGTAAATGTCATTCAGTAACTTGGTTATTATTTTTATTCCTGTCTCCTCTAGTGCCTCTATTTCTTCTATTGTTATATTATCAGGCCAGTCGCTTTCCTTTCTTCATGTGTTTGATGGCATCTATGATTTCATCTTCAAGTATTGGTGGTCCCTCACAGTTTTCAGTATCTGGTGTTAATTCTGGTCTTTCTCCTCCATATAGCTCACCGATATACTCTGTCCACCTGTCCACAATGTCTTCTTTTCCCATTAACATTTTACCTTCTTTTGATTTCAGGCATCCTGTGGTATATTTTGTTTTCCTGCCTGTGAGTTCATTAATTCGTTTGTGCATGTTTTTGCTGTCTTTAATATGAGAGTCCTCTATCTGTCTGCACTGCTCATTTAACCACACTTCTTTTGCTTCTCTGCATTTGCGTCTTATTTCTTTATTTATCTTGCTATATTTTTTCTCGTTATTTTTACTCCTCCTCCTCTTGTCCATCAGTCCTAAGATGTCGTCTGTCATCCATTTATTTTTAGGGGCTTCTTTTTTCGGTGGTATTATCTCCTTAACAGTTTGGTGGATAGAATCTCTTAACATTTCCCATTGTTCATCTATACTATTTATCTTTTCTATTGCATTGTATCTATCTGTTATAATAACTTTGTATTGTTCTCTCAGTTCTTGGTCATTTTTAAGAAGATCTGTATTCAATTTGATGTTTCTCACTTTTCTGCCTGCTTTCTTTAGTTTTATTCTAACTTTTCCACAGAGTGGATCATGGTCACTATTGCAGTCAGCTCCTGGCATGGTTTTTGTTGTCAGTAATGCATTGCGGAATCGTTTGTTGATTAATATGTAGTCTATCTGGTTAAAAGTCTTTTTGTCTGGACTGCACCACGTTGCCAGTCTTCAGGATGTTGTTTAAACCAGGTGTTTCCTACAACCATGCTGTGTATTCTTGCCCATTCAATTAATTTATAACCTCTGTCATTCCTCTCCCCCCCCTGCATAGTCACCAACGATGTCTGAAGTTCTTCCTTTACCAACTTTGCCATTAAAATCTCCCATGACTATGGTAACTTCATGTGACTTTATGTGTTTTAGTGCTGTCTCTATGTCATTATAAAATAGCTGTACATCTTCTTCAGAACTTTCAGATGTTGGAGCGTACACTTGTATAAAATTTATGTTTATTGGTTGTCCTTTCAGTTGGGCTAGCAGGACTCGGTCCGAGATGTTCAAATATCCTATAATTGTCCTTGCCGTTTGTTCATCAAATATAATTCCTACTCCTCGTTCATGTTTCTCACTTCCTGAATATATTATTGTATATTTATCTGAGTTTATCTTCCCTGCACCTGTCCATCTAACTTCACTCATTCCTAATATGTTGATCTTCATCCTTTCCATTTCCATCTTTACATTTTCTAATTTTCCAGCCTGGAATAAAGTTCTAACATTCCATGTTGCTATTTTGAACTTGTTAGTTTTGCCACCAGTAGCTTGATGACGATCTGGCCTCACCTGTGGCTCGTGAGCTGCCCTACCGGACGAGGCTGTTCCAGAGGAACATCCATTAACATCGTTCATGATGAATCGATTATTCTGTTTAAGCATAACTATTCTTGGGAATTACAACAGTGGTTTCCCGTTGCCTTCTGTCGGTTTGTGTACGGACTCTCCGCTAGCCTTTGGACTCCCTGTCCTACCCGCAAGGCAGCGGGAGCAAGAGGTTTTAAGGCGCCTCTGACCCGCCTGGTATTCCCTTCACTGAGCACCTGAGGCACTTTATAGGAGTAGTAGAGCCACCTACTACCCCACCTCGCTCTCTGAGTCTACCGCCAGTTGGTCCGCGCCTGCTTATTTGGATAACTCCTTATTCACAGGGATCCTCCATATCTGGAGGACTTTCACCATCCGCCACCTGTGACGCTCTGGGTTGGGGATGGTCGCCCCAGCTTTACCCAGATTTTAAGATTAATGCTGCTAAAATATACTTGAAAGTACATTTTAAGATTAATGCTGCTAAAATATACTTGAAAGACAAGCCCGTTTTAAGATATTGTTTCAGTTTGTTAGTCCGACTTAGCTGTTTAAACCTTGAATCTGGAAATCAGCGTCAGCGCTCGTGGCACTCCCAGGCATGCTCTGCCCTGTGTGTCAATCACAACTGAATAGTATGAGCACTAAATGTGCCAGGCAGCTGTTGTTTCTGCAACCTTGAACTCTACCAGCCACCCGGCTCTTCTTTCCTCCTCGCATCTCTATCATTCATCCGATATATATATATATATAATCAAAACGTGCCCCTTCCTCTTCCTGTTCCAGTTCCACGCGGCCACCGATTTTATAACCGTCCTGTCCACAGGAATTATATCTGTTGCAATAGCGTTAAAGGCAGCATGAACTGCTACCTCACTGCCTCTCACTCCCGCATGACCTTGGCAACTTATCCCTGTCAACCTGATGGCACCCGAGAGCTGAACAAATCCCTGACATACAACCCGCTCATTATCTTGCCAAGATTTGAGAGTCCGTCACCACCACACAGTGTCTGTCATCTAGCCTTTCATCACAATACAGTCTATATCATCTAGCCTGTCACCACAACACAGTGTATATCATCTAGCCTGTCACCACAACACAGTGTATATCATCTAGCCTGTCACCACAACACAGTCTATATCATCTAGCCTGTCACCACAACACAGTGTATATCATCTAGCCTGTCACCACAACACAGTCTATATCATCTAGCCTGTCACCACAACACAGTGTGTATCATCTAGCCTGTCACCACAACACAGTGTATATCATCTAGCCTGTCACCACAACACAGTGTATATTATCTAGCATGTCACCACAACACAGTGTATATCATCTAGTCTGTCACCACAACACAGTGTATATCATCTAGCCTCTCACCACAACACAGTGTATATCATCTAGTCTGTCACCACAACACAGTGTATATCATCTAGCCTGTCACCACAACACAGTGTATATCATCTAGTCTGTCACCACAACACAATGCATATCATCTAGCCTGAGTGTATATTATCTAGCCTGTCACCACAACACAGTGTGTATCATCTAGCCTGTCACCATAACACAGTGTATATTATCTAGCCTGTCACCACAACACAGTGTGTATCATCGTGTCAAACTAGCCAGGCATTTCCTTGGTCATTGACTCAGTTTCCATCTCATTCATTTGCATGTCCCTTGCGGGACTTTGACTCCCTAACAGCACTCCTGTAGGCCTCTCGGTTGTGAGCAAGATGGCCTGCTGCTGTTGCATCCATTTTCAGATCATCAGCTATGTCTTGCAGCCATCTTCGCTTTGGCCTTCCTCTCTTTATTTTTCCTATTATGTACCCTTCCAAGACGGTCTTCTCTAAATTATCATGGCATTTAATATGTCCAAAATATTTAAGTTTTCTCTCTTTAAACTTCCTTACTAGCCAACATTCCTCAATATTAATTTCTTGTAGTATGGATATATTTGTTCTATTGTGTGTGTGTGTGTGTCCATGATATTTGATGGACTCTTCTGTAGAATTTACATTTAAAGGCATTTATGTGTTTCTCAGCTGTTTTGTTAAGTGTCCAGGTCTCACAGGCATATGTTGTGATGGGAAAGATGCATGCCCTTAAAAATCTTATTTTTGTAGTTCTGTCTCTTCCTCTTCACAGATTTTTTAGTTGTTTTACTTTCTGAAGAGCGATAGATGTCCTCCTTTTAATTTCCCTCATTGTATCTCCATTATTAGTTAGTAGTGATCCAAGATATTCAAAACTCTCCACTTCTTCCAGTTTTTCCTCATTGATACATATTTCAGGTGCCTTGTTTGTTTTCTCAGTTGTCATCAATTTAGTTTTTTTCGCATTAAGATAGAGGTTCTGCTCTTCCTTATTCTTACGGACTGACATAATTAGTTTTTCCATTCTTTTGTGTTGTGGACAGTAATACTGTGTCATCAGCATATCTAATCTCTGGTATTTCATAACCTACAATTATTATGTCATCGTAATATTCTTTGTCTACATCTTCTCTAACATTCCTCATTATATTTTGGTATACAAGTTAAATAAGTAGGGTGACAATATGCCACCCCTGACGGATCCCTTGTTTTATGTAAACCAAGTTGTTGTTTCACCATTTATTTTTACTGCTGCCTGTTGGTCTAGATTGATTGATTGATTGATTGACATTCTTATGGGGCCAACATTGGCTCATAGGGAGGAAATCATATCTTTCCATGTCTGACGACTCGCCATCACTCGCTGTAGGTCTTGGATGGACTTGAATCCCAAAGTTGTACTCTCTCTAGTGATGGTTCTACGTAGAGCCTCCCTTGGCCTGCTCTCTCTAGTGATGGTTCTACGTAGAGTCTCCCTTGGCCTGCTCTCTCTAGTGATGGTTCTACGTAGAGTCTCCCTTGGCCTGCTCTCTCTAGTGATGGTTCTACGTAGAGTCTCCCTTGGCCTGCTTTGCTTTCTTTTGCCCTTCACTGACCATGTGAGGACTTGGCGAGGGAGTCTGGATTCGTCCATTCTGAGAACGTGGCCGAGATGGGCCAATCAACGTCTCTTGATGTATGTTGATACGTAGACTTGGTTGAATTAATGTCTTATTTAGGGCAGTGATATTAATTATATCAAATGTGTTGGAAATCCCATTTTTTCCATTATGTCCCAAAGTTTCTGGTGTTGTACACAATCAAATACCTTTGAATAATCTATAAAAGATAAATATAGATTCACATTAAATTCTCAGTTTGCATTTGCATGCTTGATATCGTCGTAGAGGGGGCCCCTGGTTTCTGTGCCACTAGTCTGCCTGGCCTCCAGACAACGAAACCTCATCCACTCCTTTTGCCTGGCAGCTCTGAGTGAGCCGTCTTGAAGATGAGGGGTCACATGGTTGAGCGTGAGCGTACACGAACTCTTGAATGACAGACTCAGTTCTTCCTCCTGCCCGTCCTCCGCCAAGCTCGGAGATGAGCACTCTGAAGGTCCTGTTAGTATCATCAGTGTTTGAAGTATGAGCATAGTCTGGTGGACCTTACAACATGTGAACTAACATGTGAACTGCATGATGCGAACTATATGATTTGATGTGAACTACATGTACTGATGTGAACTACATGATTTGATGTGAACCACATGTAATGTTTTGAACTACATGATTTGATGTAACTACATGATTTGATGCGAACTACATATACTGATGTGAACTACATAATTTGATGTGAACTACATAATTTGATGTGAACTACACGTACTGATGTGAATGCATGACTGGTGGATTCTCTTGTATAATGGAACTTTTTCCACCTGCAGATCGGTGACAGATTTTAATGTCACATTGTCCGCTTAAACAAAAATAGGACACTTCTCAGTCGCCATATTTGTTTCTGGTCCATTAATATTCTCATCAAAGTCATCCATTCTCTCTTCTCATTTTTTAAGTCTCTGTCTCCCTATCTATCTATCTATCTATCTATCTATCTATCTATCTATCTATCTATCTATCTATCTATCTATCTATCTATCTTTCTATCTATCTATCTATCTATCTATCTATCTATCTATCTATCTATCTATCTATCTATCTATCTATCTATCTGTCTGCCTGCCTGCCTGTCTGTCTGTCTGCTTGCCTGCTTTTCAATCAGTCTGCTCTTTTTGTCTTTCATCCCAATCGATTCTGAATGACTAGAGATAGTTTATCAAACATGTTATTTCAGGATTATGGGGATTATTATTAAAATCACATTGTATTATGTTTCTTAATATTCCAGTAAATCGTTAACTTTACTTATGCTAATCTTGAACTTACGAGTCCTTGGTTTTACAGCACGGTTATGTTGTGGCTGTTAGATATCGACGTATTTTTGTGTATTAAATTTATTTTTAAACCAGTGAATGTTCGCCTGTCAAGTTCAGCCAAACTTCACCACAGTCTAGTTCAGACAACTCATTTTCAAAGTTTTTTTAATCTTCTCAGCGTCCAATTTTGTCCAGGGTAAGTTTCACAACTAAGAAGCAATCGTCGTTGTTTGTATGTTCCCATGTTTGATATTGTTATCATTATTTTCATTTTCATTTTTCATGTGGAGTTGATACTGTTGTGTCAGTTTAGAAATTAATATAGTTTTCTTTACCTGTTTTTATCACAGTATGGCTTTATATGTCATGATGTACTTCTTTATTTATTCACCCCCCCCCCTTTACCCTGTCTTACAGTTATTCGTGTTATCTGTACTTTATTGCAAGCTGGTAAAGTCACAGTGGTTATGGTTAGCCTAGAAAACACAAAGAACTTTAAATGTCAGAGAAAGAACATAGAAAAAAAGAATGGCGGTTATCTGAACGACGGACTTGTAGAATTGAACCACAGACTTGTAGAATTGAACGACAGACTTGTAGAATTGAACGACAGACTTGTAGAATTGAACCACAGACTTGTAGAATTGAACGACAGACTTGTAGAATTGAACGACAGACTTGTAGAATTGAACCACAGACTTGTAGAATTGAACCACGGACTTGTAGAATTGAACCACGGACTTGTAGAATTGAACCACAGACTTGTAGAATTGAACGACAGACTTGTAGAATTGAACGACAGACTTGTAGAATTGAACCACGGACTTGTAGAATTGAACCACTGACTTGTAGAATTGAACGACAGACTTGTAGAATTGAACGACAGACTTGTAGAATTGAACCACAGACTTGTAGAATTGAACGACAGACTTGTAGAATTGAACGACAGACTTGTAGAATTGAACCACGGACTTGTAGAATTGAACGACAGACTTGTAGAATTGAACGACGGACTTGTAGAATTGAACCACGGACTTGTAGAATTGAACGACGGACTTGTAGAATTGAACCACGGACTTGTAGAATTGAACCAAGGACTTGTAGAATTGAACCAAGGACTTGTAGAATTGAACCAAGGACTTGTAGAATTGAACCAAGGACTTGTAGAATTGAACGACAGACTTGTAGAATTGAACGACGGACTTGTAGAATTGAACCACTGACTTGTAGAATTGAACGACGGACTTGTAGAATTGAACCACTGACTTGTAAAATTGAACGACGGACTTGTAGAATTGAACCACTGACTTGTAGAATTGAACCAAGGACTTGTAGAATTGAACCACGGACTTGTAGAATTGAACCACTGACTTGTAAAATTGAACGACGGACTTGTAGAATTGAACCACTGACTTGTAAAATTGAACCACTGACTTGTAAAATTGAACGACGGACTTGTAGAATTGAACCACTGACTTGTAGAATTGAACCACGGACTTGTAGAATTGAACGACAGACTTGTAGAATTGAACGACGGACTTGTAGAATTGAACCACGGACTTGTAGAATTGAACCACGGACTTGTAGAATTGAACCACGGACTTGTAGAATTGAACCAAGGACTTGTAGAATTGAACCACGGACTTGTAGAATTGAACGACAGACTTGTAGAATTGAACGACGGACTTGTAGAATTGAACCACGGACTTGTAGAATTGAACCAAGGACTTGTAGAATTGAACCACGGACTTGTAGAATTGAACCAAGGACTTGTAGAATTGAACCAAGGACTTGTAGAATTGAACGACAGACTTGTAGAATTGAACCACAGACTTGTAGAATTGAACCACTGACTTGTAGAATTGAACGACGGACTTGTAGAATTGAACCACTGACTTGTAAAATTGAACGACGGACTTGTAGAATTGAACCACTGACTTGTAGAATTGAACCAAGGACTTGTAGAATTGAACCACGGACTTGTAGAATTGAACCACTGACTTGTAAAATTGAACGACGGACTTGTAGAATTGAACCACTGACTTGTAAAATTGAACCACTGACTTGTAAAATTGAACGACGGACTTGTAGAATTGAACCACTGACTTGTAAAATTGAACCACTGACTTGTAAAATTGAACCACAGACTTGTAGAATTGAACGACGGACTTGTAGAATTGAACGACGGACTTGTAGAATTGAACCACAGACTTGTAGAATTGAACCAAGGACTTGTAGAATTGAACCAAGGACTTGTAAAATTGAACCACAGACTTGTAGAATTGAACGACGGACTTGTAGAATTGAACGACGGACTTGTAGAATTGAACCACGGACTTGTAGAATTGAACCACGGACTTGTAGAATTGAACCACGGACTTGTAGAATTGAACCACTGACTTGTAAAATTGAACCACTGACTTGTAGAATTGAACGACGGACTTGTAGAATTGAACCACGGACTTGTAGAATGAGCAACCGCCTAACCTGAACAGGGCAACGAAGTACTTTGTATTTATCGCTGCTAACCAACAACAGAACCCTGTACTCTGCCAGTTTTACTTTGCGCTGACCTTGTTGTTTCCTATGTGTTAAATGTGTACTTACCTACACTGTTATACAAGGTCAAAGGTTAGGACAGACTAAGAACACAGCCACGCCCTTTATACCTTCCTTAGCTTGTTCTCTTGCATATTTGGGGCACACTGCACCCTTATTTGTCTTAAATTATTCTTAGTCAAAGGTCAGTAGGTTAAAATTTAGATCTAGCCAATGAAAACTTTATTTTCATTTTTTTTTTAAATCAATGTTTGTAAAGATAATTATATCACGGTCAGCTAACGTATGTATCCTTTTATTGAGAAAAATTTGAAACTGATTTTTTAAAAAATCATGGTGATTTAACTTTGAAAGATGTCTTTTTATGTTTAAAATGTATTTCTACATTCCAGTTTTCAATGTTTCGTTTGTCTGTGTGTTTTCTCCTCCTAAAACATAATGATATCTTTCACTGTTCGATTTAGCTGTAGACAACTTGTCATGTTCGTCTTAGCTGTATACAACTTATCATGTTCGTCTTAGCTGTAGACACACTTGTCATGTTCGTCTTAGCTGTAGACACACTTGTCATGTTCGTCTTAGCTGTAGACGCCTTGTCATGTTCGTCTTAGCTGTAGACACACTTATCATGTTCGTCTTAGCTGTAGACACACTTGTCATGTTCGTCTTAGCTGTAGACACACTTGTCATGTTCGTCTTAGCTGTAGACGCCTTGTCATGTTCGTCTTAGCTGTAGACACACTTATCATGTTCGTCTTAGCTGTAGACACACTTGTCATGTTCGTCTTAGCTGTAGACACACTTGTCATGTTCGTCTTAGCTGTAGACACACTTATCATGTTCGTCTTAGCTGTAGACACACTTGTCATGTTCGTCTTAGCTGTAGACACACTTATCATGTTCGTCTTAGCTGTAGACACACTTGTCATGTTCGTCTTAGCTGTAGACACACTTATCATGTTCGTCTTAGCTGTAGACACACGTGTCATGTTCGTCTTAGCTGTAGACGCACTTGTCATGTTCGTCTTAGCTGTAGACGCCTTGTCATGTTCGTCTTAGCTGTAGACACACTTATCATGTTCGTCTTAGCTGTAGACACACTTGTCATGTTCGTCTTAGCTGTAGACACACTTGTCATGTTCGTCTTAGCTGTAGACGCCTTGTCATGTTCGTCTTAGCTGTAGACACACTTATCATGTTCGTCTTAGCTGTAGACACACTTGTCATGTTCGTCTTAGCTGTAGACACACTTGTCATGTTCGTCTTAGCTGTAGACACACTTATCATGTTCGTCTTAGCTGTAGACACACTTGTCATGTTCGTCTTAGCTGTAGACACACTTATCATGTTCGTCTTAGCTGTAGACACACTTGTCATGTTCGTCTTAGCTGTAGACACACTTATCATGTTCGTCTTAGCTGTAGACACACGTGTCATGTTCGTCTTAGCTGTAGACGCCTTGTCATGTTCGTCTTAGCTGTATACAACTTGTCATGTTCGTCTTAGCTATAGACAGCTTTCATGTATGTTGTTTATTTTCTAACTTAACTAACTTACAACATTGCTAGTTTTTTTTTCTCCTAGCACTTCTGTACATTAGAACACTTCAAACAGTTATGTTAGAACTAGGAGTACATTTTTTTAGATATGTATGCTAGAACTAGAAGTTTTAGACATTTAAGCTACAACTTAAGGTTTCAGACATTTATGCCACAACTTAAGGTTTTAGACATTTAAGCTATACCTAAAGGTTTTTCTTACTTTTAAACTAGAACTAAGGGTTTTAGACATTTATGGCACATCTAAAGATTTTAGACATTTATGTTACAAGTAAAGGTTTTAGACATTTATGCGCAACTATAGTATTTGAACATTTATGCTAGAACTAACGGTTTTAGACATTTATACTACAACTAAATGTTTTAAATATTTATGCTACAACTAAAGGTTTTAGACATTTATGGTCCAACTAAAGGTTTTAGATTTTAATACTGGAACTAAAAGGGTTAATATATTTATTTTAACATAAATGTTCTGTATATCTGAGTAAAGATTTTTTTTACAAGAAAATAAACTGTCTTTTATATTTTTTTCTAGTTTTGATTAAACTCCATAGGAAATTCCACAGCCACTACCTTCAGATTAGAATGTGATTTTTTTCTGAATTTATTTAAAGTATAATGAGAAGAAATAAGATATAAAGAAAACAAACACAGCTCGCTATACCAAGACAGGCAGCCATTCTGAATGATGCATTTAGCAACGAAAAAGAGCGATAAGAAAGTTAACTGTCTTCCTTCTGTTGTTTGAAGTTAATAGAATTGTTGTGTCTCAGAACTTTGTTCAAATTTAGTCAAACGTCATTAACAGTGGATAGATAGATAGATAGATAGATAGATAGATAGATAGATAGATAGATAGATAGATAGATAGATAGATAGATAGATAGATAGATAGATAGATAGATAGATAGATAGATAGATAGATAGATAGATAGATAGATAGATAGATAGATGGATGGATGGATGGATGGATGGATGGATGGATGGATGGATGGATGGATAGATGGATAGATAGATAGATAGATGGATAGATAGATAGATAGATAGATAGATAGATAGATAGATAGATAGATAGATAGATAGATAGATAGATAGATAGATAGATAGATAGATAGATAGATAGATAGATAGATAGATAGATAGATAGATAGATAGATAGATAGATAGATAGAGCAGTTTTATATTCTAGCTCTTCACATGATGAACGCCATACTTTTTCTACACGTTTACTTTTTTTTCCCTCAAATAATTTGCTGCTTGCAATTATTCCGTGTTCAAGATCCTAGATCTTCTGTCAGTTAAAGGCTTCAGACCCTAGATCTTCTGTCAATGTCAGTTCTAGACTCCAGATCCTAGATCTTCTGTCAGTTCTAGACTCCAGACCCTAGATCTTCTGTCAATGTCAGTTCTAGACTTCAGATCCTAGATCTTCTGTCAGTTCTAGACTTCAGATCCTAGATCTTCTGTCAGTTAAAAGCTTCAGACCCTAGATCTTCTGTCAGTTCTAGACTTCAGACCCTAGATCTTCTGTCAATGTCAGTTCTAGACTTCAGATCCTAGATCTTCTGTCAATGTCAGTTCTAGACTCCAGACCCTAGATCTTCTGTCAGTTCTAGACTCCAGACCCTAGATCTTCTGTCAATGTCAGTTCTAGACTTCAGATCCTAGATCTTCTGTCAATGTCAGTTCTAGACTCCAGACCCTAGATCTTCTGTCAGTTCTAGGCCTCAGATCCTAGATCTTCTGTCAGTTTTAGGCCTCAGATTCATATTTGCTCTGTTTTTTTTAAACTTATTTCAGTCTATTTCTCTTCCATGTTTACTCATTGTTGTTCTTCTTACTTCACAATCTCTAGGGTTACCAACGCAGCAGGGCTTCCATGTTTATATTGGAATACTTTTGAGCAGTCTGAACTCTTCTTAAAGGAAAAAAACAAACTATACAGAAGTCTTGAGTATAATTTTTCTACGACCTTCTCGTGTAGCAAAGTCTGAGTATGTTGTCATTTATTCCAGGTTCCTACTGTTATGTCTAGCCCCTGACATCTCTGCTCACTCACCTGTGGCTCTGCTAGCACCGGCTGAGGATAACGGTTCTCCACTTTGGTACGGTAGCTGCCATGTATTACCTGACCTGTTGTCTTTCTTTTCTTATGACATTTGCTCAGTCATTTCACATAGTTTTCTCTACGTCTTCTTCACATTTCTCCTCTCATATTTTTTTTCTGTCAGGTTATGTAACTCCTGCTTTCTCATGGTATGTCCAGAGAAGTTTGAGTGTCTTAGCCTTCTTTTGCTGTGAAATATCTCTGATAACTTCATTTCTCTGAGGGTCTGATAACTTCTTCATTTCTTTGAGGGTCTGATAACTTCTTCTTTTCTTTAGGGATCTGACAACTTCTTTACTTCTTTGTGGATCTGATAACGTCTTCATTTCTTTGGTTGTCTGATAACTTCTTCGTTTCTTCGGTTGTCTGATAACTTCTTCGTTTCTTCGGTTGTCTGATAACTTCTTCATTTCTTTGGTTGTCTGATAACTTCTTCGTTTCTTTGGTTGTCTGATAACTTCTTCGTTTCTTTGGTTGTCTGATAACTTCTTCGTTTATTTGGTTGTCTGATAACTTCTTCATTTCTTTGCGGTTATTTTCTGCCTGGGCTTGTAGTCGTTGCATCTTTCTCCAGAACTACAGTCACAATTTCTGAATCGTCTCTCTGTGCTGTCGTCAGTTACATCGTATCTTTGTGCTGTCGTCAGTTACATCGTATCTTTGTGCTGTCGTCAGTTACATCGTATCTCTGTGCTGTCGTCAGTTACATCGTCTCTCTGTGCTGTCGTCAGTTACATCGTCTTTCTGTGCTGTCGTCAGTTACATCGTCTTTCTGTGCTGTCGTCAGTTACATCGTCTCTCTGTGCTGTCGTCAGTTACATCGTCTCTCTGTGCTGTCGTCAGTTACATCGTCTTTCTGTGCTGTCGTCAGTTACATCGTCTTTCTGTGCTGTCGTCAGTTACATCGTCTCTCTGTGCTGTCGTCAGTTACATCGTATCTCTGTGCTGTCGTCAGTTAAGTCGTCTCTAAAGTTTTCTACTTAACCTAAATGAAGATTTTATGTTCTGCAAGTTTTTAAACCTGTGGGAACGGCAGTAATTTTTCTATCCCTCTCTAGACCCCATCACTGGTTTGATAGAGTCCTAGTGGTTAAGTACGCCCTCCCTGGTTTGATAGACTGCTAATGGTTAAGTACGTCCTCACTGGTTTGATAGATTCCTAGTGGTTAAGTACGCTCTCGCTGGTTGTTAGGCTGCTAGTGGTTAAGTACGCCCTCACTGGTTTGATAGACTGCTAATGGTTAAGTACGCCCTCACTGGTTTGATAGACTGCTAGTGGTTAAGTACGCCCTCACTGGTTTGATAGACTGCTAGTGGTTAAGTAACCCCTCACTGGTTTGATAGACTGCTAGTGGTTAAGTACGCCCTCACTGGTTTGATAGACTCCTAGTGGTTAAGTACGCCCTCACTGGTTTGATAAACTCCTAGTGGTTAAGTACGCCCTCACTGGTTTGATAGACTCCTAGTGGTTAAGTACGCCCTCACTGGTTTGATAAACTCCTAGTGGTTAAGTACGCCCTCACTGGTTTGATAGACTCCTAGTGGTTAAGTACGTCCTCACTGGTTTGATAGACTCCTAGTGGTTAAGTACGCCCTCACTGGTTGTTAGACTCCTAGTGGTTAAATACGCCCTCACTTGTTTGATAGATTGCTAATGGTTAAGTACGTCTTCACTGGTTTGATAGACTGCTAATGGTTAAGTACGTCCTCACTGGTTTGATAGACTGCTAATGGTTAAGTACGTCCTCACTGGTTTGATAGACTGCTAATGGTTAAGTACGCCCTCACTGGTTTGATAGACTGCTAGTGGTTAAGTACGCCCTCACTGGTTTGATAGACTGCTAATGGTTAAGTACGCCCTCACTGGTTTGATAGACTGCTAGTGGTTAAGTACCTCCTCACTGGTTTGATAGACTCCTAGTGGTTAAGTACGTGCTCACTGGTTTGATAGACTCCTAATGGTTAAGTACTTTCCATTTTGTGTAACATCAACTCTCCTGAGATTTGTTAGATATTTTGTTAAAAGGTATCAGTGATTGTATCTTTTGTTTGTGTATCCGCGTTTACCAGCCACTTGTGGCTGTTAACTTAAACTAATATTTGTCAATACTTGTCGTGTCAGTATTCGGCACTTTGAAATACTATTTCCTCTAGGGAATACTAAAGTTTAAAAGTAAACATTCAACAAGAGAGTGACGGATTATAGCGCAGTGGAGAACAAACAGGAAAACAAGAACAAATTAATGGGGGGGGGGGGGGGGGGGGCGAAGGAGGGTTTAGCCACTAACATTTTTTTTTCTCTAATTCCTACTATGATCATATCTTCTTCTTATTTCATTCATTCATTCCTATGGTGCTGCTTATATTTGGTTTCATCTAATTCTCATTTCTTTTTCTCATTTCTTCGTCACTAGAAAAGAAATGTAAATAAATGATAAGCCAGATGAAACGATCAAAATAAATTTTAAAAATAATAATAATTATAAAAGTCTCAGAACAACCAATCTCAGTCATGTATATCTCATCTATATTCTCATATTTCCAAAGCAATAATCAAGTTTCTTTCACTTTTCATATTTTTTCCATGCTGTCCTTTTTTGTTTCTCTTCTTCTTCTGCTTCTTGTTCTTTATTATCTGTCGTTATGGTTGCGCATATTTGTGGCTGCTAATTAGCGGATATTTGTAGGCGAGAGTTGTATGTCAAGTTTCGGCTACTCTCGTTTCCTGGCATTTTAATATCGCTCTCACATAAGCGAAGTTTAGGAGAACTGTATGTAACTTTCACCTCATAGAATCAATTTTTGTAAAAAAAAAAAAAAAATTGGTGTTGTTCACTTTTATTTTCGGTATTTTTTCCTTCTTTTTTTAAAACCATTCTTGATAAAAGTGTTATCTAGCCACGATACTTCTTTTACTGTTATTCAATATTTTTTGTGTTCAATTATTTTAGAAAACTTAAACATTTCAGTTGGTGTTTAGATATATTCAGTGATGCCATTCAAAATGATCAGCAATTGATTGAATTATTTTTTTTTCTAACCAAAGTATATGCATATTAACTAAAATATTTACATTTTAAATAATTTGTTTACATGTTAACCAAAAATAATTTTGCAAACTAAAACAGACATTAATTTTTTAAAATAATTTTTAAATGCAAATACAAAAGATTGGGACGAATCATCCACTGAATGACGTCACTGTATGTAATTCATTGTTTATGTGTGTTCATTGTTTACTTGCTTCCATGAGAACTAGCATTACCTGGGTCCAGCCCATGAGAAGTAGCATTACCTGAGTCCAGCCAACTGTATCTGAGCATCGATAGCGTCGAGAAGCATTTGTTAAACTATGAAGTAGATATATCGAGTGAAGAATGAAGTAGATATATCTAGTGAAGAATGAAGTAGATATATCTAGTGAAGAATGAAGTAGATATATCTAGTGAAGAATGAAGTAGATATATCTAGTGAAGAATGAAGTAGATATATCTAGTGAAGAATGAAGTAGATATATCTAGTGAAGAATGAAGTAGATATATCGACTGAAGAAAGATTTGCCTCAGTAGCATGATCAGATTTCTCTTCTTGTTTAAGGTGACTGATATTAAAAGATTATAGCAAGTTTGGCAGGTTTGGAAGATGAAATAGAAATAAAATAATGATAATAATTAAAATACATTAGAAACTATAAGAGATTTTCGACAGTTTTAATGATGGCAGTTTTAACATGAAAATTAAACATCCAAATCAAGCGTCTCTGTTGTTCACACTAAACCAGAGCATTAGAGCTCCGTCATCCTCTGCAGTTCGTTGTGTATTCATCCGCCACTGTGTGCGACAGCAAGATTTTTAATCATACCTGGCTGTGTTCGTGAATGGACGCTTAGTGGCGTAGTGGTTAGAGCACCTCTTTCTCAGCCGGAGATAGTGGTTCTACGCACTCCAGTCACCTCTCTCTCGCCCGTGGGTCTGCGGTTCCACGCACTTCAGTCACCTCTCTTACCCGGAGGTAGCGGTTCCACGCACTTCAGTCACCTCTCTCACCCGGAGGTAGTGGTTCTACGCACTTCAGTCACCTCTCTCACCCGGAGGTAGTGGTTCTACGCACTCAAGTCACCTCTCTCACCCGGAGGTAGTGGTTCTACGCACTCCAGTCACTTCTCTCTCACCCGGAGATAGTGGTTCCACGCACTCCAGTCACTTCTCTCTCACCCGGAGATAGTGGTTCCACGCATTCCAGTCACTTCTCTCTCACCCGGAGGTAGTGGTTCTACGCACACCAGTCACCTCTCTCTCGCCCCGGGGTCTGCGGTTCCACACACTCAAGTCACCTCTTTCTCACACCCGGAGGTAGTGGTTCTACGTACTCCAGTCACCTCTTTCACACTCGGAGGTAGTGGTTCTACGTACTCCAGTCACCTCTTTCACACTCGGAGGTAGTGGTTCTACGTACTCCAGTCACCTCTCTCTCTCACACCCGGGGGTCAGTGGTTCAAAGCACTTCAGTCACCTCTCTCTCTCTCTCTCATAGCTGGAGGTAGTGGTTCTACGCACTCCAGTCACCTCTCTCTCTCACACCAGGAGGTAGTGGTTCTACGCACTCTAGTCACCTCTCTCACACCAGGAGGTAGTGGTTCTACGCACTCCAGTCACCTCTCTCTCTCATACCTGGAGGTAGTGGTTCTAAGCACTCCAGTCACCTATCTCTCACCCGGGGGTCAGTGGTTCTGCGCACTCCAGTCACCTCTCTCTCTCTCTCTCTCTCACCCGGGGGTCAGCGGTTCTACGCACTCCAGTCTGGAAACAGATAACTGGGTCCTTCTGGAGGTGGAGAAGGAGGCAGTCTGGCTTGAAGCTGACCACATCGTCCTCTAGTGTGCTGACCACATCACCTCTAGTGTGCTGACCACATCGTCCTCTAGTATGCTGACCACATCGTCCTCTAGTATGCTGACCACATCGTCCTCTAGTATGCTGACCACATCGTCCTCTAGTATGCTGACCACATCACCTCTAGTATGCTGACCACATCGTCCTCTAGTATGCTGACCACATCGTCCTCTAGTGTGCTGACCACATCATCCTCTAGTATGCTGACCACATCACCTCTAGTATGCTGACCACATCATCCTCTAGTATGCTGACCACATCATCCTCTAGTATGCTGACCACATCGTCCTCTAGTATGCTGACCACATCGTCTTCTAGTATGCTGACCACATCGTCCTCTAGTGTGCTGACCACATCGTCTTCTAGTGTGCTGACCACATCGTCCTCTATTATGCTGACCACATCGTCTTCTAGTATGCTGACCACATCGTCCTCTAGTATGCTGACCACATCGTCCTCTAGTGTGCTGACCACATCACCTCTAGTGTGCTGACCACATCGTCCTCTAGTATGCTGACCACATCGTCCTCTAGTATGCTGACCACATCGTCCTCTAGTGTGCTGACCACATCGTCCTCTAGTATGCTGACCACATCGTCCTCTAGTGTGCTGACCACATCGTCCTCTAGTATGCTGACCACATCGTCCTCTAGTATGCTGACCACATCATCCTCTAGTATGCTGACCACATCGTCCTCTAGTATGCTGACCACATCGTCCTCTAGTGTGCTGACCACATCGTCCTCTAGTGTGCTGACCACATCGTCCTCTAGTATGCTGACCACATCGTCCTCTAGTATGCTGACCACATCACCTCTAGTATGCTGACCACATCACCTCTAGTATGCTGACCACATCACCTCTAGTATGCTGACCACATCGTCCTCTAGTATGCTGACCACATCACCTCTAGTATGCTGACCACATCACCTCTAGTGTGCTGACCACATCGTCCTCTAGTGTGCTGACCACATCGTCCTCTAGTGTGCTGACCACATCGTCCTCTAGTATGCTGACCACATCACCTCTAGTATGCTGACCACATCACCTCTAGTATGCTGACCACATCATCCTCTAGCATGCTGACCACATCGTCCTCTAGTATGCTGACCACATCGTCCTCTAGTATGCTGACCACATCACCTCTAGTATGCTGACCACATCACCTCTAGTATGCTGACCACATCACCTCTAGTATGCTGACCACATCGTCCTCTAGTATGCTGACCACATCGTCCTCTAGTATGCTGACCACATCACCTCTAGTATGCTGACCACATCGTCCTCTAGTGTGCTGACCACATCGTCCTCTAGTATGCTGACCACATCACCTCTAGTATGCTGACCACATCACCTCTAGTATGCTGACCACATCACCTCTAGTATGCTGACCACATCGTCCTCTAGTATGCTGACCACATCGTCCTCTAGTATGCTGACCACATCGTCCTCTAGTATGCTGACCACATCATCCTCTAGTGTGCTGACCACATCGTCCTCTAGTGTGCTGACCACATCGTCCTCTAGTATGCTGACCACATCATCCTCTAATATGCTGACCACATCGTCTTCTAGTATGCTGACCACATCGTCCTCTAGTGCGCCATCAGGCCAAGGAAAACATAGACACAGACCCCAGATGTCTATGTCCTACTTCAGAGCTTTGTGTCTCTGTCAATATACCAGACCAGTTCAGAAATATTGGCTGTCGTATTTTTTTTTCTTAATTTTTTTTCTTAATTTTTAAAACATAACTTTTCTCTTTTATATTTTAACAAATATATCTATACTACAAGAGCTTAATATTGAAGAAGGCTGGCTAGTGAAGAGGATTAAAGAGAGAAAACTTAAATATTTTGGCCACATTAAACGTCACGATAATTTAGAGAAGACCGTATTGGAAGGATACATAATGGGAAAAAGAAAAAGAGGAAGACCGAAACGAAGATGGCTGCAAGACATCGTTGATGATCTGGAAATGGATGCAGCAGCAGCAGGCCATCTTGCTCACAACCGAGAGGCCTACAGGAGTGCTGTTTGGGAGGCAAAGTTCCGCAAGGAACATGCAAAGGAATGAATGAATGAATGAACTTTTCTCGTCTATCTATCTATCTATCTATCTATCTATCTATCTATCTATCTATCTATCTATCTATCTATCTATCTATATCTATCTATCTATCTATCTATTTGTGTGTGTATCCTAGAGGGCATCGCATGTCCGATTCTAAAACTATTGATGTTAATGTGTCAAAATTGCTACAGTATATTTATATTACTATCAGAATCAACAAATATTTTGATTGTTGATCTCCCAGAAACTGAATTTTTTAAATTCTTTGCAACAAACACAGTGAAGATTTTGAGTATGGCCTCCACATCGGAAAGGAAGTGCAGACTTTGGTTTGCTTGTAGGGCCCGGAATTAATCCCAGAAGTAGGTGTCTGCCCAGACTCCGTGACCACTGATCTGTAGTGAACCTTGCCAGGTCAGCCAGGCCGGCCAGGCCAGCGAGGTCAGCCAAGTCAGCCAGGCCAGCGAGGTCAGCCAAGTCAGCCAGGCCAGCGAGGTCAGCCAAGTCAGCCAGGCCAGCGAGGTCAGCCAAGTCAGCCAGGTCTGCTAGGTCATCCAGGCCTGCCAGGTCAGCCAAGTCAGACAGGCCTATTAGGTCAGCCAAGTCAGCCAGGCCTGTTAGGTCAGCCAGACCTGCCAGGTCAGCCAAATCAGCCAGGCCTGTTAGGTCAGCCAAGTCAGCCAGACCTGCCAGGTCAGCCAAATCAGCCAGGCCTGTTAGGTCAGCCAAGTCAGCCAGGCCTGCTAGATCAGCCAAGTCAGCCAGGCCTGCTAGGTCAGCCAAGTCAGACAGGCCTGCTAGATCAGCGAAGTCAGCCAGGCCTGCTAGGTCAGCCAAGTCAGACAGGCCTGCTAGGTCAGCCAAATCACCTCTAGTATGCTGACCACATCACCTCTAGTATGCTGACCACATCGTCCTCCAGTATGCTGACCACATCACCTCTAGTATGCTGACCACATCGTCCTCTAGTATGCTGACCACATCGTCCTCTAGTGTGCTGACCACATCGTCCTCTAGTATGCTGACCACATCACCTCTAGTATGCTGACCACATCACCTCTAGTATGCTGACCACATCACCTCTAGTATGCTGACCACATCGTCCTCTAGTATGCTGACCACATCACCTCTAGTATGCTGACCACATCACCTCTAGTGTGCTGACCACATCGTCCTCTAGTGTGCTGACCACATCGTCCTCTAGTGTGCTGACCACATCGTCCTCTAGTATGCTGACCACATCACCTCTAGTATGCTGACCACATCACCTCTAGTATGCTGACCACATCGTCCTCTAGTGTGCTGACCACATCGTCCTCTAGTATGCTGACCACATCGTCCTCTAGTATGCTGACCACATCACCTCTAGTATGCTGACCACATCACCTCTAGTATGCTGACCACATCACCTCTAGTATGCTGACCACATCGTCCTCTAGTATGCTGACCACATCGTCCTCTAGTATGCTGACCACATCACCTCTAGTATGCTGACCACATCGTCCTCTAGTGTGCTGACCACATCGTCCTCTAGTATGCTGACCACATCACCTCTAGTATGCTGACCACATCACCTCTAGTATGCTGACCACATCACCTCTAGTATGCTGACCACATCGTCCTCTAGTATGCTGACCACATCGTCCTCTAGTATGCTGACCACATCGTCCTCTAGTATGCTGACCACATCATCCTCTAGTGTGCTGACCACATCGTCCTCTAGTGTGCTGACCACATCGTCCTCTAGTATGCTGACCACATCATCCTCTAATATGCTGACCACATCGTCTTCTAGTATGCTGACCACATCGTCCTCTAGTGCGCCATCAGGCCAAGGAAAACATAGACACAGACCCCAGATGTCTATGTCCTACTTCAGAGCTTTGTGTCTCTGTCAATATACCAGACCAGTTCAGAAATATTGGCTGTCGTATTTTTTTTCTTAATTTTTTTTCTTAATTTTTAAAACATAACTTTTCTCTTTTATATTTTAACAAATATATCTATACTACAAGAGCTTAATATTGAAGAAGGCTGGCTAGTGAAGAGGATTAAAGAGAGAAAACTTAAATATTTTGGCCACATTAAACGTCACGATAATTTAGAGAAGACCGTATTGGAAGGATACATAATGGGAAAAAGAAAAAGAGGAAGACCGAAACGAAGATGGCTGCAAGACATCGTTGATGATCTGGAAATGGATGCAGCAGCAGCAGGCCATCTTGCTCACAACCGAGAGGCCTACAGGAGTGCTGTTTGGGAGGCAAAGTTCCGCAAGGAACATGCAAAGGAATGAATGAATGAATGAACTTTTCTCGTCTATCTATCTATCTATCTATCTATCTATCTATCTATCTATCTATCTATCTATCTATCTATCTATCTATCTATCTATCTATCTATCTATCTATTTGTGTGTGTATCCTAGAGGGCATCGCATGTCCGATTCTAAAACTATTGATGTTAATGTGTCAAAATTGCTACAGTATATTTATATTACTATCAGAATCAACAAATATTTTGATTGTTGATCTCCCAGAAACTGAATTTTTTAAATTCTTTGCAACAAACACAGTGAAGATTTTGAGTATGGCCTCCACATCGGAAAGGAAGTGCAGACTTTGGTTTGCTTGTAGGGCCCGGAATTAATCCCAGAAGTAGGTGTCTGCCCAGACTCCGTGACCACTGATCTGTAGTGAACCTTGCCAGGTCAGCCAGGCCGGCCAGGCCAGCGAGGTCAGCCAAGTCAGCCAGGCCAGCGAGGTCAGCCAAGTCAGCCAGGCCAGCGAGGTCAGCCAAGTCAGCCAGGCCAGCGAGGTCAGCCAAGTCAGCCAGGTCTGCTAGGTCATCCAGGCCTGCCAGGTCAGCCAAGTCAGACAGGCCTATTAGGTCAGCCAAGTCAGCCAGGCCTGTTAGGTCAGCCAGACCTGCCAGGTCAGCCAAATCAGCCAGGCCTGTTAGGTCAGCCAAGTCAGCCAGACCTGCCAGGTCAGCCAAATCAGCCAGGCCTGTTAGGTCAGCCAAGTCAGCCAGGCCTGCTAGATCAGCCAAGTCAGCCAGGCCTGCTAGGTCAGCCAAGTCAGACAGGCCTGCTAGATCAGCGAAGTCAGCCAGGCCTGCTAGGTCAGCCAAGTCAGACAGGCCTGCTAGGTCAGCCAAATCATCCAGGCCTGTTATGTCAGCCAAGTCAGCCAGGCCTGTTATGTCAGCCAAGTCAGCCAGGCCTGCTAGGTCAGCCAAGTCAGCCAGGCCTGCTAGGTCAGCCAAGTCAGCCAGGCCTGCTAGGTCAGCCAAGTCAGCCAGGCCTGCTAGGTCAGCCAAGTCAGCCAGGCCTGTTAGGTCAGCCAAATCATCCAGGCCTGTTATGTCAGCCAAGTCAGCCAGGCCTGCTAGATCAGCGAAGTCAGCCAGGCCTGTTAGGTCAGCCAGACCTGCTAGATCAGCGAAGTCAGCCAGGCCTGCTAGGTCAGCCAAGTCAGCCAGGCCTGCTAGGTCAGCCAAGTCAGCCAGGCCTGTTAGGTCAGCCAAATCATCCAGGCCTGTTATGTCAGCCAAGTCAGCCAGGCCTGCTAGATCAGCGAAGTCAGCCAGGCCTGTTAGGTCAGCCAAGTCAGCCAGGCCTGTTAGGTCAGCCAAGTCAGCCAGGCCTGCTAGGTCAGCCAAGTCAGCCAGGCCTGCTAGGTCATCCAGGCCTGTTAGGTCAGCCAAGTCAGCCAGGCCTGTTAGGTCAGCCAAGTCAGCCAGGCCTGTTAGGTCAGCCAAGTCAGCCAGGCCTGCTAGGTCAGCCAAGTCAGCCAGGCCTGCTAGGTCAGCCAAGTCAGCCAGGCCTGCTAGGTCAGCCAAGTCAGCCAGGCCTATTAGGTCAGCCAGGCCTGTTAGGTCAGCCAGGCCTGCTAGGTCAGCCAAGTCAGCCAGGCCTGCTAGGTCAGAGAAAGCACATCAGCATGTTAGTGACATCATTACCAGCAGTGCTGGCCAGCTTTGGTTTACCTGTTACCTCTACTCTCACTTGTCCTCTAGCCACCGATTACACACAGCAGAATAAATACTTCATAGTTAAACAGAGTTCGTCAAGTTGTTCTATAGCACTAGAGTAGCGAAGTAGCTAGTGTACTCGGTGTTAGACTTCCAGAACCTCTCTGTTCTATTCTTCTTTGTAAATGAGTGCCCGGCGCTTTCTGTAGATGAGAGGAGAGATAATCACATCAAACAAAAGAAATGGTCTTCAAACTCTTTCAACTCGCAAATCCCAGCAGCCAATTATAATCCGGCCTGGTAGTCATCCATTCTGTGATGAAAACTTCACAAGGTCCAAGTACCCTACGTGATCTACACGTGAAAATTTCACAAGGTCCAAGTACACCTATTACGCCCACACTGTAAGAACATGAAAGAAATTTCATAGCATATTGTAAGTATGATCCTCTGCCAGGCATAGCTTGAGAACCGTTGTTATAGTATTGTTAATTGACAAAGAGTACACCAGAACTAAGCACCTTTACCCTTCAGCAGTAGAAAGCTATTTAAAACATACCGTGTATTATTTACTAACGAACCTGCCTGTTGTTTTATCTCTTATCTTCTCCCCAGATCATCGCCGTCATATCCGTCTTCTTTATCGTCATCTCCATCTTGTCATTCTGTTTGAAGACGCATCCAGAAATGCGAGTTCCAGTCCTAAAGAACACCACATCATACACAGCCAATGGCAGCATGACCTGGCGCCTGGAGAAGAAAGAGACAGAGCCGCACGAAGCTTTCTTCTACATCGAGTGCGCCAGCAACGCCTGGTTCACATTCGAGATTCTAATCCGGTTCATCGTCACGCCCAACAAGCTGGACTTCCTCAAGGCGCCTGTAAATATTATAGATATTGTAGCCACTCTGAGCTTCTACCTGGACTTCATGCTGACAGAGATGAAGCACGAGAGCGAGATCCTGGAGTTCTTCTCCATCATCCGCATCATGAGGCTGTGCAAGCTGACGCGGCACTCTGCTGGCCTCAAGATTCTCATACACACTTTTAAAGCCAGCGCCAAAGAGTTAATTCTCCTCATCTTCTTCCTCGTTCTCGGCATCGTTATCTTTGCTGCTCTTATCTACTACGCCGAACGCATACAGTACAACCCAGAGAACGACTTTCAGAGCATACCTGTCGGCCTATGGTGGGCTATCGTTACCATGACAACCGTGGGTTACGGCGACATGGTGCCCAAGACTTACGTGGGCATGTTTGTAGGTGCCCTCTGTGCCCTAGCTGGTGTGCTATGCATAGCCCTGCCCGTGCCAGTTATTGTCTCTAACTTTGCGCTCTTCTACTCCCACACGCAAGCCAGGTCCAAACTGCCCAAGAAGCGGAGACGCGTTCTGCCAGTGGAGGCCCCGCGACCTAAGGGTTCCAAAGCTTCTGGGATGCTTGGAGCAGGAGGGGTCGTAGGAGGGCCCCAGACCCGGAGGATGAACGCTATCAAACACAGCCACCCTGGTGCGTTAGATTTCAAGATGAATCGGATAGGTAACTGCACGGCTGCCTGTTTTAGACACCTTGTAGTCTGTGTTAACTGTCAGTCATGTTACCATGTTGGATGAGTGTTGTTATAATGTTGGATGGGTGTTGTTATAATGTTGGATGAGTGTTGTCTTCTCTAGTCATAGCAATGGTTCCCAGACTTCAAATATGCAGTCTCCTGGCTGTTCTTTTACTCCTGTTGTACCAAACCAAAAATGTACCACACAAACAAATTGTAATACACGCATCAGCCATATTTTTGCTGGTAAATGTTTATCTTATAACTGAAAAACTTGCATTTCAGAAAAACTGAATGACCCTTGTTTTAGTCTGTAAATTTTTGCTCAACAAGTAAGTGGGATATGCTCATTTTGTCATTTACTGCTTGCATCAAGGGTTCTCATGCTTTTATCAAGGGTTCTCGTGCTTTTATCAAGGGTTCTCATGCTTTTATCAAGGGTTCTCATTCTTTGTATTGTTTATTTGAATCTAAAAGTCCTCACATGTAGAAAAGAGATTTAGCGGCGTTGTATGGTTAGCATCTGGCTCTGCCTGACTCCGTGGTTCCAGCACCAGGTCTTGTCACTTTTCCCGCTCTCAGACTTGATCTAATTGTTCTGGAACCCTGACCACACAAAGCCCCACTCTTTCTCGTGTGAGATGTTCACGTGTAGATGACGCGCGCTGTTTCTTGTTTAAGTCTGATCCCTGGTTTCTTGTTTAAGTCTGATCCCTGGTTTCTTGTTTAAGTCTGATCCCTGGTTTCTTGTTTAAGTCTGATCCCTGGTTTCTTGTTTAAGTCTGGTCCATGGTTTCTTGTTTAAGTCTGGCCCCTGGTTTCTTGTTTAAGTCTGATCCCTGGTTTCTTGTTTAAGTCTGGTCCCTTGTTTCTTGTTTAAGTCTGATCCCTGGTTTCTTGTTTAAGTCTGATCCCTGGTTTCTTGTTTAAGTCTGATCCATGGTTGCTTGTTTAAGTCTGGTCCCTTGTTTCTTGTTTAAGTCTGGTCCCTGGTTTCTTGTTTAAGTCTGATCCCTGGTTTCTTGTTTAAGTCTGATCCCTGATTTCTTGTTTAAGTCTGATCCCTTGTTTCTTGTTTAAGTCTGATCCATGGTTTCTTGTTTAAGTCTGGTCCCTGGTTTCTTGTTTAAGTCTGATCCCTGGTTTCTTGTTTAAGTCTGATCCCTGGTTTCTTGTTTAAGTCTGATCCATGGTTTCTTGTTTAAGTCTGATCCCTGGTTTCTTGTTTAAGTCTGATCCCTGGTTTCTTGTTTAAGTCTGATCCCTGGTTTCTTGTTTAAGTCTGGTCCCTGGTTTCTTGTTTAAGTCTGATCCCTGGTTTCTTGTTTAAGTCTGATCCCTGGTTTCTTGTTTAAGTCTGATCCCTGGTTTCTTGTTTAAGTCTGGTCCCTGGTTTCTTGTTTAAGTCTGGTCCCTGGTTTCTTGTTTAAGTCTGGTCCCTGGTTTCTTGTTTAAGTCTGATCCATGGTTTCTTGTTTAAGTCTGATCCCTGGTTTCTTGTTTAAGTCTGATCCCTGGTTTCTTGTTTAAGTCTGGTCCCTGGTTTCTTGTTTAAGTCTGGTCCCTGGTTTCTTGTTTAAGTCTGATCCATGGTTTCTTGTTTAAGTCTGATCCATGGTTTCTTGTTTAAGTCTGGTCCCTGGTTTCTTGTTTAAGTCTGGTCCCTGGTTTCTTGTTTAAGTCTGATCCCTGGTTTCTTGTTTAAGTCTGGTCCCTGGTTTCTTGTTTAAGTCTGGTCCCTGGTTTCTTGTTTAAGTCTGATCCCTGGTTTCTTGTTTAAGTCTGGTCCCTGGTTTCTTGTTTAAGTCTGATCCCTGGTTTCTTGTTTAAGTCTGGTCCCTGGTTTCTTGTTTAAGTCTGATCCCTGGTTTCTTGTTTAAGTCTGGCCCCTGGTTTCTTGTTTAAGTCTGGCCCCTGGTTTCTTGTTTAAGTCTGGCCCCTGGTTTCTTGTTTAAGTCTGATCCCTTGTTTCTTGTTTAAGTCTGGCCCCTGGTTTCTTATTTAAATCTGATCCATGGTTTCTTGTTTAAGTCTGATCCCTGGTTTCTTGTTTAAGTCTGGCCCCTGGTTTCCTGTTTAAGTCTGGTCCCTGGTTCCTGGCTGGTACACAACCATTCTCTCTCCCGAGACACCTGACGACAGGTGATACAAATCAAAGACAGGTGGTACAGATCAGAGACAGGTGGTATAGATCAAATATATTGGTAAAGATCAAATACAGATGGTACATATTTTAAGACAGGTGCTACAGATCAAAGACGCCTGAAGCAACTCTTCTAAGTTTTCTGGTTAAGACAATCAGACGTGTAAACAAGTGTAACATCTCACATTTCACATTCTATAGGGGAGATCACTGTAATGAATGTAACTTTTTAAAAGGAATATTAAAATTAGAAATCATGAGTTAAATTATGTGACATCAATATTATGGACGTTAAATTACATAAAACTCAGTTTACAAATTATTAAAAGTTCAGAATTCAGTAAAAGATAGACATAACTGGGCGGATTTGAGGCAAGTGATCGGAGTGTTAAGTTCCAAGTTAAAGGTCTTCATGTTTGTGTCTGATTCATGTGAATTAGCTTTTCTTCTGATCCATGTGAATTAGCATTTCTTCTGATTCATGTGAATTAGCTTTTCTTACACTTCATATTTATACACGGGCTTCTTGTGTTTTTTTTAAAATTTCTCCAGTACGAGATCAGGTCTAGACACCAGTCAGTTTACCTAGCCGAGGTTTCCATAGAAACACGTTTTGTAGTAATATAAAACATCCCATAAACACGTTCTGTAGTAATATAAAACGTCCCATAACCATGTTTTGTAGTAATATAAAACATCCCATAACCATGTTCTGTAGTAATATAAAACATCCCATAAACATGTTCTGTAGTAATATAAAACATCCCATAACCATGTTTTGTAGTAATATAAAACATCCCATAACCATGTTCTGTAGTAATATAAAACATCCCATAACCATGTTTTGTAGTAATATAAAACATCCCATAACCATGTTCTGTAGTAATATAAAACATCCCATAAACACGTTCTGTAGTAATATAAAACATCCCATAAACACGTTCTGTAGTAATATAAAACATCCCATAACCATGTTCTGTAGTAATATAAAACATCCCATAACCATGTTCTGTAGTAATATAAAACATCCCATAACCATGTTCTGTAGTAATATAAAACGTCCCATAAACACCAGAACGATTATTACAGCCGAAAACCCATGACTTCTGACTTCTGAGTTCTGAGTTCTGAGTTCTGACTTCTGTCTTCTGAATTCTGACTTGTGACTTGTGACTTCTGCTTATTAGACCTAAGGTGTACGTTACAGAGCAAGATTACGAAGGGAAGCAACCAATCACTGCACATACACACATCAACTTACTTCCTATTCTCTCTATGATATATATTACATCCTACTCTCTCTAGGATATAGATTACTTCCTACTATCTCTAGGATATAGATTACCTCCTACTCTCTCTCTCTCTCTGGCATATAGATTACTTCCTACTCTCTCTGGCATATAGATTACTTCCTACTCTTCTAGAATATAGACTACTTCCTACTCTCTCTAGGATATAGATTATATCCTATTCTCTCTAGGATATAGATTATTTCCTACTCTCTCTGGGATATAGATTACTTCCTACTCTCTCTGGCATATAAATTACTTCCTACCCTCTCTAGGATATAGATTAATTCCTTCTCTCACTGGTATATAGTTTAATTCCTACTCTCTCAGGCATATAGATTACTTCCTACTCTCTGTGGGATATAGATTACTTCCTACTCTCCTTGGGATATTGGGTGCATACTACTCTCTCTATGATATAGTTTGCTTTCTCCTCTCTCTAAGAAATAGATTACTTCAAACTCTCTCTAGGATACAGATTACATCCTACTCTCTCTATAATATAGATTACTTGCTACTCTATCTAGGATATAGATTACGTAAAACTCTATCTCAGATGTAGATTACTTCATACTTTCTCTATGATATAGATTATTTCCTACTCTCTCTACGATATAGATTACTTCCTACTCACTCTGGCATTTAGATTACTTCCTACTCTCTCTAGGATATAGATTACTTCCTACTCCCTCTGGCATATAGATTACTTCCTACTCTCTCTAGGATATAGATTACTTCCTACTCCCTCTGGCATATAGATTATTCCTACTCTCTCTATGATATAGATTACTTCCTACTCTCTCTGGCATATAGTTTACTTTCTAGTCTCTCAAGGATATAGTTTACTTCCTACTCTCTCTGGCATATAATTTTCTTCCTACTCTACCTGGCATATAGACTACTTCCTACTCTCTCTCTCTCTAGGGTACAGATTACTTCTTACTCTCTCTAGCATATAAATTGCTTCATACTCTCTCTAGGATACATGTTACTTCTTACTCTCACTTGGATATAGGTTGCATCCTACTCTTTCTGGCATATAGATTACTTCCTACTCTTTCAAGGATATCGATTACTTCCTACTCTCTCTCTAGGATATGTATTACTTCCTACTCTTTCTAGGATATAGATTACTTCCTACTGTCTCTAGGATATAGATTACTTCCTACTCTCTCTGGCATATAGTTTACTTTCTATTCTATCTAGGATATAGTTTGCTTTCTATTCTCTCTGGCATATAATTTACTTCCTTCTCTCTCTAGCATAGAGACTACTTCCTACTCTCGCTCTAGTGTACAGATTACTTCCTGCTCTCTCTAGCATATAAATTACTTCCTAATTCTCTAGGATACAGGTTACTTCTTACTCTCTCTTGGATATAGGTTGCATCCTACTCTCTCAGGCATATGGATTACTTCCTACTCACTCTAGTATATAGATTACTTCTTACTCTCTCTAGAATATAGATTACTTCCTGTTTTATCTAGGTTATAGATTAATTCCTAATCCCACTTGCACGTAGATTACTTATTACACTCTTTAGGAAATAGATTACTTCCTACTCTCTCTGGCATATAGATTACTTCCTACTCTCTCTAGGATATACTTATTACTCTCTCTGGCATATAGATTACTTCCTACTCTCTATAGGATATAGATTACCTCCTACTCTCTCTGACATATAGATTATTTCCTACTCTCTCTATGATATAGATTACATTCTGCTCTCTCTGGCATACAGATTACTTCCTGCTCTCTCTAGGATATACTTACTACTCTCTCTGGCATATAGATTACTTCCTACTCTCTCTAGGATATAGATTACTTCCTACTCTCTCTGGCATATAGATTACTTCCTACTCTCTCTAGGATATAGATTACTTCCTACTCTCTCTGGGATATAGATTACTTCCTACTCTTTCTGGCATATAGATTATTTCCTGCTCTCTCTATGATATAGATTACATCCTACTCTCTCTAGAATATAGATTACTTTCTGCTCTCTCTGGCATATAGATTACTTCCTACTCTCTCTGGCATATAGATTACTTCCTACTCTCTCTCTCTGGCATATAGTTTACTTCCTACTCTCTCTGGCATATAGATTACTTCCTACTCTCTCTGGAATATAGATTACTTCGTTCTCCCTCTAGGATATAGATTACTTTCTACTCTTTCTGGCATATAGATTACTTCCTACACTCTCTAGTATATAGATTACCTCCTACTCTCTCTCTGGCATATAGATTACTTTCTACTCTCTCTAGCATATAGATTACTTCCTACTCTTCTAGAATATAGATTACTTCATACTATCTCTAGGATATAGATTACTTCCTACTCTCACTAGGATATAGATTACTTCCTACTCTCTCTGTAGTATATAGATTACTTCATACTCTCTCTGTAGTATATAGATTACTTCCTACTCTCTCTAGGATATAGATTACTTCCTATTCTCTCTAGGATATAGATTACTTCCTACTCTCTCTGGGATATAGATTACTTCCTACTCTCTCTGGCTTATAGATTACTCCTACTCTCTCTGGCATATAAATTACTTCCTACCCTCTCTAGGATATAGATTAATTCCTTCTCTCACTGGTATATAGTTTAATTCCTACTCTCTCATGCATATAGATTACTTCCTACTCTCTGTAGGATATAGATTACATCCCACTCTCTCTGGGATATTGGGTGCATACTACTCTCTCTATGATATAGTTTGCTATCTCCTCTCTCTAAGAAATAGATTATATCCTACTCTCTCTAGGATATAGATTACATCCTATTCTTTCTATGATGTAGATTACTAGCTACTCTATCTAGGATATAGATTACTTACAACTCTATCTGGGATGTAGATTACATCATACTTTTTCTGGGATATAGATTACTTCCTACTCTCTCTAAGATATAGATTACTTCCTACTCTCTCTCTCTCTCTCTCTCTCTCTCTCTCTCTCTGGCATATAGATTACTTCCTACTCACTCTGGCATATAGATTACTTGCTACTCTCTATGATATAGATTATTTCCTACTCTCTCTAGGATATAGATTACTTCCTTCTCCCTCTGGCATATAGATTACTTCCTACTGTCTCTAGGATATAGATTACTTCCTACTCTCTCTGGCATATGGTTTACTTTCTAGTCTCTCTAGGATATAGTTTACTTCCTACTCACTCTGATATATAGTTTTCTTCCTACTCTCTCTGGCATATAGACTACTTCCTACTCTCTCTCAATGGTACAGATTACTTCCTACTCTCTCTAGCATATAAATTACTTCCTATTCTCTCTAGGATATAGGTTACTTCTTACTCTCTCTTGCATATAGGTTGCATCCTACTCTCTCTGGCATATAGATTACTTCCTACTCTCTATGGGATATAGATTACTTCCTACTCTCTCTAGAATATAGATTAATTCCTACTCTCTCTCTAGGTTATAGATTAACTCCTACTCTCTCTGGCATATAGATTACTTCCTACTCTCTCTAGGATATAGATTACTTCCTACTCTCTCTACGATATGGATTACTTTCTACTCTTTCTATGATATAGATTACATTCTACTCTCGCTAGGATATAGATTACTTCCTACTCTCTCTGGCATATAGATTACTTCCTACTCTCTCTAGGATATAGATTACTTCCTACTCTCTCTAGGATATAGATTACTTCCTACTCTCTCTGGCATATAGATTATTTCCTACTCTCTCTATGATATAGATTACATCCTACTCTCTCTAGGATATAGATTACTTTCTACTCTCTCCAGGATATAGATTACTTCCTACTCTCTAGGATATAGATTACTTCCTACCTTCTCTCTGGCATATAGATTACATCCTACTCTCTCTAGGATATAGATTACTTCCTACTCTCTCTGTCATATAGATTACTTCCTACTCTCTAGGATATAGATTACTTCCTACTCTCTCTAGGATATAGATTATTTCCTACTCTCTCTAGGATATAGATTACTTTCTACTCTCTCTGGCATATAGATTACTTCCTACTCTCTCTAGGATATAGATTACTTCCTACTCTCTCTCTCTCTCTGGCATATAGTTTACTTCCTACTCTCTCTGGCACATAGATTACTTCCTACTCTCTCTAGAATATAGATTACTTCCTACTCTCTCTAGGATATAGATTACTCCCTACTCTCTCTCTAGGATATGTATTACTTCCTACTCTTTCTAGGATATAGAATACTTCCTACTTTCTCTAGGATATAGATTACTTCCTACTCTCTCTACGATATGGATTACTTTCTACTCTTTCTAGGATATAGAGTACTTCCTACTTTCTCTAGAATATAGATTACTTTCTACTCTCTCTGGCATATAGATTACTTCCTACTCTCTCTAGGATGTCAATCAATCAATCAATCAATCAATCAAGTGCCGTGCCGTGTGACGTGTGCGATCATTTCTCTCCACAATTCCCTGTCTTTAGACTTGATCATGATATACGCTGGTGACTTTCTTCCTAGCCACACTGACAGCCCATCCAGTAACTTTTCTCTCTGTATTCCTCTTTCTCTTCTTCCCTCAACTTTCCAGTTGCCACATTATGTTCCAATGTTCCTCTTCTCAGATCATGTCCTACAAATCTCTCTTGTCTGCCTCTGATTTTTGCTGTAATTTGCCTTTTAACTCCAGCCTCTCTTAAGACTTATTCGTTGGTTTTCTTAGCTGTCCATGGTACCTTCAACATCTCTACGATGTAGGTTACGCTAAACTGACATTAAAGAGAGAGAGAGAGAGAGAGAGAAAACAAATATGTAGAAAATTATCTTGCTTGATATTTGTCTTTTCGCCGTGGGTACATAACTCTTCCGTCGTAACAATATTGTTTTTGTTATGCCCCTTTCGTCTCACAATGTTGTGTTTGCGAACACTGTCAAGTACTCTAACAGCCTGTGGTAAACAAGAGATAATACCAGTTTTAAGTATGTTTGTAGGCCTGATGTGTTGTTTACTGAGCTCCCTGTTGTACGGTAGTTGTTGCTTTATGTTTATGCATCAGGTAAGTCTTGTCTAGTTGCTGGCGTGATAGCGCTCTTGGTGGATGTTCTTGTTTCAAATATTGTTCACCAGTTACTTAATAAGTCTTGCTGGTTTACGGCTATTTTGTGTATGTTGTTGTCCGGTTATTCAGCAGATGCTGGTGTCCGTGTGTGTAGTTATCACGAATCTTCTTGAAGCGTGCTGACAGTCTAACCGTCTTTTCATGTCCACGTTTGAAAAATGTCACCCATCAAGTGCTGGTGGATGTTTCATTTCTTGCTTAGTCATTATTTGTTGACATCTCTCTCTCTCTCTCTCTCTCTCTCTCTCTCTCTCTCTCTCTCCTCTCTCTCTCTCTCTGCACTGAGTTTTATACAGATTGCCGGGTTCTTCCTCTCTTTTGAAACATTTCAGATTTCTTTTCTTTCTGTGTGGAAACTTGTCAAATTCTTTCTTTCTTTCTAAATTTTCATATTCCTTTCTTGGTGAAAATTTGTCAGATTCTTCTTTTCTTTCTGAAAAAATGTTAGATTCTTTCTTTCTTTGAAATGTAATCAATTTCTTCCTTTTTTTCTGGCAAGTTGTCAAAATTCTCAGATTCTTCATTTCTTTCTAGGAAGTTGTCATATTCTTCATTTCTTTCTGGGAAGTTGTCAAATTCTTCCTTTATTTCTGGATAACTGGCAGATTCTTTCTTTCTTTCATTCTCCCCTATCATTAATACTCTTCTCCACAATGGTTTTTTTTCTAATTTTTTGTATTTTGAACCTTCATTTTTACTTGTCTGAACAGCCCTCGCGTTACTTCTAGCTTTCTCAGGAACCGTTCTCCGTTTCTTTTAAAACATTCTTCCATTGTTCCATGCAAGCTCCAAGTCTCTTAGGATAGACAAGTACAATGTTTAGTATCAAATAGCCGACCTGCACAGCTGAGAAACCTGCACTCTGTTCCCTGCATGCAGGCTGAAGTATGAGTTCTGTCTGTTCCCTGCGTGTAGGCTGAGGTATGAGCTCTGTCTGTTCCCTGCGTGTAGGCTGAGGTATAAGCTCTGTCTGTTCCCTGCGTGCAGGCTGAAGTATAAGTTCTGTCTGTTCCCTGAGTGTAGGCTGAGGTATGAGCTCTGTCTGGTTTGATCTGATGGAGGCAGTTGCCGTTTTCCTCTTGACTGAACAGAGCTCATACCTCAGCCTACACGCAGGGAACAGACAGAACTCATACCTCAGCCTACACGCAGGGAACAGACAGAGCTCACACCTCAGCCTACACTCAGGAAACAGACAGAGCTCATACCTCAGCCTACACACAGGGAACAGACAGAGCTCATACCTCAGCCTACACGCAGGAAACAGACAGAGCTCATACCTCAGCCTACACGCAGGGAACAGACAGAGCTCACACCTCAGCCTACACGCAGGGAACAGACAGAGCTCACACCTCAGCCTACACTCAGGAAACAGACAGAGCTCATATCTCAGCCTACACGCAGGAAACAGACAGAGCTCATACCTCAGCCTACACTCAGGAAACAGACAGACCTCATACCTCAGCCTACACACAGGAAACAGACAGAGCTCTTACCTCAGCCTACACTCAGGGAACAGACAGAGCTCATACCTCAGCCTACACTCAGGAAACAGACAGAGCTCATACCTCAGCCTACACTCAGGGAACAGACAGAGCTCATACCTCAGCCTACACTCAGGGAACAGACAGAGCTTATACCTCAGCCTACACTCAGGAAACAGACAGAGCTCATACCTCAGCCTACACACAGGGAACAGACAGAGCTCATACCTCAGCCTACACGCAGGAAACAGACAGAGCTCATACCTCAGCCTACACGCAGGGAACAGACAGAGCTCACACCTCAGCCTACACGCAGGGAACAGACAGAGCTCACACCTCAGCCTACACTCAGGAAACAGACAGAGCTCATATCTCAGCCTACACGCAGGAAACAGACAGAGCTCATACCTCAGCCTACACTCAGGAAACAGACAGACCTCATACCTCAGCCTACACACAGGAAACAGACAGAGCTCTTACCTCAGCCTACACTCAGGGAACAGACAGAGCTCATACCTCAGCCTACACTCAGGAAACAGACAGAGCTCATACCTCAGCCTACACTCAGGGAACAGACAGAGCTCATACCTCAGCCTACACTCAGGGAACAGACAGAGCTTATACCTCAGTACACTCAGGGAACAGACAGAGCTCATATCTCAGCCTACACACAGGGAACAGACAGAGCTTATACCTCAGCCTACACGCAGTGAACAGACAGAGCTTATACCTCAGCCTGCACACAGGGAACAGACTGAATTTATACATCAGCCTACACACAGGGAACAGACAGAGCGAGTATAAGTGTTTACTTGTGACGGCCTAAACTGATAAGATTCTGCCACTGTGGCTGGTCTAACAGTAGTGATCTGACAACGGTCACAGCTGAGAAAACGCCAGATCTGACTGTAAGTACAGCTAAGAAAACGTCAGATCTGACAGTAGGGACAGCTGAGATAACGTCAGATCTGACAGTAGGGACAGCTGAGAAAACGTCAGATCTGAGAGTAGGAACAGTTGAGAAAACGTCAGATATGACAGTAGGAACAGTTGAGAAAACGTCAGATCTGAGAGTAGGGACAGCTGAGAAAACGTCAGATATGACAGTAGGGACAGTTGAGAAAACGTCAGATATGACAGTAGGGACAGTTGAGAAAACGTCAGATATGACGGTAGGGACAGCTGAGAAAACGTCAGATATGACAGTAGGAACAGTTGAGAAAACGTCAGATATGACAGTAGGAACAGTTGAGAAAACGTCAGATATGACAGTAGGAACAGTTGAGAAAACGTCAGATATGACAACAAGGACAACTGAACCGCTCTGATCTGATAGCCAGAATTGATGAAAAAAACGTTTGATCTGGCTGAAGCCATCACTCTCAGCTCAGCAAGTTCTGAGAATAAAAACTTACATTACAAGATCTATGCATGCCTTCTTCTGTTTTACATCCACCACCCTCTGTAAAGTAAAGGTGGGCTGGGTTTATGATGGACTGATTTTCACACTAACGTCTTATTTCCTTCATCCACTGAGAAGCTTGTATATATTGTCTTATCCTTTGTGACAGTGAAGGTCTGTAATGTCTCTTACATAGACCTTCTCATCTCATAACCCTGGAGATCTGATGATACAGACCTTCTCATCTCATAACTCTGTTGATCTGATGACATAGACCTTCTCATCTCATAACCCTGGAGATCTGATGACACAGGCCTTCTCATCTCATAACCCTGGAGATCTGATGACACAGACCTTCTCATCTCCTATCCCTGGAGATCTGATGACACAGACCTTCTCATCTCATAACCCTGGAGATCTGATGACACAGACCTTCTCATCTCATATCCCTGGAGATCTGATGACACGGACCTTCTCATCTCATAACCCTGTTAATCTGATGACATAAACCTTCTCATCTCATAACCTTGGAGATCTGATGACATAAACCTTCTCATCTCATAACCTCGGAGATCTGATGACATTCTGGCAAACTAAATGAACCACAAACCCAAGATAAAATCTCAGACATACTGTACCATTTGATATAATCCATCTGTGGATCACACAGACTAGTTTGTCAACAAAGACAGACACAAAAAAAAGCAACTGTCTTGAGCAAGCTGATCACATCGATTCACTTTATGAGTATCTTCACCACAAACAGATAGAATTGATATTGCATATGTTTGTCCAGGCGTGAACAATCCGCCATATTGAAATTCTAAGTCTGCGTTGCATTGTCTGACATTTTCTATTCTGTGGTGTCAGTCAGTAGTTTTTTTTAACCACCTTTCATGAGTTTGTTTCCACTCATCTTTCATCTTATTTCGTTGTCGTCTCATAGTTTTCTTCTTTTTAACAAACACTTGTTGGCAGCTCTGTCTTAGTGTGTAGTGTGTTGTGTACGAAACCTTGTGGCAGCTCTGTCTTAGTGTGTAGTGTGTTGTGTGCAAAGCCTTGTGGCAGCTCTGTCTTAGTGTGTAGTGTGCTGTGTGCAAAGCCTTGTGGTAGCTCTGTGTTTGTGTGTAGAGTGTTGTGTACAAAGCCTTGTGGCAGTTCTGTCTTAGTGTGTAGTGTGTGTGCAAAGCCTTGTGGCAGCTCTGTCTTAGTGTGTAGTGTGCTGTGTGCAAAGCCTTGTGGTAGCTCTGTGTTTGTGTGTAGAGTGTTGTGTACAAAGCCTTGTGGCAGTTCTGTCTTAGTGTGTAGTGTGTTGTGTACAAACCCTGTGACAGCTCTTTGTTTGTGTGTAGTGTGTTGTGTACAAAGCCTGTGACAGCTCTTTGTTTGTGTGTAGTGTGTTGTTTACAAAGCCTGTGACAGCTCTTTGTTTGTGTGTGGTGTGGTGTGTACAAAGCTTTGTGACAGCTCTTTGTTTGTGTGTGGTGTGTTGTGTACAAAGCCTGTGACAGCTCTTTGTTTGTGTGTGGTGTGTTGTGTACAAAGTTTTGTGACAGCTCTTTGTTTGTGTGTGGTGTGATGTGTAGAAAGCCTGTGACAGCTCTTTGTTTGTGTGTGGTGTGATGTGTACAAAGCCTGTGACAGCTCTTTGTTTGTGTGTGGTGTGATGTGTACAGAGCCTGTGACAGCTCTTTGTTTGTGTGTGGTGTGATGTGTACAAAGCCTGTGACATCTCTGTATTTGTGTGTGGTGTGTTGTGCTTCATAGACTACTGTAAAGCATTTGATAAAGTGAGACACACAGAAATGATCAACATAGATGGAAAAGATCTGAAACTCATCAAAAACATATACTGGCAGCAATCAGCAGCAATGAAGGTTGAGAATCAAATAGGAGCATTCCAAGACATAAAATTGGGAGTTAGACAAGGATGTGTTCTATCTCCTGACCTCTTCTCCTTGTACCGCTAAAATATAAAGAGAAATATAGAGAGCTTGCCAGGAATATCAATTGGCGGTTAAAACCTTAACAACTTAAGATATGCAGACGATACAGTTCTGATTGCTAAAAGTGAAGGGGATCTGAAGGGGAGCTACAGGCTCTTCTGGACATCGTGGTTCGTGAAAGTAAAAGTAAAGGTCTCAGCCTGAACAAAAAGAAGACTGAAGTGATAGTCATCTCAAAGAAAAGAATGCCACCAAAATGTAGCACTACTATCGATGGCACAGAACTGAAACAAGTTGATAGATTCAAGTACTTAGGAACAATTATAACAGCTGATGGGAAATGTCACAACGAAATAAAAAGCAGACGTGCTCAGGCCAGTCAGCATTCCAGACAATGAGAAACATCTTGTGCAACAGATCCATATCAATGGAAACAAGATTCTGAGTACTTAAATGTTACATCGAGCCAATTTTGTTTTATGGATGTGAAGCATGGTCTATGAATAAGAGAGTATAGAGAGAAATGGAGGCCACGGAAATGTGATTCATAAGAAGGATGTTGAGGGTACCATGGACAGCTAAGAAAACCAATGAAGAAGTCTTAAGAGAGGCTGGAGTAAAAGGCAAATTACAACAAAGATCAGAGGCAGACAAGCGAGATTTATAGTACGTTTCCTGAGAATAGGAAAATTGGAACATTGTGGCAACTGGAAAAATTGAGGGAAGAAGAGACAGAGGAAGACAGAGAGAGAAGTTACTGGATGGGCTGTCAGTGTGGCTAGGAAGAAAGTCACCGGCGGATCTCATAATCAAGTCTAAAGACAGGGAATTGTGGAGAGAAATGATCGCCTACGCCACGCCGCACGGCATTTGATTGATTGATGCCGTGTACAAAGCCTTGTGACAGCTCTGTGTTTGTGTGTGGTGTGTTGTGTACAAAGCCTTGTGACAGCTCTGTGTTTGTGTGTGTTGTGTTGTGTACAAAGCCTTGTGACAGCTCTGTGTTTGTGTGTGTGTGTTGTGTACAAAGCCTTGTGACAGCTCTGTGTTTGTGTGTTGTGTTGTGTACAAAGCCTTGTGACAGCTCTGTGTTTGTGTGTGTTGTGTTGTGTACAAAGCCTTGTGACAGCTCTGTGTTTGTGTGTGGTGTGTTGTGTACAAAGCCTTGTGACAGCTCTGTGTTTGTGTGTGGTGTTTTGTGTACAAAGCCTTGTGACAGCTCTGTGTTTGTGTGTGTTGTGTTGTGTACAAAGCCTTGTGACAGCTCTGTGTTTGTGTGTGTTGTGTTGTGTACAAAGCCTTGTGACAGCTCTGTGTTTGTGTGTGGTGTGTTGTGTACAAAGCCTTGTGACAGCTCTGTGTTTGTGTGTGGTGTCTTGTGTACAAAGCCTTCGCGCTTACACATTTTAATAACCTGTGATTTTATTTCTGTTGACACCTTCTGTTGTGAGATCAGCTTGTCACGTGACTCGCTGTGTGCGTGAGCATTTCTTGTTAGGTTGTAATGTCGTTACATAAAGATTATAGTGCTGTATTTATCTATTTTTCTACTGGATTTCGATGTTTGTCGTTTTTTTTCCCTCTTTTTGTAAATTAAGAACTTTCCTATTCCAGTTACTTGTGTTAATTTTCCGCCTTGTTTCCACGCGGGCCTAACGTTTCCTAGGACAATTTATGTTCTTTCATAGAAACTGACAGACACTTTAGTATGTTTGGAAATGTACTTGGTTCATACCTACCTACATACATACATACATACATACATACATACATACATACATACATACATACATATATACATACAAACATACATATGTACGTACGTACATACACACGTACGTACATACACACATACATACATACATACAAACATGCATACATACAAACATACATACATACAAACATACATACATACATACATACATGCATACATACAAACATACATACATACATACATACATACATACAAACATACATACATACAAACATACATACATACATACATACATACAAACATACATACATACATACATACATACATACATACATACATACAAACATGCATACATACAAACATGCATACATACAAACATACATACACATAACAAGATGATAAAGATTCAGCCACCACCACCCTTTCACCTAACCCCCCCCCCTTTTTTATGTCGTAGTTCAGAACGTGATACAGATTCTCGTTACTGCTATGGAGTATATACACCTGAACTAAGATCCCATGTGCATCTGAACTAAGTTCGAATATACACCTGAAGTAAGATCCCATATACAGCTGAACTAAGATCTCATATACACCTGAACTAAGATCTCGTATATACCTGAACTAAGATCTCATATACACCTGAACTAAGATCTCGTATATACCTGAACTAAGATCTCATATACACCTGAACTAAGATCTCATATACACCTGAACTAAGATCCCATGTGCACCTGAACTAAGTTCAAATATACACCTGAACTAAGTTCTCATATACACCTGAACTAAGATCTCATATATACCTGAACTAAGATCTCATGTACACCTGAACTAAGATCCCATGTGCACCTGAACTAAGTTCAAATATACACTTGAACTAAGATCTCATATACACTTGAACTAAAAAATCATATATACCTGAACTAAGATCTCATATACATCTGAACTAAGACCCCATGTGCACCTGAACTAAGTTCAAATATACACTTGAACTAAGATCTCATATACACCTGAACTAAGATCCCATGTACACCTGAACTAAGTTCAAATATACACCTGAAGTAAGATCCCATATACACATGAACTAAGATCTCATATAAACGTGAAGTAAGATCCTATATACACCTGAACTAAGATCCCATATACACATGAACTAAGATCTCATATAAACGTGAAGTAAGGTCCCATAAAAACCTGAACTAAGATCCATTCTTCTCTAAAGAGGAGACTGGGCGCTTGCTGACGTGTTCGGAGTGCAATAATGATGATGATTTGTACACTTTGATAAACATACACAAACATACCCAATAATATATACGCACACATATAGACATACAAACATGCATACATACAAACATGCATACATACAAACATACATACACATAACAAGATGATAAAGATTCAGCCACCACCACCCTTTCACCTAACCCCCCCCCCTTTTTTATGTCGTAGTTCAGAACGTGATACAGATTCTCGTTACTGCTATGGAGTATATACACCTGAACTAAGATCCCATGTGCATCTGAACTAAGTTCGAATATACACCTGAAGTAAGATCCCATATACAGCTGAACTAAGATCTCATATACACCTGAACTAAGATCTCGTATATACCTGAACTAAGATCTCATATACACCTGAACTAAGATCTCGTATATACCTGAACTAAGATCTCATATACACCTGAACTAAGATCTCATATACACCTGAACTAAGATCCCATGTGCACCTGAACTAAGTTCAAATATACACCTGAACTAAGTTCTCATATACACCTGAACTAAGATCTCATATATACCTGAACTAAGATCTCATGTACACCTGAACTAAGATCCCATGTGCACCTGAACTAAGTTCAAATATACACTTGAACTAAGATCTCATATACACTTGAACTAAAAAATCATATATACCTGAACTAAGATCTCATATACATCTGAACTAAGACCCCATGTGCACCTGAACTAAGTTCAAATATACACTTGAACTAAGATCTCATATACACCTGAACTAAGATCCCATGTACACCTGAACTAAGTTCAAATATACACCTGAAGTAAGATCCCATATACACATGAACTAAGATCTCATATAAACGTGAAGTAAGATCCTATATACACCTGAACTAAGATCTCATATACACCTGAACTAAGATCCCATATAAACGTGAAGTAAGGTCCCATAAAAACCTGAACTAAGATCCATTCTTCTCTAAAGAGGAGACTGGGCGCTTGCTGACGTGTTCGGAGTGCAATAATGATGATGATTTGTACACTTTGATAAACATACACAAACATACCCAATAATATATACGCACACATATAGACACGACTACAAACGCACACGCACAAAAGTCCACACACAAACACCCACGTACTCAAACATGTATATTCACTCACACAACCCCACACACAGACCACAACTTCTTGTAATGTTAAGTGTGTGACATAATCAACACAACTTCTTGTACTGTTAAGTGTGTGACATAATCAACACAACTTCTTGTACTGTTAAGTGTGTGACATAAATAACAAAACTTCTTCTACTGTTAAATGTGTGACATAAACAACAGAATTTATTATACTGTAAATGTGTAACATAAACAACAGAACTTCGTATACTGTAAATGTGTGTAATAAACAACAGAACTTCTTATACTGTAAATGTGTGACATAAACAACAGAACTTCTTTAACTGTGTGACATAAACAACACAACTTCTTATACTGTAAATGTGTGACATAAAAAACAGAATTTATTATACTGTAAATGTGTGACATAAACAACAGAACTTCTTATACTGTTAAATGTGTGACATAAACAACACAACTTCTTATACTGTAAATGTGTGACATAAACAACAGAACTTCTTATACTGTTAAATGTGTGACATAAACAACACAACTTCTTATACTGTAAATGTGTGACATAAACAACAGAACTTCTTATACTGTAAATGTGTGATGTAAACAATGGAAATTCTTTACTGTAAATGTGTGACATAAAAAACAAAACTTCTTCTACTGTTAAATGTGTGACATAAATAACAGAACTTCTTCTTCTGTTAAATGTGTGACACAAACAACAAAACTTCTTCTACTGTTAAATGTGTGACGTAAACTTCAGAACTTCTACTACTGTTAAATGTGTGACATAAACTTCAGATCTTCTTCTACTGTTAAATGTGTGACATAAACTTCAGAACTTCTTCGACTGTTAAATGTGTGACGTAAACTTCAGAACTTCTACTACTGTTAAATGTGTGACATAAACTTCAGATCTTCTTCTACTGTTAAATGTGTGACATAAACTTCAGAACTTCTTCGACTGTTAAATGTGTGATACAAACAATAGAACTTCTTCTACTGTTAAATGTGTGATACAAACAACAGAACTTCTTCTACTGTTAAATGTGTGATACAAACAACTGAACTTCTTCTACTGTTAAATGTGTGACATAAACCACAGAACTTCTTCTACTTGTAAATATGTGACATAAACAGCAGAATTTCTACGTTAAATGTGTGACATAAAGAACAGAACATCTTCTAGTGTTAAATATGAGACATAAATAACAGAATTTCTTCTACTGTTAAATGTGTGACATAAACAACAGAACTTCTTCGACTGTTAAATGTTTGACATAAACAACAGAACTTCTTCTATTGTTAAATATGTGACATAAACAGCAGAATTCTACGTGTGATATAAACAACAGAACTTCTTCTACTGTTAAATTTATAACTTAAGAAATAGAACTTCTTCTACTGTTAAATGTGTGACATAAATAGAAGAACTTCTTCTACTGTTAAATCTATGACATAAGCAACAGAACTTCTACTGTTAAATATGTGACATAAACAACATAATTTCTTCTGCTGTTAAATATGTGACATAAACAACAGAATTTCTTCTACCGTTAAATGTGTAACATAAACAACAAACTTTCTTGTACTTTTAAGTGTGTGACATAAGCAACAGTTTGTTGTCAAACAATACACTTACACTGTATTGTTAGACTGATCAATGCTTCGTGTATATATATATATATATATATATATATATATATATATAAATTTCTTCATGCATACATATATGTATATATATATATATATATATATATATACAAATTTCTACACGTATATATACTCATGTTTGAACGTACCAACGTATGTATCTACTGTATGTGCGTATACTGTAATTTATTTATCCAATAACTCATATCCATAATATTTGTCACATGAACTTTCATGTTTATTGACTGAAACGTTTGTCTCATGAACTTTCATGTTTTTGACTGAACTGTTTATCTCATGAACTTTCATGTTTATTGACTGAAACATTTGTCTCATGAACTTTCATGTGTTTGATTGAAATGTTTGTCTCATGAACTTTCATGTTTTTGACTGAAACATTTGTCTCATGAACTTTCATGTTTATGACTGAAATGTTTGTCTCATTAACTTTCATGTTTAGTGACTGAAACGTTTGTCTCATTAACTTTCATGTTTAGTGACTGAAACGTTTGTCTCATGAACTTTCATGTTTAGTGACTGAAAAGTTTGGCTCGCCTTGTAGTCTTGAAGATAGAGAAACTTGTATTTAATAAGCAAATTCTTGGACTTTTTCCTTCAATGTCGTGTAACCGTTTATTACTTGCCCTGTCGTTTGTTCCCAGTTTATGGTGGAGCCTTGCAAGAATTGGTGGCTTTCCGTCGTAAGTTACAGAAAATAAAGGATGAAAGATTTCATCAACATTTCAATAACTTCCAGCAAATAATAAAGAGCAATAACTCAGTATTGTTGCAAGCTTCCACTCTGCTCCATATTCATTTCAAACAATAATCTGTATGTTTATGTGGATGTCACGTGGCCTCAGGTTAACTGCCAACTTTTTTTTTAAAACCTTTTCTTGTAAATAAATATTGCAATGATTGTTTTTTTTTATTTTAATTTTTCTCTGCCAAACTTTCCGACATCATGTTTTTTGTTTGTTTCTTTCTTTCATCTTCTTTTTTTGTGGCCAGTGTAAACACTTTTGATACCTGCCTCACGCTTACATATGTACAATGTTGTTTTTTTTACATTCTTCGATGTTGGAAAAAGAAACATCTGTTTTGTTTCAGTTTGTTCCACATTTGTTTACAATATCCCAGGTTTTCTATTTTTTAAGATTCCATTTTGCTAAATATCTGGATGATTTTGAATCATTGTTGCATCAAACATACATATGCGCATACATGCAAACACATATATGCGCGTACATGCAAACACACATATGCGCATACATGCAAACACATACATGCGCGTACATGCCAACACACATATGCGCGTACATGCCAACACACATATGCGCATACATGCAAACATACGGGCGTAACTCGATTTCCAACATTTCTCTAATACTTGGCTGAACTAGTTTCGGGGCGGGTCTTGCCCAGGTCAAGGTTTCCCGTGTTGACGAGCACAAAACTTACTCCACCCTGTACAAGAATGACTCCACCCTGCACAAGAATGACTCCACCCTGCACAAGAATGACTCCACCCTGCACAAGAATGACTCAACCCTCCACAAGAATGACTCAACCCTGCATAAGACTGACTCCACCCTGCACAAGAATGACTCAACCCTGCACAAGAATGACTCCACCCTGCACAAAAATGACTCCACCCTGAATCCAGCGAATGGTCTGGAGCTATTCTGTCACCTGCTCTCAGTCTATTTAGAGAAACCACGCGTGCATTTTGTATCTCAAGAGTTATGTCCTGACAAATTTCTACTTTTTTCAAAGGTCTCACTTCTGTTATTGTTATTATTGCAATTATCACTGTTGTTACAACGATCATTGACTGTAATGGTAGTGGAAAGACATCCCTTGACTGTAATGGTAGTGGAAAGACATCCCTTGACTGTAATGGTAGTGGAAAGACATCCCTTGACTGTAATGGTAGTGGAAAGACATCCCAGCCAACACTTTTATTTTCACAAACTAGAAATGATTATGCTTGGGGAGAAAAGTATCCCGGACGCAGAGATGTGCTATAATCTAATCCCGAACACAGGGATGTGCTATAATCTAAGTTAGCACAATAGTAAATTTGAAGCAGAACTTCTGAAAGACATAAAATTTGCTACTCCAGTGAAGACGAAAGTCATAAGAAATCAGGACAACCTTACTTCCCACTTGGAGAAAGTTTTGGTCGACTCAGTAAAAGATAGAACCAGCCACAGTACTCATTTGAGTCAAGATGTAAGCCTGAATTTTTCTTTAAGTTCTGTGAAAGCTGAGACAGGTGTGGCAGCTGAGCTTTCAAGCTAGTAGAGGTTGCTTCATGAGGTTTAAGGAAGGAAGCAACTCCTCAACATTAAAGTGCAGGTGAGACACCTGGTGCTGATGTAGAACCTGTAGAAAGCTTTCCAGGCGAGGCAGCTAAGGTAAACGATGAAGATAATCTCATCTAGCAACACGTTTTCAATGTAGAAGGAAGGGTCCTACATTGGAAGATGCTGTCATGTAGGACTTTCACAGCCAAAGAAGAGAATCCAGAGCTTTACTCTCAAAGAAGAAGACATCTTCGGGACTTATGAAGCTGCTGATGATACTTATCATCCTCTGAATTATGAAGCTGCTGATGCTAATTCTCATCCCCTGACTTGTGAAGCTGCTGATGCTACTTCTCATACCATGAATTATGAAGCTGCTGATGCTACTTCTCATACTCTGAATTATGAAGCTGCTGATGCTACTTCTCATACCCTGAATTATGAAGCTGCTGATGCTACTTCTCATACCATGAATTATGAAGCTGCTGATGCTACTTCTCATACCATGAATTATGAAGCTGCTAATGCTACTTCTCATACCATGAATTATGAAGCTGCTGATGCTACTTCTCATACCATGAATTATGAAGCTGCTGATGCTACTTCTCATACCCTGACTTGTGAAGCTGCTGATGCTACTTCTCATACTCTGAATTATGAAGCTGCTGATGCTACTTCTCATACCATGAATTATGAAGCTGCTGATGCTACTTCTCATACCATGAATTATGAAGCTGTTGATGCTACTTCTCATACTCTGAATTATGAAGCTGCTGATGCTACTTCTCATACTCTGAATTATGAAGCTGCTGATGCTACTTCTCATACTCTGAATTATGAAGCTGCTGATGCTACTTCTCATACTCTAATCTGAAAATACTAAAACTCTCAAGAAGTAAGCTTCCGCTGCCCAGCCTCCCTCTTGGAAGAAAAAGCCTGGATTATAACAGATCTCTTTACTTCCTGGTTTCCATGGCCGCCTGCTTCAGTCTACATCCCTACGTCTAAATCTTTCATTTGTTAGTCAAGCAAAAAGTGACAATAATTTAGCACCGGAGTACTGCAGCATGTTGTGTTAATCATTTTATACTTATACATCGTTTTTAGGTTGTCATTTGTATACACTTAATACATATAATGTACATAATTCTTCAGCCTTTTATATTTACTGGCAAGTGAAATAGGCTATCATTCTCTTTACAGCGACATTCACTTCCTGACAACATTCTTTCTGCTGCGATAGTCCGGAACCTAATCTGCCGTGTTCATTCATTTGCTTGTCCCTTGCGGAACTTTGCCTCCCTAACAGCACTCATGTAGGTCTCTCGGTTGTGAGCAAGATGCCCTGCTGCTGATGCGTCCATTCGCAGATCCTCAACGATGTCTTGCAGCCATCTTCGCTTTGGTCTTCGTCTCTTTCTTCTTCTCATTATGTACTCTTCCACGAAGGTCTTCTCTAGATTATCATGACGTTTAATGTGTCCAAAATATTTAAGTTTTCTCTCTTTAATCTTCTTTACTAGCCAGCCTTCTTAAATATTAAGCTCTTGTAGTATAGATATATTTGTTCTTTTTTGTGTCCACGATATTTGAAGAACTCTTCTGTAGCATTTACATTCAAAGGCAATTATGTGTTTCTCAGCTGTTTTGTTAAGTGTCCAGGTCTCACAGGCATATGTTGCGATGGGAAAGATGCATGCCTTTAAAAATCATATTTTTGTGGTTCTGTCTGCTCCTCTCCAGATTCTTTAGTTGTTTTACTTTCTGAAGAGCGATAGATGTCCTCCATTTAATTTCCCTCATTGTATCTCCATTATTAGTTAGTAGTGATCCAAGATATTCAAAACTCCACTTCTTCCAGTTTTTCCTCATTGATACATATTTCAGCTGCCTTGTTTGTTTTGTCAGTTGTCATCAATTTAGTTTTCTTTCCATTAAGACAAAGGTTTTGCTCTTGGCTGTTCTTACGGACTGACATAATTATTTTTTCCATTCATTGTTGTGTTGTTAACAGTAATACTCTTTCACAATAATCTTGTATGTATTGTTTTTTGTCTTTTCTTATATTTCTTCATACTTCTTTTATTAAAGTTTTATAATCCTCTTTGTTGTTGTTTGTCACTTCCCATTGCGTCTTCATTTCTCTACGTTGTTTTATCAGTTCTAGTGTGCCTGCTGCAATCCATCCATTCTTATGTGTTTTCTTTACTGGAACCTTGTTATTAAGATATCTTTGGCCTGCGTAGCCAATTCATCTGGTGTCATCTCCTCCTCCCGTACAGCCATCAGGATCTCGAAACTGTTCTTCACTTCTATACCGTAATCTACTGCATTAGTGAAGTTTAATAATGTATACTAGTAGATAATACATACAGTATTAGTGAAGTTTAATAATGTATAATTGTAGATAATACATACAGTGTTAGTGAAGTTTAATAATGTATACTAGTAGATAATACATACAGTATTAGTGAAGTTTAATAATGTATACTAGTAGATGATACATACAGTATTAGTGAAGTTTATACTAGTAGATGATTCTTGTAGCCATGCCGTACTTTCCTCCTCTCTCTGCCAGTCTGCTTCAGACGAAGATCAATCAGCCAAGTACCGTGTAGCATAGGCGATCATTTCTCTCTGCAGTTCCCTGTCTTTAGACACGATTATGAGATCCGCCGGTGACTTTCTTCCTAGCCACACTGACTAGGAAGTCATATTCAGGGGATGAGAAGTAACATCCAGTAACTTCTCTCTCTGTCTTCCTCTATCTCTTCTTCCCTCAATTTTTCCAGTTGCCACAGTGTGTTTCACTTTTCTACTTCTCAGAAAATGTCCTATAAATCTCGCTTCTCTGCCTCTGATCTTTGCTGTAATTTGCCTTTTAACTCCAGCCTTTCTTAAGACTTCTTCGTTGGTTTTCTTAGCTGTCCATGGTACCTTCAACATCCTTCTTCTGAACCACGTCTCCATGGCCTCCATTTCTTGATGTACTCTCTTATTCATGGACCATGCTTCGCATCCATAAAACGAAATTGGCTCAATGTAACATTTAAGTACTCGGAATCTTGTTTCCATTGATATGGATCTGTTGCACAAGATGTTTCTCATTTTCTAGAATGCTGACTTGGCCTGAGCACGTCTACTTTTTATTTCGTTGTAACATTTCCCATCAGCTGTTATAAATGTTCCTAAGTACTTGAATCTATCAATTTGTTTCAGTTCTGTGCCATCGATGGTAATTATACATTTTGTTGGTATTCTTTTCTTTGAGATGACCATCACTTCAGTCTTCTCTTTGTTCAAAATGAGACCTTTACTTTTACTTTCACGAACCACGATATCCAGAAGAGCATGTAGCTCCTCTTCACATTTAGCAATCAGAACTGTGTCGTCTGCATATCTTAAGTTGTTACGGTTGTAAACGCCAACTGATATTCCTGACAAGCTCTCTATATTTCTCATTATGTTTTCGCTGTACAAGGAGAAGAGGTCAGGAGATAGAACACATCCGTGTCTCACTCCCAACTGTATGTATTGTAATGCTCCTATGTGGTTCTCAACATTCATTGCTGCTGATTGCTGCCAGTATATGTTTTGATGAGTTTCAGATCTTTCCCATCTATGTTGATGTCTTCCAGCATTGTTATAATTTCTGTGCAAAAGAAGACCAACAGGTTTAAAATTCAGCAAAGTTGCAGAGGATGTCAGAAGACAGATAAGTTCAAGTTGCAGATGATGTCAGAAGATAGATAAGTTCAAGTTGCAGAGGATGTCAGAAGATAGATATGTTCAAATTGCAGAGAATGTCAGAAGATGGATAAGTTCAAGTTATAGAGGATGTCAGAAGATGGATAAGTTCAAGAACTTCTCAATCAATAGTTTTAGGTTCATTCCCACCAGATTTCTCTGAGTTCGCTTTCCTAGCTTTTGTCTTTTCTAGGCCAGATATACTTGCATATAGATATCTGGTCACATATACACGGCTAGGTTTACCTGTATATAGACATCTAGTCACACACACACGATAGGTTTACCTGTATATAGATATCTAGTCACACACAAAAGGCTAGGTTTGCCTGTATATAGATATCTAGTCACGCACACAAGGCTAGGTTTGCCTGTATATAGATATGTAGTCACACACAAGGCTATGTAAACCTGTATATAGATATGTAAACACGCACACAAGGTTAGGTTTGCCTGTATATAGATATCTAGTCACACACACAAGGACAGACATACCTGTTTATAGATATCTAGTCACACAAAGGCCAGGTATACCTGTTTAGATATCTAGTCACATACAAGGCTGTATATACATATATTCGAAGTGCCTCCATATTGTCCAATATTTTTTTCTATGACTTTTGTCCTCGTTCATATATCTTTAAATGAGAAGAAATTGCTTTATACACAATTTGTATTAATTTCATCAAATTTATTGCTGCACGTAAGAGATGTACACGTATTTAGATTTTTCTTTTACATGGCACATCTTATCACTGTGTAGAAACTTGTGATATTCAGCTAATTTTATCTGTTATTTAACTCGTATAACATTTTTAAATGTCTCAGAAAAGAACTGTTAAGACTCTAAACCTTAACCTAGCCTTTCTCTGCAAAGACAGGAACTGCAAATTCCATAAAACGAAAAAAACTGTCATGCTGTGAATTAAATTTGTCATTCATTTGTCTGATTTATGCCAAAACGAGGCTTTTGTTTACAAACATTCACATTTGTGTGCACTTCCCAATGTTCCTCGTTCCTATGTGACTGTATATGCTTTTTGTATCTACAGGTTAGTTGTAGGTTGTCTTATGTTCATGTTCTAGATGCCGGTGTTTTTCCCCATTTATAGTTGTTTTTGTATAGAGTGGTTTTATTATTCTGTTCGTCTTGGCCGTTCCTGTCCTAGTGATACACAAAATGTGACCTCTAACCCGTGTGGAATTCTCTATCTTGCAGGTCATTATAACCATTTTGGAGTCATGATAGGTATTGTAAAATTCATTACTTTTTTTCAAACAGTTTTCTTCTAGCATGCATTTATACTTCGCCAAATCAGCACAAATATTAATGACGTCATTTCAGTTATTTATTATTCGCAATCCCTATTTAATCACTAAATTTTATAGATAATCTGCAATCATTATAATAATTTTTTTGTATACTTTAGATTTAATATTCCTTCGAACTTTTCATTTTTCGCACTACCTTATACTCTTTATGTTCCACTTCATTGTTACAATAAATCCGGTTAAGATAAAATAAATATTTTTTTAAACGTTATTGTTGGTTTTTATGTTATCCCGAAGTTAAATACAAGAGCACGTTTATTTCTTTGTATACGGTAATAGCACACTTTGTTTTATGCTTGTCCATTATAATGACTTGTATTGCTCACAGCCTAGTCTGCATGCCTAGAATGTGTCCAGATTCGACCAACAGGTGACAACTCTAAATTTAAGCAAAAAACTGTTTTGTTTTAAACTACTTTTCGTAACTACAAGCATATATAAGTCTCAGTTCTCTTTCTGACCTACTTTCATAAAGTGCTGGTTACTTGAAACCATTTGGACATTTGTGTCCTTTGCTTGCCTTTATTTCAAAATTATATTGTACAATATTTCAGTGTTATTTTGTAAATTTGTGAATCCAGATGCAATCTACAAAGATTTTCTAGCTAAATACAAGCTGTGATGGGTTGGCTTTAGCATGCTGGCAACCCTGTTCCTTGTTTAACCAATTCAAGCGCCCGGGAACGGGTTTTTGTAAAGTACAATTTATCTAACCATAAAGAAATGCCAGGTCTTTAGCTAAAACCAAATGCTCATGTTAAGTTCTTCTAATCTCACTTCAAGAACAAGCATGCTCAGCCGGTTAGCACTGATAATTGATGTTTTTATGTAAACTGGCAGTTTTGTGTACAGTTGCATTATGCTATATAATTATCGTTGCTGTTTTGTTTTTTTTTTCTCTTTCCCCTCATCTTCTTTCCAAACATCTTCCCCCCCCCCACCCCCACCCCCACCCCCACCCCAAGCTACTGAAATAAAAAAATGTGCTGTCTGAATCTAGGCCACAATGAAGAGAGTATCCCCATGCTGCTGCTGAGTACGACTGATATCAAGGGGGATAATCCGGTCAGGTCAAGGATTCCTTACAATATGGAGAGGCCCTACACTCCAGCTGGAGTGGATCATTCCATGCCAGGACCCACTCTCAGGCCACTGGACCACAAACCTGGTAAACATATTCAAGCTTACAGAAGCATACTAACATTTATATACGCCTTCAGTATTATCAGTTGTTTTTTTTTTTTTTTTGGTCACATTTTCTTACATTTCAGTCAAATATAATTGAAACCACTTTCTATGATTTCAGACAGCACGATCTGAAGTGCACGTTATTTCTGACCAATTTAGTACACCGTACTCACAATCTGCAATCTTATGACTTCTCATTATTGCATGTAATCATATACCAACAACTCTATTTTCATTCCTGACACACACCGCCGGACAAGCCACATCTTAACATTTACAGCCAAGTACTCTATTTAATTTTTTTATCTGTTTTTAACAGTATTCATGTGAAACTATACTTTATCTCCTCTCTCTATTTCTTCGTCCTGTATGTTTTTTTGTATGATTAAGGCTCGCCGAAACGTCACAACTATGTAGTTGTTAAGTAATACAGCTGTTTCTACTGCTTTCCTAGTTTATACATTCTATTTTTCTGTTTAGCACACAATTCTTTACTGGCACTCATTCATGTCTTTTAACTCACTGTCCTTGACATCTGACCTTCCGTTTCTTTAGTTGAGGAAATTCTAATGTTTCTTCAGTATCATGTTCTCATTGTCAGCAGTGCAGGGATGTTACAATGACTTCACTTTCATGGAAAGGCTGAGAGTTCTATTTACTACAGTCGATACAAGGGTATAAAATCGGTACGCGATTCTGTGCCTGCAGGACGAGGCACACCAAAGAATATTGTATACACTTTTTATAGAATGAGTTCAGAGTATTGGCATTATTTCGCAGCTAGTGAAGCCAAAACGAATTTGCTTATTGAAGAAATTAACCACGAGACTTGTTACACTGGCTACTTTGTCAAAGAAAGAAAAAAAGATATTACCAGGTCAGCAATAAATCTTGACTTGTCTTGTAACAGTTTTAAAGAACTAATTAGGTCATGTCAAGAAATCTAACTTGACTGAACATACGGACGTCAGGAGCTCTCTAGAAGTAAAGGACAACATTTACTTATATATAAACTTTTTAGTTTGGGGAGTTCCCAACATTTTCCAAATTATTTCTCTTCTTTATCTAACCATTCTTGAACGGTTGTTTTTTTTATTTAGAATAAAATGTTTATAAATATTGTAATGTGAGTGAACATATGTCAAGAAAAATTGCAACATTCAAGTTTGAAAACACACGAGCAAAGTGTAATTCATATTTGATAAGGCAACAGTTGAAGCATTTAGATCACTAGGAAGACTTTAGAGGCAGACAAATTCAACACTTAGTTAATTTTCCACATAAACTTACATAAATAAGTCGGCCTTTTGGCTAAGATCGAAGTGGCTGAGGTCAAAGTGTCCTCTTGGCAGGTACCCTGATCAACATGCTCTTTAGTTAAAACAAAAGCCTCGCTGTTTTTGAGCAAATTGGGATGTTCGAGGCCCGCCCTGCACATTGAATGCCGGGGGTAGGGTCCACATCTCGTTACGGGTGGACCCGGTTTGTAGTACCACCGGGTCACGGCCTGTTGTTTTCGTTTTCTTAAACAAAATAACTTAATATATGTGTGATTGATAGGAGACAAGTAATATTTATCGACCTTCTGAAAATGTTTACACAAGTAGGTCAGTTCGGATAGCAGCGAAAATGTTCACGTGTGTACCACACAGCTGTACACCCGTCCCGTCCTCTACCTACCACAGCTGTACACACGTCCGTCCTCTAGCTACCACACAGCTGTACACCTGCCCGTCCTCTACCTACCACCAGCTGTACACCCGTCCCGTCCTCTACCTACCACACAGCTGTACACCTGCCCGTCCTCTAGCCACCACACAGCTGTACACCGTCCCGTCCTCTAGCTACCACACAGCTGTACACACGTCCCGTCCTCTAGCTACCACACAGCTGTACACCCGCCCGTCCTCTACCTACCACACAGCTGTACACCCGTCCCGTCCTCTACCTACCACACAGCTGTACACCCGCCCGTCCTCTACCTACCACACAGCTGTACACCTGCCCGTCCTCTAGCTACCACACAGCTGTACACACATCGTCCTCTGCCTACCACACAGCTGTACAAACGTCCAGTCCTCTACCTACCACACAGCTGTACACCTGCCCGTCCTCTACCTACCACACAGCTGTACATACGCCAGTCCTCTAGCTACCACACAGCTGTACACACGTCCGTCCTCTAGCCACCACACAGCTGTACACACGCCCGTCCTCTACTACCACACAGCTGTACACACGCCCGTCCTCTACCTACCACACAGCTGTACACCCGCCCGTCCTCTAGCTACCACACAGCTGTACACCCCCCGTCCTCTACCTACCACACAGCTGTACACCTGCCCGTCCTCTAGCTACCACACAGCTGTACACACGTCCGTCCTCTGCCTACCACACAGCTGTACACCCGTCCCGTCCTCTACCTACCACACAGCTGTACACCCGTCCCGTCCTCTAGCTACCACACAGCTGTACACCTGCCCGTCCTCTACCTACCACACAGCTGTACACCCGTCCCGTCCTCTACCTACCACACAGCTGTACACCTGCCCGTCCTCTAGCTACCACACAGCTGTACACACGTCCGTCCTCTAGCTACCACACAGCTGTACACCCGCCCGTCCTCTACCTACCACACAGCTGTACACCCGTCCCGTCCTCTACCTACCACACAGCTGTACACCTGCCCGTCCTCTACCTACCACACAGCTGTACACCTGCCCGTCCTCTAGCTACCACACAGCTGTACACACATCGTCCTCTGCCTACCACACAGCTGTACAAACGTCCAGTCCTCTACCTACCACACAGCTGTACACCTGCCCGTCCTCTACCTACCACACAGCTGTACATACGCCAGTCCTCTAGCTACCACACAGCTGTACACACGTCCCGTCCTCTAGCCACCACACAGCTGTACACACGCCAGTCCTCTAGCTACCACACAGCTGTACACACGCCCGTCCTCTACCTACCACACAGCTGTACACACGCCAGTCCTCTAGCTACCACACAGCTGTACACACGCCAGTCCTCTAGCTACCACACAGCTGTACACACACCGTTCCTCTAGCTACCACACAGCTGGGCTCTTCCAAAAGCCCTCGTGACCAAGTTTTAAAAAAAACAACTCAGTCACATGACCAAATGATCAAAGTTCACATAGTCACGTGCTTAAACGTGTATTGCAGTAACTTCTGAAGAGCCGCGACAAACACAGTAGCCAGTAAACTGCTATACTTGTATGTCGAAGAGAACAAGAAATGAACCAGATAACAGAGAAGTCTTACGTCCACAGGACACAATATTTAAGAACATATCCACACATTCTTCGGGTGGGCTGAGCTGTATGGGCCCAGATAAGGGAGAAAGTTCAGATGACAATATCTTGTACTGGATATTTATTCAGCACTGTTTGTGTACAAGTGGATCTCCCGCTGCATTTGAAATAAAATCATTGTTTGAACTCGCCGGACATACAACCAACATCATGAGGGCATCGTTAACATCATGTGAGAGTTGTAAATATGAAGGGAAGATAACTAACATTATGGGAGAACTACCAACATCGTTAGAAAATTATAAACATGACCATAAATATCATTGGATGACTATAGACATTATTGGATGACTATAAACATCATTGGATGACTATAAACATCATTGGATGACTATAAACATCATGGGAAGAATTTATCCCCATCATGAGAGGGTTACCAAAATTCCAGAAGGACAATGCTGACTATCGATGAAAGCTGAAATATATCTACACTCACCAACCAGGCAGAGAAAAGAATAGAGACAAAAGAAAATGAACAAAATATACCTGAAACACCGCCAAGCTCCATGGGCTCATATCTGCCAATTCCACGGGCTCATCTCTGCCAAGTTCCACTGGCTCACCACTGCTAAGTTCCACTGGCTCACCACTGCTAAGTTCCACTGGCTCATCTCTGCCAAGTTCCACTGGCTCACCACTGCTAAGTTCCACTGGCTCATCTCTGCCAAGTTCCACTGGCTCACCACTGCTAAGTTCCACTGGCTCATCTCTGCCAAGTTCCACTGGCTCACCACTGCTAAGTTCCACTGGCTCATCTCTGCCAAGTTCCACTGGCTCACCACTGCTAAGTTCCACTGACTCATCTCTGCCAAGTTCCACTGGCTCACCACTGCTAAGTTCCACTGGCTCACCACTGCTAAGTTCCACTGGCTCATCTCTGCCAAGTTCCACTGGCTCACCACTGCTAAGTTCCACTGACTCATCTCTGCCAAGTTCCACTGGCTCACCACTGCTAAGTTCCACTGGCTCACCACTGCTAAGTTCCACTGACTCATCTCTGCCAAGTTCCACTGGCTCACCACTGCTAAGTTCCACTGACTCATCTCTGCCAAGTTCCACTGGCTCACCACTGCTAAGTTCCACTGGCTCACCACTGCTAAGTTCCACTGGCTCACCACTGCTAAGTTCCACTGGCTCACCACTGCTAAGTCCCACTGGCTCACCACTGCTAAGTCCCACTGGCTCATCTCTCTGTGATCAGAGATGACTGGAAAGAAGATTACTACTTCTACAACCATCATCACCATCATCATCATCATCATCATCATTATCATCATCATCATCATCATCATCATGACTAAATCGAGCAACGCTTATGACTATTCACCCCGGAAGTTCAGAACCGACGAGAATAATATGACCTGGGAGAGGGAAGAATAGAGAGAATGACAGAAAATAGAACATTGAACTTCACAGATGTGAGAGATTGATTGTTCTTTATTTCAAAAGGGTTAAGAATTGGGCACACAGGCCCGTCTGACATTCTGCCCTTTATCATACATCTTTCACTCTATTCCAGACATTCTACAAATATGCTGTTCATATAACAAACATAACTAACATTGAAGCTGAGAGATATAAAATAAAATATAACATTTACGTTTCGCTCTTAAACATTCACTCAGTACAGAAGCAACTATATACATTATAAATGACTATCTACTAAACAAAATGCAGAGACATAAGAATAGAGAGAATGACAGAAAATAGAACTCTGAACTTCACATATGTGAGGGACAGAAGAATAGAGAGAATGACAGAAAATAGAACTCTGAACTTCACATATGTGAGGGACAGAAGAATAGAGAGAATGACAAAAAATAGAACCCTGGACTCTAGTAAAACGAGGATCAACCAAGCCAAGAGAGAAGTCCACTTACATATCATCATCATCATCATCATCATCATCAACTGGCGTTGGCTATTATGCTTCTCCAGAGTACATGATCTTTCATGCAGGCCATCAGCTCAGTTGGTGATCTCCTCTCACACCATCCCGTCATACTGTCCAGTATCATTTCTCTTGGTCTTCCTCTTGATCTTCTTCCTTCTATTTTTCCTGTTGTTATAATATTTTCAATGCCCCCTCTTCTCATTGCATGTCCTATGAAAGTGCATTGTCTCTCTCTTATCTTTTTGATAAGATTTTGTGTCTCTCCAGCTCTCTTCGTTACATATCAGACATGAATACCTGACATTATATTATCTTACGTTCCATTTGCTCTAAAGTTTCAGAGAAGGCCATGAATAATCTCATGTTTATTTTCAGTCCAGGCTTGAATATCAGATATCCCAACACTGCCCCGCCCCCCCCTCTAGCAGTGGTTCTTACCGTGGTACCCGTGGGAGGACTGGGGGGGGGGGGTCCACGGACCAAGACCACCCACAGAAAACTTTGTAAGCCAGAGCAAAACTCTCTCTCTCTCCCCCCCCCCCCTACTAACTTCCACGTATATGTTTTATCCACTACGATCCTCTTCAAAATCCCACCCCCTGGTCCAAAGAGTGAACCCTCCCCCCCCCCCCACCCGGACCCTGGAGCAATGGATTGCCTTGATATAACCTCACATAGAACCAGAACATGGATTGCCTTGATATAACCTCTCATAGAACCAGAACATGGATTGCCTTGATATAACCTCTCATAGAACCAGAACATGGATTGCCTTGATATACCCTCTGATAGAACCAGAACATGGATTGCCTTGATATACCCTCTGATAGAACCAGAACATGGGTTGCCTTGATATACCCTCTGATAGAACCAGAACATGGATTGCCTTGATATACCCTCTCACAGAACCAGAACATGGGTTGCCTTGATATACCCTCTGATAGAACCAGAACATGGGTTGCCTTGATATACCCTCTGATAGAACCAGAACATGGGTTGCCTTGATATACCCTCTGATAGAACCAGAACATGGGTTGCCTTGATATACCCTCTGATAGAACCAGAACATGGATTGCCTTGATATACCCTCTGATAGAACCAGAACATGGATTGCCTTGATATACCCTCTGATAGAACCAGAACATGGGTTGCCTTGATATACCCTCTGATAGAACCAGAACATGGATTGCAACGATATACCCTCTGATAGAACCAGAACATGGGTTGCCTTGATATTCCCTCTCATTGAACCAGAACAGGGTACTTACCTTGATATCCCCTCTCATAGAACCAGAACATGGATTTCCTTGATATCCTCTCTCATAGAACCAGAACATGGATTGCCTTGATATTCCCTCTCAAAGAACCAGAACATGGATTGCCTTGATATTCTCTCTCATTGAACCAGAACAGGGTACTTACCTTGATATCCCCTCTCATAGAACCAGAACATGGATTTCCTTGATATCCTCTCTCATAGAACCAGAACATGGATTGCCTTGATATTCCCTCTCAAAGAACCAGAACATGGATTGCCTTGATATACCCTCTGATAGAACCAGAACATGGATTGCCTTGATATCCCCTCTGATAGAACCAGAACATGGATTGCCTTGATATCCCCTCTCATAGAACCAGCAAACGGATTGACTTGATTTCCCTTCTAATAAAACTAGAAAATAGACTGACTCAGTTACAGAAATCTTACCTTCCGTTGGGCTCTGTTTATTGCTTTATTTTTAATGATTGGTCCACGGCTATTCTCAATCTAGAAAGGGGCCCACGGCTATTCTCAATCTAGAAAGGGGCCCACGGCTATTCTCAATCTAGAAAGGGGCCCACGGCTATTCTCAGCCTGGAAAAGGAGTTCAAAGCTGTTTTCAGTCTGAAAATGGAATCCACAGCTGTTCTAAGCCTGGAAAGGGGGTCCACAGCTGTTCTAAGCCTGGAAAGTAGGTCCCGGCTATTCTCAGGCTGGAAAGTGGGTCCCGGCTATTCTCAGGCTGGAAAGTGGGTCCCGGCTATTCTCAGGCTAGAAAGTGGGTCCCGGCTATTCTCAGGCTGGAAAGGGGGTCCAGGGTCAATAAAAGATTAAAAACCATGGCTGCATAGATTGACGTATCTGGCCTAGACCTTAAAACCATTTTTGTGTACTGACAGCATGTCTGATGACCACACTCTTGCATGCATTTCTCGTGTTTCTATACAACCAATGAGCATTACGTATTCCAGAAATGTGTCTTGTCATGCATCGTTCTGCATGTATGTAATCCACACTTCGCTTGCTTCAGTCACAATGTGTATTTCAGCCATAAACATTCATATTTTGTTATAGATTGTTCAGTCGTGTAAGGCGTAAACTGTATTAATGAAAATAAAACCAAATTTGTAAGAAGTCATGAAGATGTTAGATTTGTATATTGCTGGAAGAGTTTTGTGCTCTCTTCGTCGAGGGCTTGCTGTGGTTATGATGTTTGCTAGAAGATCTTTGTTTCTTTTCTTTGTAAGTTAATTTAACGGAACATTGTAAAAAAAAAAAGTAAGTACTCTTAATTGTGCATCGTGTTTCAGTTACAACCCACTTGTGCATGTATGGCCAAGAATCATGCATTCATGTATACATTCCAAGCTTTGTTTTTTTCTTCTATAATAACAAACATAAGCATTTTAAAAAAATCTCCATGTGTATTCATCTTTTTTTTCATTTATGTTAGTTTATCGCTACATTAATTTATAATATCAAATACCATTAATTTATAAACTTTCTTTAAATTATCATAATTACGTTGCTACAAAAGTTGTTACAGCCTACGTAGATAGTAACACATAGAAGTCCATCCAAGTGTAAAGCATCGCATTTACTACATTAGCTTTAGACAAGCCGCTGGGTCTGCTGTTCCAGTAGTACAGGGTTCAAGTCCCACTAGCTGGGTACACACCAAAAAGGCGCCGGGGTCCATCCACCCTCTAAAAATGGGTACCAGAGAAATCTGGGAAGGTAAATGCGGTCAGGCGTGATACTGACCACGTTAGACTTTCGGGTGCTGAAGGTCTTGGAAATACAGGCCTAACACTGTATCCCTAGTAAGGCATGGAAACCGGGATTTTTCACTTTTTTTTACATAATAAAACTGATGATGATGATGATGATGATGATGATGATGGCTTTCTCAGCACAATGTATGGTGTTGAAATGGTACGTGCGTCCTCTCTTTTTTATAACTATCTTGTGTGTTGATCTTCGTATCAGCTCAGAAAATGAGAATCCAGACTGTACAGTAATACATGGTGCTAGTAGATTATGAAAGTCTCTCTCTATTAAACAGTTTTAATAAGCTAGTAGTATTAAATTATTTCACATGTATAATAACAATTCTGTGTGACATAAATAAATGAATAAGCAGTGAAACACTTATCAGACAACAACAGAAACTAAGCGTTTGTCTTTGGAGTCACACCACAACACAAATTAGTCTAGAACTTTCGCTAGTTCTGTCAATAATGTTTAAAATTATATGAACACACAAAAATAAATGATTCTGTCTAACTACTAAATTATTTATTCAGCCAATTGTTCACATTTTTATTTACACTGGTCAGTTCAAAAGTTGCTTTTTTTTTAAAAATTAACAAGATTTCCAGATAAAAAAAAGTAAAGATAGTCCCATAGCAAATGCCGTAGGGGGTGAAGCGTTAGAGACCTCATTATGCTGGGTCATCAGCGTATGAGGTAGGGTGACCAGTTCCTTTCCTCGCTGCCTTTACTTCCCAGATTTTCTCTGGTACCCATTTTACGAGGCTGGGTCGACCTCGGGGCCGTATTGGTCGGAAAAAAAAATCCCGCTCAGCTGGGGATTCGAACCCTCGACCATTTGGTTGCTAGACGAGTGCTCTAACCACTACGCTAGCCGGCCCTTTATCCGGATATAGAAAATGAATTCTAACAAGGGAGAGAAGTAGCTGGGAATGCTAAATATTTTCTACCTAACTTAGCCAGTTCTGGGTTTTTGTTCTGTTTATCAGTGTAATGAAGCCGTCTATCACTTTGTTGCTTAAGTCTGTATCGCTCAACAGCTGTTTTGTGAAGGAGAGCGAAGCTTTCACAAACTGATAAGTATGTGTCGGTAGCTTTTCTTCACATTCTTGTGAAGGCTCGTGCATTCACATTTTCTTACGGGGTGTTTTTTTTTTTTTTTGTCCTTGTGTGTGTTGATAATTATCATGTTAATCATAAGTAGCCATTAGAGGTTGTGGTTCAGTTTGTGTCGTTCCAGATCTGTCAAAAATGCAGCCTTGACGCATAAGACACCACCGGGGCATCATCAGATACTCCTGCTCCGACCTGGCAGAACGTTGGAAGAATCATCCAGCAGGAGACACTCCCCACCCAGTCATTCTATAGCGTAGCGACGGGGATCTAGAATGACTCAGAAAGTGGAAAATGCATTCAGAAAAACTGACCTCCGCGACTAGCTGCTGTTGATGAGCTTGTATGCATTTATCTCTGATTCACTAATTTAACAACGTGGGAATCGTGGTCAAATTAACTGGATTTAATTAACGGATTTAGCCATTGCATTAAAAGATGTAAATGTCAGTCGCCTGTTCAGATGTGTCAACCACTTCTGCTGAAAGGGAAATTAACCATGAGCTAATGTCCCCCAGTTTTCCAACCTTAGTTAGTTCCCTTTATCAGACAGTAGGTACTGTACTTTCTGATTCACAGATTGACGTGTTTTTAGACATTTTCTTAAAATTATTCTTCACAAGAGCTTTCCTCTAGGCAATTATCATCTTTATATAAACTTTCTTTCCTTGAAATCATCCTTATGTTAACACCAGTACACCTCTTGGTGCCGTCTCGAAATAATGCGTTCTTCCAATCTTGTCCCCAGAAAACCAAGCACCTTCCACAGCGCTCTCGGGCTTGCTGGTGGCCCCCAACACGCAGATAACGATGAACAACACAGCAGGACCAGGCCACGAAGGTGATGTCTTCCATTGTTCTTGATTTTTAAGTGATAAGGAAATGTAAAAGTTCTTTTTTTTTAATCTTCAGGACAAGACGCACCCACGGGATATGTTAAAAGCCTCCATATTTCATATTTTCCTTCCCCAGCTAGCGTCACACCTGACCAACTTTCCTTCCCCAGCTAGCGTCACGCCTGGCCAACTCCCTTTCCCCAGCTAGCGTCACGCTTCGCCAACTCCCTTTCCCCAGCTAGCATCACGCTTCGCCAACTCTCTTACCACAGCTAGCATCACGCTTCGCCAACTCTCTTACCCCAGCTAGCATCACGCTTCGCCAACTCTCTTACCACAGCTGGCGTCACGCCTGACCAACTCTCCTTCCCCATCTAGCATCACGCCTGACCAACTCTCCTTCCCCATCTAGCATCACGCCTGACCAACTCTCTTACCCCAGCTAGCATCACGCCTGACCAACTCTCTTACCCCAGCTAGCATCACGCCTGACCAACTCTCTTACCCCAGCTAGCATCACGCCTGACCAACTCTCCTTCCCCAGCTAGCATCACGCCTGACCAACTCTCTTACCCCAGCTAGCATCACGCCTGACCAACTCTCTTACCCCCATCTAGCATCACGCCTGACCAACTCTCCTTCCCCATCTAGCATCACGCCTGACCAACTCTCTTACCCCCATCTAGCATCACGCCTGACCAACTCTCTTACCCCATCTAGCATCACGCCTGACCAGCTCTCCTTCCCCAGCTAGCATCACGCCTGACCAGCTCTCCTTCCCCAGCTAGCATCACGCCTGACCAGCTCTCCTTCCCCAGCTAGCATCACGCCTGACCAACTCTCCTTCCCCATCTAGCATCACGCCTGACCAACTCTCCTTCCCCAGCTAGCGTCACGCCTGACCAACTCTCCTTCCCCAGCTAGCGTCACGCTTCGCCAACTCTCCTTCCACAGCTAGCATCACGCCTGACCAACTCTCCTTCCCCAGCTAGCGTCACGCCTGACCAACTCTCCTTCCCCAGCTAGCGTCACGCTTCGCCAACTCTCCTTCCACAGCTAGCATCACGCCTGACCAACTCTCCTTCCCCAGCTAGCATCACTCCTGACCAACTCTCCTTCCCCAGCTAGCGTCACGCTTCGCCAACTCTCCTTCCACAGCTAGCATCACGCCTGACCAGCTCTCCTTCCCCATCTAGCATCACGCCTGACCAGCTCTCCTTCCCCAGCTAGCATCACGCCTGACCAGCTCTCATTCCCCAGCTAGCATCACGCCTGACCAACTCTCCTTCCCCATCTAGCATCACGTCTGACCAACTCTCCTTCCCCATCTAGCATCACGCCTGACCAACTCTCCTTCCCCAGCTAGCGTCACGCTTCGCCAACTCTCTTACCCCAGCTAGCGTCACGCTTCGCCAACTCTCTTACCCCAGCTAGCGTCACGCTTCGCCAACTCTCTTACCCCAGCTCTAGAAAGAGCCAGGTACCCCCTTCTATAGCCAGGGACAAATGGGTTCCTGTGGCCACCCTGGCCGAATTAAAACCATTGACTTTGGCCTGACAGACAGTGCACTTACCACATTGCTACTCTGACGCTCGCCTGTTCATGGAAACAAGAGAAAAACAGGCACATAGGTTCACAGTGTTAAGAGAGCAAGAAAACCTCATTTTTATCCCTATTATGAAAGAAAGAAAGAGAGAAAGAAAGAAAGAAAGAAAGAAAGAAAGAAAGAAAAAGTTATGATACGTAGAGATTGTGAGGAAGAAAATTTAAGACTGCGTTCAGTCATGTATCAAATGATTGACGTAACGAAGAAGGGACATAAACACAATACAGAGGAGGGACATAAACACAATACAGAGGAGGGACATAAACACAATACAGAGGAGTGGTATGAACACCATACAGAGGAGTGATATAAACACCATACAGAGGAGTGGTATAAACACCATACAGAGGAGTGGTATAAAAACACCATACAGAGGAGTGATATAAAAACACCATACAGAGGAGTGATATAAAAACACCATACAGAGGAGTGATATAAACACCATACAGAGGAGTGGTATAAACACCATACAGAGGAGTGATATAAACACCATACAGAGGAGTGACAGACATGTTTAATGAAAAATATTTTAAAGTGCAAAATCAAATAAGTAATAGCTAAAAGTATCTACAAATGACATCATCTCAGATTTTTCACTCCTTAACCTCTAATCCTGATGTCATTGACTTCATTGTCATCTTCCACCTTGATGTGCAGTAATCTATTGAGTTATGTCTGTAGTCATGCAGTCTGCAGATTAACACAAAATATGTCACTCCTTCATTACGGCACTCTTTGTGTCACTCCATGTCCCTTGTAGTCTAGAATTATGATTATAATTATGAACATATAGTTATAAGGGCTAACATTTAATAAAAACAGAACAGTTAGATCCGAAATTTAGGGGAAAAGGTAAAAAACCGATTCCCACGACACTGCTGATAGACCATTACGACTGGACGCTGACAAGTTTAAACAGGAGAAACAGACGAATATAAAGAACAGACACAATGACGCCGAGGAAGAGATAAGCTAGAAAAAGACGGTCTTAAGTACAATAAACAGCAATACTATCTGGCAATACTATCCTACAAGTGAAGAAACAGGCAGCGACGAACAGCTGGCTAACGGAACGCTAAGAATAAGAAGACAGACAGTTAATTACCCTACAGACACCAAGCGCTCGAGAAGAACTTGCCCGAGGTGTGATAACTGGAAAGGGGCGCTAGAACGATTTAAGAAAAAACCAAGTCTTATTGCCTGGTTTGACTATATAGTCTGGGAAAGTCTGCGAAATGGACAGGACGAATATAGAAACCGGACTAGTAATCAGCCAATAGGTACAGGTAGAAAGTGTCAAGGACAAAGGGTGGACATTCGACACGACACTGGCAGTTATGTCTCGGGAACCAGTCGGTGTGCATATCGAAACCAGTGGACCAGATAGAGGCGGAGCAGAAATACCGAATGGTCAGATCATCAAACCGGACTCAAGACAAAACGAGGGGCCGAGAGAGACAGGAGAGATACGCACACAGAGGTACGCACAGACGTGCGCGCAGAGGTACGCACAGACGTGCGCGCAGAGGTACGCACAGACGTGCGCTCACAGACTCGGGCGAAGAGCTAAAACTCCGACGCCAAGATACTCAAAGACGAAGATACTAGGACACCTAAGATACTCGGACACCTAAGATACTCGGACATTTAAACAGAGACTTTGATAGGTATATCGAGACCCGGAGAGATGTACAGACAGGAACAGACAAGCAGCAACAGACAGATATAGCAGGCGATTTAGAGAGATAAATTTAGTTGAAGTGAACCCTGCGAAACAGACAGGGAGACCTAGAATCAGTCACGCTGATGTGATGAAACTACGAGATAGATTGATATGCAGATACTTAGGAGAACTAGAGAATAGATCGTGCATAGTGAACAGAAGAAACAACTTGTATTTCGCAGAAGGCTCACGAGAGAGAGAGAGAGAGAGAGCAAGAGAGAGAGAGAGATTGTCCACTAACGTTCATGTAATCCAGTTGATATGCACTTTAAGAACGAGTTCTCCGTTGTTTATGCCTTTTCTATTGAACTGTTGGAAAGTCTACACTCATTTTTACTACACAGTTGGTATAAATAAACATATAATTCTCGTTCCGGACGAATGGAGTTCCCAGTACTTGTGCAAGAAGTTTGTGTGTGACAGTATTTGAATACCAATATAATAGAAATTAACAATATTATAGATGCATCTTTCACTCTGTTATATCACTCTTTCGACTTGTCACGCCTTTAAACTTCCCCTCCACCTTCCACTCAACAAACCACAGAGATCTTGTGACACAAATCTGATAAAAGAAAATGAGTATCTGTTAACTGTGAGTGACAGTGTTTGTCTGTCAGTGTTTGTACTAGGGTGAGAGAAGGGAGCCTGCATTTTGTCTGTTAAATGTTTGTTACAAGGGGTGCAATGGAAGTGCTTTCTATTACTGTTTGTACATTGGGTAAAACAGAGGAAGTTGACTGTCTGTTAACTGTTTGAACGTGAGGTGGGAGAGAGGCACTTGACTGTCTGTTCTTCTTCTTCTTCTTCGTTCGCACTGTCTGTCTATATCTGCAGTCCTGTCTCTTGGATAAATTTCACTGTTTTTTGTAATTCATGTATGGAACCATAGAGCTTATCTTCTTTAGTGGTTTCACTGGGCCAGTAATTATTTCTCAGTGACTCGTAGTTGATGCAGTTCTGGAGGATATGTTCCACAGTTTGGGGCACCTGGGCACATGTACACAGATTAGTAGTACCAACCTTAAACTTTGTATACATATGACTTCGGAGTCGGCTGTGTCCTGTTCGGAGACGGAAGATAGTGACTTGTTCCTTTCTGTTTAGCATGTGATAGTCATCATGTGGTGGTGTTTGTGGCATCCTGTAGGTTTTTATCATGCTTTTCTTCTGATTATAGGTGACTGGTATGTCTGGTTGTTCCATTTCAGTGCCCTCTTTGGCCAGTTGGTCAGCTTTCTCATTGCCTGGTATCCCAGTGGGAGGGAATCCATTGCAAAGTGACTCCATGTTGTAAGCCAATTTTTGACAAGGCATCCTTAAGGTCTGGTAGTTTGTTGCACTGAAGAGCCTCCAGTACTGATCTTGCATCTATGAGAATTACTACAGGACATGTATCAATTCTGGAGTCTGATAGTTTTTCAACTGCAGCAATAATTGCCCTAACTTCTGCATCAAAGTTGTTGCAGTATTTACCAGTGGGTATGGAAATCTTGTCAATGGTGTTGTTTGGATATTCAATATATGCTCCTGCCCCTCCATTCTTTATGGCATTATGTGCAGATCCATCTGTATACACACGTATCCAGGTGTCACATGGATATTTGTCATCTAGAACACTAAGTGTGGCTGTTGATCTTACAAGACTGCTCTGCATCTCACCATTCTGCACAACTTTCACTTCAGTCTGAATAGATATTTGTGTATAATCTGCTTCTTTCCATGGTGTATGCTCTGGTACAGATGATAATGGAGCGACTACAGTTGGAAGGTCAGGTATCAGCTTACGCATACGCTTGGCCTGATGAATGAAGCTGCTTCTTTTAAGCCGTCCTAATGCCAAGTTATTGAATCTCTCCTTCAGGGGATGGCTTACAGAGCTAAGGAATTTTTCTCCCATGGTCATGACCTTTGTGTCTCTACGTTCCTTTAGCGCTTGAACACCAACTATTTTCTGCATTTCTACCATTGGTGTGGACCTCATGGCACCTGTGATAATCCGTAGTGACTGATTTTGAACCTTGTCTAGATTATGCAGCGTAGTGTTTGATGCTGTGCACCAAGATGTTGAGCCATATTCTAAATGTGGTAGAATACTTTGCTGATAAACATTCTTGAGGATTCTTTCACTAGCTCCCCATGTGGTTCCACTCAATTTTCTTAATATGGCTAGTTTTCTTCTGGCTTTTGCTTCTGCACTGTTGATGTGTTGCTTCCACGTCAGTTTTGAGTCAAGAGTCACTCCTAAGTAAGTGGGTTGGTTGTCCATCCTTAAGGGTATTTCATTTACAAAGATCTTACCTGCTTTCTGTTTAGAGACTGTCTGTTAACTGTTTGAACCTGTGGTGGATTAGAGGAACTTGACTTGTCTGTTAAATGTTTGAACGTGAGGTGGGAGAGAGGAACTTGACTTGTCTGTTAAATGTTTGAACATGAGGTGGATTAGAGGAACTTGACTTGTCTGTTAAATGTTTGAACGTGAGGTGGGAGAGAGGAACTTGACTTGTCTGTTAAATGTTTGAACATGAGGTGGATTAGAGGAACTTGACTTGTCTGTTAACTGTTTGAACGTGAGGTGGGAGAGAGGAACTTGACTTGTCTGTTAAATGTTTGAACGTGAGGTGGGAGAGAGGAACTTGACTTGTCTGTTAAATGTTTGAACATGAGGTGGATTAGAGGAACTTGACTTGTCTGTTAACTGTTTGAACGTGAGGTGGGAGAGAGGAACTTGACTTGTCTGTTAAATGTTTGAACGTGAGGTGGGAGAGAGGAACTTGACTTGTCTGTTAAATGTTTGAACCTGAGGTGGATTAGAGGAACTTGACTTGTCTGTTAACTGTTTGAACGTGAGGTGGGAGAGAGGAACTTGACTTGTCTGTTAAATGTTTGAACGTGAGGTGGATTAGAGGAACTTGGCTTGTCTGTTAACTGTTTGAACGTGAGGTGGGAGAGAGAAACTTGACTTGTCTGTTAAATGTTTGAACGAAAGGTGGGAGGGAGGGGCCCGGTTTGTCTGTTAACTGTTTTTGAAACTGAGGTGGGAGGGAGGGGCTTGGCTTGTCTGTTAACTGTTTGAACGAAAGGTGGGAGGGAGGGGCCCGGCTTGTCTGTTAACTGTTTGAACGAAAGGTGGGAGGGAGGGGCCTGGCTTGTCTGTTAAGTGTTTTTGAAACTGAGGTGGGAGGGAGGGGCTTGGCTTGTCTTTTAACTGTTTGAACGGAAGGTGGGAGGGAGGGGCTCGGCTTGTCTGTTAACTGTTTTAACGGAAGGTGGGAGGGAGGGGCCTGGCTTGTCTGTTAACTGTTTGAACGGAAGGTGGGAGAGAGGGGCCTAGCTTGTCTGTTAACTGTTTGAACGGGAGTTTGGAAGGAGGGGCCTGGCTTGTCTGTTAACTGTTTGAACGGAAGGTTGGAAGGAGGAGCCTAGCTTGTCTGTTAACTGTTTGAACGGAAGGTTGGAAGGAGGAGCCTAGCTTGTCTGTTAACTGTTTGAACGGAAGGTTGGAAGGAGGACCCTGGCTTGTCTGTTAACTGTTTGAACGGAAGGTGGAAGGGAGGGGCCTGGCTTGTTTGTTAACTGTTTGAACGGAAGGTGGAAGGGAGGGGCCTGGCTTGTCTGTTAACTGTTTGAACGGAAGGTGGGCCTGGCTTGTCTGTTAACTGTTTGAACGGAAGGTGGAAGGGAGGGGCCTGGCTTGTTTGTTAACTGTTTGAACTCACTTAAATGCTATCTGTCACATTTAAACTCTCAGAATGTCACAGCTATTGTCAGCTTTAACCCTGACACTGTTATAACCCTTTTCACATTTAAATCATCACCTTATCAGTCTTTGTGATGTTCAGACCATCACACTATCACAGTCTGTTACATTTTATCCTAACATAATGTATACAATTAGTAGATAACTTATCGTGTTCTTTGTTTCATGAGAAAGAGAGAAATTACAAGAAATACAGAAAGAAACTGTAAATAAAGAGGGAATAAACATTTAAACCTAACCCCTCTGGATGAGGATCTGCACAACTCCCATAAATGTTGGACTATAGCAAAACTGAGTAGAAACTTGCTGTTTTTGTTTAACTAGTGGATGAATGAGGGAATATGTGTTTATGACTGACTTCATCATATTTGCAGGCTTTCCAACAAGCTCATCGGATGGAGCTGTCATAGAACCAATTGTTACAACGCTTCCACTGCCAAGCTTAAACTCCACCTCTTCTGCGACAGCCAATCAAAATACTGAACAACGATCTCTAGCTGGAACCCCGACAAATAGCAATTCACCATCAGCACCTTCAGCCAATAATATTATAGCCATTAGCACATAACCCCTCCTTCTTTAGAAGCCATGTCTTGCATGAATTCTGGCTCTGCCAATGTTTCAGATTTTTATTTAAGATGTGAAATTCAGTTCTGCCTTTACGATGTTGAATGTTACACATGACTAGCACTGTTCACTTTATTAAATTTTGCATTTGACAAGAAAAACAGCTGCAGTTACAACCCTTCATCGTGGTTATGTTTAAAATTATGTGTAAGAATTTTTGTATACTCTACTCATACATAGATAATTTGTAGCAATAGGTGCACTGCTTCACTGTAGTACAGGCTGAAATGAAATAGTTGAACAAATAGGCCATGTTGAGCCACATTGTCCATCCTTGTCAATCAAAGAAGATGTAACACAGCTCAGTCCATCACAGACTCTTCTGTGGTCTCACTCAGATGAGTGGTTCTCAACATTGTCAGATCTGCAGACCATTTCATAAGTCCAGTCTGAGGCTGTCAGATGAGTGGTTCTCAACATTGTCAGATCTGCAGACCATTTCATAAGTCCAGTCTGGGCCAGTCAGCAAGTCACCACATACTGATTTGTTAAAGTCGTGTACATTTGAAAAAAACATTTTTATAAAGAAATAAATATTTCTTATGGTATTTATTAATTTTTTTTAAATGTCAGAGTAAAAACATAACCTCTACTGAGTTTTTTTTTTTAATCTTGGTTTAAGTTGAATTTTAGAAAGAAGATTCATTCATCTATGACACTTTCACAAATCAGCATAGAATTGTGAATTTAATTTTTATTAACTACCATTATAAATAACTGCATTGTTTATACTTCAAGGTAACTGTTAAACTGGTTATTGTTACTTGTTTTATAACACCCAGTTACTTTCATGTTATTATATAATGGAGTGTGCATTAATCTGCCATCGAATTCGAGGATTCCAGAACCCGTCTGCTCAAACACTCTAGGATCCTTACTTTGTGCTTTTCCCTTTCTTTTTAACGTTTCCAGGTATAATGGTTTATGTTTATGAGAATTGGTTTTACTTAAACATCTGTTTTTCCTTAAAACACTGAGAACCTTGTAAATAGAACACTGAGGTCTCTGGTGGAGTCTCAGTTTTCAGAGCCCAGGCAACAGATCTAAGAGATGTAGGAAAGGCAAGACACCATTAACATATTGATTTCTTCTTGAGAAATATCCCAGAAACTTGGTGTGATCTTTAGACTCTTTGCTCATAAGACCAATCCTGTGATCTTTAGACTCTTTGCTCATTAGACCAACCCTGTGATCTTTAGACTCTTTGCTCATTAGACCAACCCTGTGATCTTTAGACTCTTTGCTCATTAGACCAGCCCTTAATAAATTAACTGCCCAGGAACTCCATTTTATCACAGTGACTCCACATGTCTTCCATAAACTTTTCTTTGCACTGATTGATTGAATAATCTCAGTTCCTGAATATAATAACTTTTAACACTTTTTGTGTGTGTGTAGGTCCCTCTAAACTTCATACAAAATCTTTATCAAATCTTTTTTCTTCATTTTTTAAAACTTCCACTACTTTTGTCATGCCAGAGTTTATGCTTGTGAGAGGTGTGAGATGGTAATTTAAGGGACAACATGTTCTTCATCTCTGCTGCCTGAATACAACAAATTGGCATAAATAAATGAGATGTTTGGCTGTATAGCATGGATGACTACATCTTCTGCTTCAGCTCTGCTATCTGAATACAGCAGATTGGTATAGACAAATGACTGGTTTTCCTGTGTAGCATAGATGACAACATGTTATGCATATGTTATGATATTATCTCTTCATTTCTGAAGCTCTTGAGTACAAGCCATTGTCTAAATCAGAAAGATTGAACCAGACTCCGACTTCCCTCAAATATTATGTTCATGTTTCCATATAAACTCATTGTACCACTCATTGTACCACTCATTGTACCACTCATTGTACCACTCATTGTACCAATATGCATGGAGGACATCCTAAATGGGGAAGACAGTTTGGATGTGAAGACACTGTGAATGTGGAGGATATCATGAATGTGGAAGACATCATACATGTGGAAGATATTTTGTATGTGAATATATGAATGTGGAAGACATCATGTATGTGGAAAATTACACACAACAAAAGCATATATATATTTTACCCAATAATTTTTCGCTAACAACATTTGGATCTTCTAGTATATATCTTTTGACAACAAAATGAAATGGTTGTAGATGTCCTAGTAGTTGTTTGTTAGATGCTAGTGGTATTGAAACAGTGGTACAAATCTTGATTGTTCACATCTGATAACCCTTATCTATTCATCTTACAACTTCCTGTGGAATTTATTTAAACTTGATTTCTCTATGATTATTTATTTCCTGTCATTCTCCAACATGTACAAAATTCAGCATGGAACAGGATCTTAGCTTATCTAAGAAAACTTTGACACAGGAGAGAAAAGAGTCAAGTTTCAGAGAGTTAAAGGATAGAGTAAAGTTTCAGAGTTAGAGATAAGAGTAAAGTTTCAGAGAGTTAGAGAAAAGAGTCAAGTTTCAGAGAGTTTAGGAAAAGAGTCAATTTTCAGAAAGTTAGAGGGTAAAGTTTCAGAGAGTTAGAGGGTAGAGTAAAGTTTCAGAGAGTTAGAGGGTAGAGTAAAGTTTCAGAGAGTTAGAGGATAGAGTATAGTTTCAGAGAGTTAGAGATAAGAGTAAAGTTTCAGAGAGTTAGAGAAAAGAGTCAAGTTTCAGAGAGTTTAGGAAAAGAGTCAAGTTTCAGAGAGTTAGAGGGTAAAGTTTCAGAGAGTTAGAGGGTAGAGTAAAGTTTCAGAGAGTTAGAGGGTAAAGTAAAGTTTCAGAGAGTTAGAGGGCAGAGTAAAGTTTCAGAGAGTTAGAGGGTAGAGTAAAATTTCAGAATTAGAGATGAGAGAAAAGTTTCAGAGAATCAGTGCCTGGGCAATGGTCTATCTTAATGTATAACAGGCCCATAATGCATCAACCAGACTTTTTGTTCCAAAATTATCATCAAGCAGCATACAGCAGAGACCATTTCTTGTTTTTTAGTCCTGATATTAAGTCATTTTTGCTACCATTTGCCTTTTTTTTAATGTACACTCTTTTGTTCAATAATTCACTTGTTTCCTTTTTTACCCAAGCTTCTGCATTGTAATAGCATGTAAATGCCAAGTTGGCTGCTAATAAGTATCAGAATGTGCTGGAACAATGAACAGCAGCAGGAATATAAAACTGAATCTGCAGAAATATAGTTTTGGAGAAGAATGAAACATGCACATCTTGTAAAAGCAGAAAAACAATGAAGTTCTCAAATAATTGCAGAACATCAAAAACTAATTAATTGCACTATACAAAACAACACCCATAAACTGCAGACACGTTTTGCAATCACAATGTCTTACTGGGAAGGTGACGCACTGTTTATTTTTAGCACTTATGTTTACACTTGTGAGCTCCTGACTATTGAACAAAGCCATGAGACTACAGCACAGTTTTGAGAAATCCATTTAAGAAGTTCCTGCTAGGTTCAAGGTTAAAACCATAAAGAAATGACAATCAAAGTTTGTCAGTCATTGCCTGAGAAGACAAACTTCAGTGATTTAACAATCAATGAAGAACACTCAGGAAAGAGAAACAATAGAGATCCAGGAGAAAATATCTAAATAGTCTGATCCAGTGGCACAAAACAAAAAGGGCAAGTTATTTGATTAGAAATAGCAAGGATCATGCAAAAGAAAAAAAGCATAGCTGCCAATGCATAACAGCACACCACTTTATCAATAAAGGACTTGATGTTAGTAATAAGCTAGTATGGTAATTTCATTTTCATTCCTTTGCATGTCCCTTGCGGAACTTTGCCTCCCAAACAGCACTCCTGTAGGCCTCTCGGTTGTGAGCAAGATGGCCTGCTGCTGCTGCATCCATTTCCAGATCATCAACGATGTCTTGCAGCCATCTTCGTTTCGGTCTTCCTCTTTTTCTTTTTCCCATTATGTATCCTTCCAATACGGTCTTCTCTAAATTATCATGACGTTTAATGTGGCCAAAATATTTAAGTTTTCTCTCTTTAATCCTCTTTACTAGCCAGCCTTCTTCAATATTAAGCTCTTGTAGTATAGATATATTTGTTCTTTTTTGTGCCCACGATATGTGGAGAACTCTTCTGTAGCATTTACATTCAAAGGCATTTATGTGTTTCTCAGCTGTTTTGTTAAGTGTCCAGGTCTCACAGGCATATGTTGCGATGGGAAAGATGCATGCCCTTAAAAATCTTATTTTTGTGGTTCTGTCTGCTCCTCTCCACAGATTCTTTGTTTGTTTTACTTTCTGAAGAGCAATAGATGTCCTCCTTTTAATTTCCCTCATTGTATCTCCATTATTAGTTAGTAGTGATCCAAGATATTCAAAACTCTCCACTTCTTCCAGTTTTTCCTCATTGATACATATTTCAGTTGCCTTGTTTGTTTTGTCAGTTGTCATCACTTTAGTTTTCTTTGCATTAAGATAGAGTATGGTAAACACATGACAAAATGTAACCTCATGAATCACCGTCTTATGATGATAAATCTCAGAAAGGTGTCGGGCTTGGATATTTTTCTTGCTGTGGTATGATCTTATAATGGTGAACTTCAAGCTCTTGGCTGCTGATGTCCTGATGAAGATCTTTGCACAGATATTATGTCAGGTTAGAACTAGGGTTGATATGGCTTTCTTTACTTCCAATGAAACAGGTTTTATGAGACAAAAAGCAACACTTTGTTGTCCAGAATAATGTGTCATAGCATCTGTGTAACTATCCTAGCAATTTATATAACTATCCTAGAAATCTGTGTAACTATCCTAGCAATTTATATAACTATCCTAGAAATCTGTGTAACTATCATAAAAATGTATGTAACTGTCATGGCAGTCTGTATCAAAAGATCAGTGCTCTGAGTTACAGTTGCAAGTGTCTTCACCAGCTGTGGCACATTATCCTCTGATTACTGGCACATTATCCTCTGATTACTGGCACATTATCCTCTGATTACTGGTACATTATCCTCTGATTACTGGCACATTATCCTCTGATTACTGGCACATTATCCTCTGATTACTGGTACCTCTAACAACCATTTTCACTCTTGACAACACTGGTCAGGACACCTGCATACACAAAAACAGCACAAACCATTGCCAGCCGTGATATGAAACCTATGGAAGGCAAATGTGCTCAGATGTGCCAGGGCTGAGTTGGAAAACACCGTGAAAGATAGGACATCTCAAATACAAAGATAATTATCCCAACATTTTTACCAGATAACAGAATGGACTACAGTAGCTGTCTACTGAAGCTGGGAGGATTAGTCTAACTTGATCATGCTTAGCTTACAATGAAGAGAGCAGTTCCACGAAGGACAAATGCCAACAGAAGACTTTCTAAGGAAGTGAAGCATATGCTATAGAGTGATCCAAGTTTGTGACTTTGTTCTTGTAATGGGATCCTTCTAGTATTGTGATGGTAATGGGGATAAAAGATGACAATTTTAGCTGTCATTTTTTCCAACACTTCCTTGGCCATACACAAGAATATAAAACGATACCCTCTATGAGAAGTACAGTCCTCAACTTCTGAATGTTCCCCTTTAACAGAGTTAGTGCCTACTTTCTTCAGTAGTCTACTTTTATACAATCTACATCCTGGGACAGCTTGAATACTACGATTTGCCAGCCATGGTGTCTGAGCAGAAATTGCTGCTTCCAAAAATATGCAACCAAAATAACTGAAAAATGAAATTTCCCTTCATTTATTTCAGCTCTACCAGTCATCAACAAAGTCATGAAAATGACATGTTCAAAAAATTGTTTCATCTTCAAGATTTGATTTCATGGTCTGAGTGCTTTGAAGAACTGATTTCATGGAATAAAACATTCTATTTCTTTCTTTCTTCCTTTCCACTGAACCATTTCTAACCAGGCCAGAAAAACACTTGTTTTAGGACCAGTGCACCTAGGAAACATTTTTTGTGCTTCTGTGTGTGATAAAATGGTCGCTTTCTGCTTTCCTTGTTGCTAGCTACCTTCTGCGTTGTATGCCATTCCTGGATGGCAAATTTTAAATTATCATTGTACAAATGTCATTCACTCATTCAACCATATTTACTTCAATATAGTCTGCTCTGTGCTGTTTTTATATACAATGCAAGGACTTATTTAAATATTCATATTTTTAATTTAGTGTTGCAAATACCAATAACTAATGAAGATATTTATTAATTGTGCAATATTTGTTTCTGTATAATGTATACTGCATAATTAACTATTCCATCTGTCACACTGATCTGAGAATAACATGGAGCTACCAGAGGGAAGAGGCCAGATTAAATACATGTACACATGAACTGTTTTCTGAAAACAGAAATGTTCCAGCATTACGAAAGAAGGATGTGAAAGGACAATGTGAAATTCACAAACCTGAGATTGGTACAGAATCCTGTGAAAGTGGAAGCTATGAGAACAGAGAAATGCAGTTCTAGTAATGATTCAATAGACTAAAAATAAACTATGTGTGCTACTTTTGTCTTTTCTCTTTATAATATTGACCAGAAATCTGTGATTATTGTTGTTCTTTGAGATTTGGGTGGACAACTGTTAAACTACACATTTTCTTCAGTGTTAGCTCAGTAAGTATTTCCTGTTTGGCTGACATGAAAAATGTTTTACTAAATGAAGTATGAATGTGTATATTATTGCTGCCTGCTTTGAGTACAAGAACTTCAGCAAGTTCTTTAAAGACTACTTATTTCTAATTTATATGATCATAACTAGTTACAGAATTACAAACTTACTGTGATGTGAAAGAAGATTATAGGGGTTTTTATTTCATGACAGACTTTACACAATAAGTACATCTGAGAAGTTTATGAGAAATCTCTAAACATAGCAGTTTTGTTTCTTTTTCAGCCACAAACTGTTAAAATCTTATTGATGGTATAATCTGCTCGTATAAAACTGTTCCTAGTTTTGTTTTAAGCAGTCTTAACATCTTGTATAATTTGGTAATTTTTTAAAGTGAGACTTAAGTTTTTTACAATTTTCTAATGCCATATTTCCATATTTCAACTTGTAAAAGTGGAGGCGAGGAGGCTGCTTTCCTTCCATTCGTGAATAAGGGAGGCAACCATATTCTTATCTTACATCCTTCCTGTGCCGTTAAACGTCACATAGGGGTCGCATAGTTGTTTGCCAAGTTTTACTGTTTTCTGCAAGTTTTTAAACTTCATCAAGGGATGTTATGCCCACTAAACTGGCTTCTCTTAACAATGACTGTTGTGAGAATTCAAAGTTAAATGTTGATCAATGATGAGTCCTAGAGTTATACAGGAACAAGTTCATGAACATTTTCTTTAAGACTCATCATTGATCAACATTTAACTTGGAATTCTCATGTACATAATCTAACAAACTTGATTCTCAGGCTTTTGGCTGAGATCAAAATGTCCTCTTGGCAAGTACCCTGATCAACATGCCCCTTGGTTAAGACAAAATCGTAGTTTTTTTATCTACAAGATGCCCGAGGCTGCCCTGCACATTCGATGCTGGGGGTAAGGTCCACAACTTGTTACAGGTAGGCCCAGTATTGCAGTACGACCGGTTCCATGACCTGTTGTTTTCGTTGTCTTAAAAAAAAAAAACAACTTGACTGCACAGAAAGTTTACCAACTAGCCAAAATTAAACACTTCATTGACAAAGACACAAGAAAGATATACTACATATCACAATACAAACACAATTAGATTACTGTTCCATAATCTGGGATGGATGCTCCGTCTCAAACACAAAAGAGCATTAAATCTGATTTATGACAAACATCCAGTACAGACTGCAGATCAGCACAAACAACTAAAAATTCTACCACTCAAATATAGAAAACCTTACCAGATGGAGAACAACTTTGCATAATGAAAGAAAGAAATAAGGACCAATACAGAATATTGATGATGAGAATGCATATGGAGTGCACATTGAAAAATAGGCATTGTGGTTTGCTGTTGATTATGTCACTCAAAATGTAGCATCTTCATAAATCAAGAGAGCTTAAATGTCTGAGACACCTGTCTAAGTTTGAGATCCTCTCTCACAAGTTGTGTGACTGGTTTTCTCTCTGCAACAAAGTTCCATTTTCTTAGACACATCAAATGAGTTTTACAAATGTGAATTGTTGTTTAAACATGTTATTTTGTACACTGAGACTTTTAAGTTTTAAATATAAACATTTATATAGATATACAATGATAATTTGTATATAAATGTTACATTCATGATATAGCATAGACACGGCAAATATTTTAGTTTAGACTGTACATAAATTTCAATTTATTTCAAATTATGATGTCAAGAATGCAGTTTTTTGTTTGTTTTTTTTAAATGGAAACATGCTACAATAATACTCTTCTCAATATTACTTTATCACAAATTTGTAATTATATTTCACATTATAAAACTGTTGTTTTTCTGGCAAAAATATGAATCTACCAATCACTGGATATCAACTTCTTCCATGTCTTTTTTTATTTCATTTTATAGAATTTTAGCATTGGTAAAATCTAGTAGTCGTTTTCTGCAACGTATCAAAGCTGTATTATGTTTATTCAAATTTATGTACTGTACATATCTTGTTTCTTAACTCTCTCGAGTATAAATGTTATTTGTACACTTTTATCATTTTCATTTATATTTTAAAGTCAATATTAACTTATTAATGTTGCTAATATGAATATTACTCTTGCAGGTTGGGATTTTTGTTTCATTTTATGAATAAAATTTACAATGAGTGTTAAAAAAAAAAAAAAAAGAAAGTCTTGTTTTTTCATTTAGTGCATGTGTAATTTGACATTGTGAATCCAAGAATGAAATATGGCAAAAAATAATTTGCGTATGACTGAGTGGCCTCATTCATAGAAAGAGGAACAAAATATTCAATATAATGTGACATTAACAATAGAGAAATGCAGAAAATTTAATGTGAATCTATATTTATCTCATATTAGGAATGAATGAAGTTAGATGGACAGGTGCAGGGAAAATAAACTCTGATAAATATACAATAATATATTCAGGAAGTGAGAAACATGAACGAGGAGTAGGAATTATATTTGATGAACATACAGCAAGAACAACTGTAGGATATTTGAACATCTCGGGCGGAGTCCTGCTAGCCCAACTGAAAGGACGACCAATTAACATAAATATTATACAAGTGTACACTCCAAGTTCTGAAGAAGATGTACAGCTATTTTATAATGACATAGAGACAACCCTAAAACACACAAAGTCACATGAAGATGGGAGATTTTAATGCCAAAGTTGGTAAAGTAAAAACTTCAGACATCGTTGGTGACTATGGACTAGGGGAGAGGAATGACAGAGGTAGTAAATTAATTGAATGGGCAAGAATACATAGCATGGTTGTAGGAAACACCTGGTTTAAACAACACCAGTGAAGACTGGCAACGTGGTGCAGCCCAGACAAAAAGACTTTTAACCAGATAGACTACATATTAATCAACAAACGATTCCGCAATGCATTACTAACAACAAAAACCATGCCAGGAGCTGACTGCAATAGTGACCATGATCCACTCTGTGGAAAAGTTAGAATAAAACTAAAGAAAGCAGGCAGAAAAGTGAGAAACATCAAACTGAATACAGAACGTCTTAAAAATGACCAAGAACTGCGAGAACAAAAACAAAGTTATTATAACACATAGATACAATGCAATAGCAAAGATAAATAGTATAGATGAACAATGGGCAATGTTAAGAGATTCTATCCACCAAACTGTTAAGGAGATAATACCACCAAAAAAAAAGAAGCCTCTAAAAATAAATGGATGACAGACGACATCTTAGGATTGATGGACAAGAGGAGGAGGAGTAAAAATAACCAAGAAAAATGTAGCAAGATAAATAAAGAAATAAGACAAAAATGCAGAGAAGCAAAAGAAGTGTGGTTAAATGAACAGTGCAGACAGACAGAGGATTCTCATAATAAAGACAGCAAAAACATGCGCAAACGAATTAATGAACTCACAGGCAGGAAAACAAAATATACCACAGGATGCCTGAAATCAAAAGAAGGTAACATTTTAATGGGAAAAGACGACACTATGGACAGGTGGACAGAGTATATCGGTGAGCTATATGGAGGAGAAAGACCAGAATTAACACCAGATACTGAAAACTGTGATGGACCACCAATACTTGAAGATGAAATCATAGATGCCATCAAACACATGAAGAAAGGAAAAGCGAATGGGCCTGATAATATAACAATAGAAGAAATAGAGGCACTAGAGGAGATAAGAATAAAAATAATAATCAAGTTACTGAATGACATTTACAACAGTTGTTATATTCCCAATGGCCTGGTTAAATCCACGTTTATAGCACTACCAAAGAAACCAGGTGCAAAGGAATGTGACAACCACCGGACTATCAGCCTCTCATGTCACATAACGAAGCTACTTCTGAGAATCATTATGAGAAAACATGGAAAAAGATAAAAATGGAAATAGCAGATGAACAGTTTGGATTTGTTGAAGGAAAGGGAACACACAATGCCATTTATGCTTTATGAACACTAACAGAAAGAGCTTTAGAAGTACAGAAAGATCTCTACTTATGCTTCATTGATTACACCAAGGCATTTGACAAGGTGAAACATAATGAAATTATTAAAATGCTGGAAGACATCAATATAGACGGCAAAGACTTGAGGATTGTAAAAAATTTATACTGGCAGCAAGAAGCAGCAATTCGATTTGAAAATAGAATTGGAAAATATCATCCTATAAAACAAGAGATGTGAAAAGGATGTGTACTATCTCCAGACCTTTTTTCTCTGTACAGCGAGAATAATCTAAGAACAATCATCACAGAACCAGGCATAAAAATTGGAGGATACAATATTAACATCCTTCAGTATGCTGACAACACAGTACTGATAGCTGAGAACCAACAAGACCTGCAAAATCTCTTGGATAAAGTCGCCAAAGAAAGGGAACAGAAAGGCCTTACTTTGAACATCAAAAAGACAGAGACTATGGTTATATCTAAGAAACAGAATCCACCAGCATGCAATATGAAATTAAATGGAACTATTCTAAAGGAGGTGCAGAAATTCAAATACCTTGGAGCAGTAATAACTTCAGATGGGAAATGCAGAACAGAAATTAGGAACAGAATAGGCCAAGCAAAGACTGCATTTCAGAGAATGAGAAACATATTAGCTAACACATCTTTATCAATGAATGTTAGAAAACGACTCCTAAAATGCTATATTGAACCTATCTTGTTATATAGAAGTGAATCATGGACAATAGGCAAGTCTGCACAAAAATCATTGGAAGCAGCAGAAATGTGATTTATTAGAAGAATGTTGCGAATCCCCTGGACAGCAAAAATAAATAATGAAGAATGTATGAGAAGAGCTGGAGAGACAAAAAACCTTGTCAAAAAAATAAAAGAGTGACAATGTACTTTCATAGGACATGCAATGAGAAGAGGGGGCATTGAAAATATTATAACAACAGGAAAAATAGAAGGAAAAAGATCAAGAGGAAGACCAAGAGAAATGATACTGGACAGTCTGACGGGATGGTGTGAGAGGAGATCACCAACTTAGCTGATGGCCTGCATGAAGGATCGGATACTCTGGAGAAGCATAATAGCCAACGCCAGTCGGCACGGCACCTGATGATGATATAACTTTTATTACTGCTCACTCTTAGTGCTGCTCGCTGCTTCCAGTACATATTTCCTGATAATTTTCATATCTTTACCATCTGTAGCTTTTCTGGTATTTATACCATGTCTTCATGCCTAACTCTGTCAAAAACTTACAGCGGTGCGCTGAAGATATGCACAGGGGCTATAGTACGGATAAGCAGCCCCCACTCCCGGGCAGTTCTTATCCGTACTTTACTACCGATAAGCACTCTCTTACATTATTTATACCCCCCCCCCAACCCCGTCCAGTTGCCCCGTTTTTTTTCTATTCCCCTCCCCCACCAACCCATCTCCTGGTAATTTGAAAGATACCGCTCTTTTCTGCACGGGACACAACCAAGAATAATTAAATCTTCAGGTCCAAAGTTTAGATTAGTTTCGTAGCTTGGATACCAGGAACAGTCACTCTCATCGACATTTTTCTGTAATGGCGCTGGACGATGGAAAATTGAAATCCAGAAAGCATGTCCCTCTCCTTTAGCATACTCTCTATAGGTGTCATCTTCAGGACAATGACACAGTCAGTAGTAGTTCAAGGTTGGTAAGCATTTCTAATCTGTGAACAAAAGAGCAAGGCTAAGAGATCGATGATTGTAAAGAAACTTGTCTTGGGCAGTAAATTGTGCACATCTGGCTACAAGGTGGAGTCATGCTAACATTGAGGAAGATTAAAATTTGTGACTCACATCTATCACGGAGTCTTGAAAATGTATGCTCATTGCAAGAGTAGATGTGATGATGCAGTAAAAAAAAACAGCAGAAAGCTATGATTCCATCTTTTCTAAAGAACATTGCTCAGCTGCTGTCCTAGAGATGGGCTCCTTGCACTCAGGACATCCCCGTACGTGCTCAGCCTGTAGCCTCAGTTTTGTTTGTGGTGTGTGTTAAGTGATGGTGGCAATGGCACAATGACTGAATATAGCTTGATCTTTTCTGCACTACATTTTGCTATACGTCTTTTGCATAGTCTTTGGTGATAGGTACTACATTCAGCATTTTTTTTTTTGCTCATTTCCCCAGTAATTTTGATAGAGTGGGTTTTATGGAGTCTACTTTGTCCATATGTAGGCTGCCCAGGGTTGTTGCTTTGTTTTTCCAGCTGATCTGCCATTTTATAGCCGTTGATGCTGGCATGTCCTGGACAATAAATCTGTGTTAGGAAGGAGATTTATGACTCTTTTAGTTTGGCCAATCACTCGTGACATGTCATTGGGTTTTCATTTTTTAACAAATTCTGTGAATCTGTTGAGATTATGGCTCCAGGTGGTTGCTGGTTTGCTCGCCAGTTTATGGCTCGAGTGGTTGCTTCAATCTCCATCCTCTTTCTGGATGTGGTTGTGGCAGAGGCTCCAAGCATTATCTGGGGGGGATGAGGCAGAAAATTCCTAACAAAATTTGAAGTATAAATAAACTTGACCTCAGAAGCTTGCAAGCATTATCTGGGGAGATGAGGCAGAAAATTCCTAACAAAAGTTGAAGTATAAATAAACTTGACCTCAGAAGCTTGCAAGCATTGTTCTTGTTATGCATGTCAAGCATTGACAGAATCTATGATGAGAGAAATGACACAGAAAAAAAATAATTCTTCAAAAGCTCCACTACCAGCTAACATGTCAACCAAAGATAATGGCGGTGTTTTTTATTCATCTTTTTCATGTATCAGTATTAAAGCATCCATGTTTTCTGATCTGTGAAACCCTAGCACCAGAGATGCTGTATTTGTGTGATGGTTCATCTTTTCTTTGGCTTTCATCTTTCACAGTTGGTCAGTGTGGAAATCAAATTGGGTGCAGATTTTGGGACCTGGCACTTCGAGAACATGCTCATGTCAACAAGGTCAGCCCTGCTGTGGAACGTTGTTACCAGTTTATAAATAGTAAAAAGTAGGAGCAGCTTTATTACTTAATGATTACAAAGTTGTGATGTTTCGGCGTGAGCCTTAATCATACAAAAACATACAGGACGAAGAAATAGAGAGAGGAGATAAAGTATAGATTCACATGAATACTATTAAAGAAAATTTTTTTGTAAGGTACTTAGCTGTAAATTGTAAGGTGTGACTTGTCTGGCGGTGTGTGTCAGGAATGGATTTAGCAGAATGTGGAGACTGTTTAAATAGAGACCTGTGATATGTGGTCGGTGGGTTGTAACTGGGGGTGGTGGATGGGGAACCGGGGAGGGGATAGAGAGTGATACAATATTGACCTAGCCAGGAGAAGTTGAAACAGATGATTGGGGAAGAGGGATTGTAGAGTGATGCTGTGAGGAAGTTTGAAAAGTAAGAATGGGTGGACTTAGTGGAGAGGTACTATAATGATTGAAGAAAATGTTACGTGTAGCTAAACAGCGAGTTTAACCCATGTGGCTCTAGCGTCCCATAATTTTGAATGTAGCGGTTCTCAAGTGCCAGGCGGCTCGTGTCATCTGCGTGACATTGTTTGATGGCTGTTACCAGAAAATCAGATTTGCCTCTGTGGTTGGGGCCATTGAAATGATTTGGGACTGGTTTCGAAGCATGCTGGGCGATGTTGTACAGATGTTTTTGCATGCGGTCCCCTAATCTGAGGCCAGTCTCACCAATATATGTTATCCTGCATCTTTTGCAAACGATGACATATATCACATTACAGGACTCGCATGTGAATCCCTCATGAAGAGTGAGGATAGTTTTGGGAAAGGTGATTGTGTTCGTTTCCCCGACTACCGGGCAGGTAACGCAGCGGGGGCTGTTACATTTTCTGGTGCCAACATATGTAAGGCTCTGCTTCAAGTGGCTGTGGACGAGGATATCCTTAAGGTTTGGCTCACGGTTTCTGATCCACCCCTATTAGCATACAATATATCCTATATCCTCGTCCACAGCCACTTGAAGCAGAGCCTTACATATGTTGGCACCAGAAAATGTTTAAAATATTTTTTTTTAATAGTATTCATGTGAATCTATACTTTATCTCCTCTCTCTATTTCTTCGTCCTGTATGTTTTTGTATGATTAAGGCTCACACCGAAACGTCACAACTTTGTAATCGTTAAGTAATAAAGCTGCTCCTACTTTTTACTATTTTATACATTCTGGTATCACAGCTTTACTGCAGTGTTTAGTGTATAGTTGTATACTTATACGCTAATTATTGTGTGTTACCAGTTTAGATTTTATTAGATTCCAAGTGATTTTTTGACTTGTAGCAGCCTTCCTGAAATATTTGTCTGCTGTTTTCCTGTTTTCATCTGTTCATATCTTGTCCTTGCTGTCTCTTATCATATCTTGTCCTTGCTGTCTCTTATAATATCTTGTCCTTGCTGTCTCTTATCAGATCTTATCCTTGCTGTCTCTTATCAGATCTTATCCTTGCTGTCTCTTATCAGATCTTGTCCTTTTTGTATCTTATCAGATCTTGTCCTTTTTGTATCTTATCAGATCTTGTCCTTGCTGTCTCTTATCAGATCTTGCCTTTGCTGTCTCTTATCATATCTTGTCCTTGCTGTCTCTTATCAGGTCTTTTCCTTTTTGTATCTTATCAGATCTTGTCCTTGCTGTCTCTTATCAGATCTTGTCCTTGCTGTCTCTTATCAGATATTGTCCTTGGTGTATCTTATCAGATCTTGTCCATGTTGTATCTTATCAGATCTTGCCCTTGCTGTCTCTTATCAGATATAGTCCTTGGTGTATCTTATCAGATCTTGTCCGTGTTGTATCTTATCAGGTCTTGCCCTTGTTGTCTCTTATCATATCTTGTCCTTGCTGTCTCTTATCAGATATTGTCCTTGGAGTATCTTATCAGATCTTGTCCGTGTTGTATCTTATCAGATATTGTCCTTGCTGTATCTTATCAGATCTTGCCCTTGCTGTCTCTTATCAGATCTTGTCCTTGCTGTCTCTTATCAGATCTTGCCCTTGCTGTCTCTTATCAGATATTGTCCTTGCTGTATCTTATCAGATCTTGTCTGTGTTGTATCTTATCAGGTCTTGCCCTTGCTGTCACTTATCAGATCTTGTCCTTGCTGTCTCTTATCAGATATTGTCCTTGGTGTATCTTATCAGATCTTGTCCGTGTTGTATCTTATCAGATATTGTTCTTGGTGTATCTTATCAGGTCTTGCCCTTGCTGTCTCTTATCAGATCTTGTCCTTGCTGTCTCTTATCAGATCTTGCCCTTGCTGTCTCTTATCAGATCTTGCCCTTGCTGTCTCTTATCAGATCTTGTCCTTGTTATATCTATCAGATCTTGCCTTTGCTGTATCTTATGAGATCTATTTAGTTGACTTGTTTTGGATGTTTCTGATTTTATTTTGTCCTGAATTTTCTGATTATTTTCAAGTTCACTAACTGATGTTTTCAAATAATTTGTGTCAAGAAATATTTTCATTATCTTTTCCTTGAGGTCTTACTTTACATTGTTATAAGGTTTTTCTGGTAGTTTATCCTTTTGTGTGTGTGTGTGTGTGTGTGTGCTGTTAAGGGTTTAAGTTTCACTTTACTCTAAAGTACCTTCATCTTACTCCAAGACTATATTACAAAACTATGTCATCATTATCTTACTCTAAAACTGTATCATCGTTGTCTTTCTCTGAAACTATATCATCATTTATCATTGTCCTACTGTAAATCTATATCGTAATTGTCTTACTTTAAAACAAAAATATCGTATCTTACTTTAAAACTATACCATCATTGTTTTACTCTATATTATCATCACTTCACTCTATCAGATAACTTATCTTCATTGTCATCAACAAAGGTTACATAATCATGTGAAATTTTTGTTTCTTGTGCTTGTTTATTATTGATGTCTGACAGATTTAGAACAGTATTATTAAAACTATTTAAGTTAAAAGTAGGAGAAGCTTCATTAAGTAATGAGCACATAATTGTGACGTTTCAGTTCACACATTAATCAGAGTGGCCTTGTAACAGTCACAATGTCACTCCTATGATGGAAGCTGCCTGGCATTTGAGAACTGCTGCAGTCAGGAGTATGGGACACCAGAACCACATGGCTTGAACTCGAAATTCACTACATTTAACTTTCCTGTTCTCCACAATCCCTCTCTACTAATTTCTACTCATTCTTCACCTGTAAGTCTACTCATTCTTCACCTGTAAGTCTGCTCATTCTTCACTTGTAAGTTGTATTTCAGAACCCTCTCCCTGCACCAGATTACACCCCTCTACACCATCTGCATTCACCTGTTCCACCCCTTTAGCGTGATTACCAGTGTATCCTCTCTCACCTTTCAGCTTTACCAGCCCCCTCTTTACCACCAACCTATCACTCATCCCAAGTCTTCATTTAAACATTCACAATACTCTGCCACGTGCACTCCAGGACACAGCTTCTTACAAGTCACAACTAACTGCTGCCTTTTTTTCTGATTTTGTTTTTCCATTCATATTTATTGTATAGCTTTTGTGTGAATGTGTATTTCTCTTTTTTGTCCCTATCTCTTTGTCCTTTATGTTTGCCTGATTAAACTGTAAGCTGAAAAATCACAACCATGTGCTCGTTAATTAATAAAACTATTCCTACTTTTGTCTTAAATAGTTCTAACATTTTATTATCACAGCTTTACTGCAGTGATTTTGTGCATATGTGTATATTTAGTTTTATATATGCTTATACCCAGACGGTTAGAGTAGCGCTGGTTATTTGTTTAAAAACAAAGAAAGAATTTTTAAAATTACATAATTGTCTGGACAGAGATGGGATAAGAAACACAAACATTAAGACAAGAAAATAACTGCATAGCCAGGACATGAAGACGCTAATGTGCCACTAACGCAGGGACAATGCTGATGGCAGTGTGTATCATGATTGTTGTCTGTTTCCGTTTGTGCTTTACCCAGACTGGAGTCTATGATGAATCAGTGGGCAGCTTCTTCCGTAATGTTGACAGCAGACACGAGGATCCTGCCAACATACCGTTGGGACAAGGAAGCGGAAAAATCAAATCTCTGAAAGCTCGGGTATGAACATTTTGTCAGATTCTTTACTTGCCAGGAACTACACATTTCCCGACCTGTGTGCTGTTTAATACATGGCCGTGCTTATCTTACTGCATTGTTTTAGTCAGTGTGTCAGATGTATCTCAGACATGACGTACAGAACTTTAGAGGGTGTGCATGACATTGATGGGCAGTCTTTTTGTGGTTACTCTTAACTTTCTGATGTGTACTCTTTGATTTCATCTTGCTGTACTATCAGGTTTCTCAGATGGATCCACCACAGTGACAGGAGGTAGCATCTTTATTGATAATGACTAGAGGTAGCATCTTTATTGATAATGACTAGCATCTTTATTGATAATGACTAGAGGTAGCATCTTTATTGATAATGACTAGAGGTAGCATATTTATTGATAATGACTAGAGGTAGCATCTTTATTGATAATGACTAGAGGTAGCATCTTTATTGATAATGACTAGAGGTAGCATCTTTATTGATAATGACTAGAGGTAGCATCTTGACTGATAATGACTAGAGGTAGCATCTTTATTGATAATGACTAGAGGTAGCATATTTATTGATAATGACTAGAGGTAGCATATTTATTGATAATGACTAGAGGTAGCATATTTATTGATAATGACTAGAGGTAGCATATTTATTGATAATGACTAGAGGTAGCATATTTATTGATAATGACTAGAGGTAGCATCTTTATTGATAATGACTAGAGGTAGCATCTTTATTGATAATGACTAGAGGTAGCATCTTTATTGATAATGACTAGAGGTAGCATATTTATTGATAATGACTAGAGGTAGCATCTTTATTGATAATGACTAGAGGTAGCATATTTATTGATAATGACTAGAGGTAGCATCTTTATTGATAATGACTAGAGGTAGTCCTCTTGACTGATAATGATTAGAGTTAGCATATTGATTGATTGATTGATTGATTGATTATTTGATCTTTATTTCCAGAAGGCTTAAGAATTGGGCACGCAGGACCGTCTCACATTTTGCCCTTTATCATACAACTTTCACTCTGTTCAAAACATTCTACAAATATGCTACCCATATAACCAGCATAATTAACATTGGAAAGCTGAGAGACATAAAATAAAATTAAAGTATAACATTCACATTTCACTCTTATCCATGCACTCAATACAGAAAATAACTACGTACATATATAAATGACAACAGAAGGTAACTACGTACATATATAAATGACTACAAATAGTAACTACATACATATATAAATGACTACAGAAACTAACTACATACATATATGACTACAGAAACTAACTGCATACATATATAAATGACTGTCTTCATTCATTCATTTGCATGTCCCCTGTGGAACTTTGCCTCCTAAACAGCACTCCTGTTGGGCTCTTGATTGTGAGCAAGATGGCCTGCTGCTGATGCATCCATTTGCAGATCCACAACGATGTCTTGCAGCCATCTTCACCTTGGTCTTCCTCTCTTTCTTTTTCCCATTATGTACCCCTCCAAGACGGTCTTCTCTAGACTATCATGATGTTTAATGTATCCAAAAAATGACTGTCTACCAAACAGAATTTTGCTACTATTCATAATAAACAACTGACCGAGTGTGGTGTCTGTAAGAGCAGTCTAGAATAATGTTTGTGAATCACTGAGGCATGTAACTGACATCAAATAGATATTGGAAGAGTTTGTAGTTGTAGGAGGGAGTATAGTTTATATTTTTATATAGGATGGGAGGGTATTCCAAAGATGAGGAGCAGAATAAGTAAAGCTTTTCTTGTAAAGATCAAGTCTAGGTTTTGGAAGACTTATGTTTAAGCATTGGCTACTCTTTGGGCTAAATCTAAACATGTTCCATAGATAAGGTGGAGCATGCTGTGAAAGAATTTGATGTACCAACTTGGCTTTGTTAAAGAGGAACCTGTCCTTAAGAGGCAGTATTTTGATATGTTTGTGCTGGTTAGTTGCTTGTGCTTGATCTTTGTCACTAATAAGCTTTACTGCTCACTTTTGAAGTGAGTAAAGCCTCTTTGTATTTGATACAGAGCAACCATCCCATATTGTTGAGCAGTAGTCTAAATGTGTTTGTATATGAGATATGTAGTATGTCTTACTTGTGTCTTGATCGATGAAGCTTTAATTTTGGCTAACTGGTATACTTTTTGTGCGATGAGTTTTGTTAGACCTTGCACGTAAGAGTTCCAGGTCGGATGTTGGTCAATAATAAGACTGTGTTTTGTGCTCGCTAACATATTCTGTCTGTGATTTTTCAGTACAGAGCCGAAGTTTTGTTTTTTTGCATTTTGTAGTTTCTGTCTTGTTGTTATGAGCATTGATTTTGTTTTATCAGTGTTTATAATCATGCCATTGTTGTTGCTCCATCTATTAGATTGTTTAACTTGACCTGAAGAGTTGATTCTAGATTAACACAATCTTAGTCACTGGTGTAGACTGTGCAATCATCGGCAAAAAGGTCACAAGAAGATTGTTTAAGATGGAGTGGAGGATCATTGATATAGATAGCAAAGAGCAACGGGCCTAGTATAGAAACTTGTGGAACACCAGTGTCAACTATATCAGAATTTGATAGAGAACTGTTGAAGAATACTACATGTTGTCTGTCTGAAAGAATCGATGCAATTAATTTTATTAGGTCAGGGTGCAGTCTATAAGGCTTTATTTTTTTTTACAAGAATGTCATGGTCAATCACATCAAATGCTTTTTTAAAGTTGACAAAGATGGCACCACATAGTCTGTCATCATTTATGTCAGCTAACCAGTTTTCTGTCATTTTGGTAAGAGCTGTGTAAATTGAGTAAATTGTTTTCTTGCATGTATTGTAGAGTTATGCAAGAAAACAATTTACTCATAGACTGATATAGATATACATTATATATATATGTATATATTGACTGATAATGACTAGAGGTAGCATCTTGACAAACTGAATGAAGGTGTCTGCTTCCAAAATTCTGCATGAGTCACTAAAAAAAAAGTTTTCCTTTGTTTTATCTTATCCTTGAGAGTCACAGATATTTAATGTTGCATTACAAACTGTGTCTTCACTTGACTCAGAGACCAGTGTTCTATAGACAGTCTCAGCTTGAAGCTTCTTTGTAGCAGAACTTTTATAAGAGCCAGGATCAAACTAGATGTGTTACAGTACTTCAGATTCCGCAACAGGTATTCATCATCATCAGTTCATGCCATCTCCCCCATGGAAGGTTGGCTGCAATGAATCTCCACTCTGCTTTGTTTCTTGCCTTCATATATCACTTGGCTAATCTTGTTCCTGTCTATCTTTTGATGGTGTCCACCCATCTGTGTCGCTGTTGTCCTCTTGTTCTTTTCCCATTGATCTTGCCCTCAAGAAGGGTCTTCAGTATTGCAGTGTGCCTGCTGACATCCCCAAAGTATCTTAACTTTCTTGTTTTTATGATTTTCAATATTTCTCTTTTCACTTCTAGCAGATTTAGCACTTCCTTGTTTGTTTTCTTTTCTGTCCATGGGATATGTCCTATTCTTCTGTATATCCATATTTCAAGGGCCTTGATTTTCTTTTCTGTTTCATCTTATTCAAGGTTCAGGCTTCTACACCATAAACAAACACTGAATATATGTAGCATTTTACTGTACGTAATCTCAGCTGCTGTGATATTTGTTTTGATGTAAGGATCTTCCTCATTCTGCTGAAGGTGTTTTTTTTTTTTTTTGTTTTTCTTTTGCCAGTCCTACTCTTCTGTTAATTTCTGTTTCACATTTTCCATCCGCTGTTCATCGTTCACTCACGTGACCTGCCCTTTCCAGAAAGTTGTTGCTCTCACCCTGAATGCAATACGATCTTGTGGAAGTTGACCAGCGACTTTCGGTGACACATTCAGACTTTCCGTGATGTCCCAAGTCCACTTGGGATGAGGTCGTCCCTTTTCTCTTTTTTCTTGGCACTAAGCTTTCTATCATCAGCCTCTCCAAGCTACTATCAACCTCTCCAAACTACTATCAACCTCTCCAAGCTATTATCAACCTCTCCAAGTTATTATCAACCTCTCCAAGCTACTATCAACCTCTCCAAGCTACTATCAACCTCTCCAAGCTACTATCAACCTCTCCAAGCTACTATCAACCTCTCCAAGCTATTATCAACCTCTCCAAGCTACTATCAACCTCTCCAAGCTACTATCAACCTCTCCAAGCTACTATCAGCCTCTCCAAACTACTATCAACCTCTCCAAGCTATTGTGTCTCTTGATGTGGCTGAAGTATCTCAGCTTTCTCATTTTTATGGTGGTAACTAGGCAGTTTTATACAACACATAATCCCATTAGTATCTCTTTATTTGATTTTCATTCTATCCATGATATTCCAAGTGCCCTTCTGTAACATTTCATTTCCAGTGCTGTTATTCTCTTTTCTAGTGATTTCTTAAGTGTTATCATGTGCCCCAAATACATGAAGCTCTTCACTTGTTCAAGTAATCCTCCATTTATTCTTATATTTACTGCTGCCTTTCTTTCTTCTCTGCTGATTATCATAACCACAGGTATTACAGTACTCCATATTCCACAACAGGTATTACAGTGCTCCAGAATCAGATAAAAAAATCCTCCATAATGACATTGAAAGTACTACAAAACAAATGTTTTTGCAGCATCTCACCAGTTCTTGAGTGTGTGGAAAAGAAGATGTGTTGCTTGATTTTTAACTAGAAATGCATTTTTTCCATTTGATTTATCACTGGTACGTGCAATAAAAAACATTCTTTAAACTGTGATTAATCTGTTTTCTTGTCATTAACTGTTTTCTTCTTCTTCTTCTTATTTTTCTTTGTACACTTCTATCACCAAGACCACCCCATGCTGCTACTGAATTTACTCCTGTGATCCTCAAGATAGATCTCATTTAGGATGGAGGCTCAGAGCATCAGTGGGGTTGAGCCTGTATTCTTTGTGGGTCCCTGAAGCGGAATTGCATGACACTGTGGTTTTCATTGCACCAGAGAGCTTCAAGTTGGACTTTTCTCAACAGAGCCTTGACCTGGTTTGGATGTGAAATCCACCGGGTGAGAGGAGGTTGCCAAAACTAGGCTACCCAGGTCCAGTGTCTCCGACTTCAGCGTTTGGTGGTCGTCGCCGCTACCCTTCCTTTTGGCGTCCAGAACGTAGCTTTTGTTGATGAGGATGAATCCTCGCCACGAGTAGGTTTTACCCCTGGGTTAAGCCAGTTTAAGCATATTATCCCAGTTCAGGTGTACATAGGACATGGCCAGTCTCCAGAGCGGAGGTGGCGTGACATGGATAGCCATCAAGTTTCACCCCAGGGCCAAGTTGGTTTAGGCATATTGCCCCAGTTTGGGTGTATATAGGATGTGGCCAGCCTCGAGCAGAGGTGCCATGATATGGGTAGTCCTCACCACGAGACTACTGGCCATACCGATTAAACTTCACTTAAGCCTTTCCATCACTTTTTCCACTGTGGCACCACCTGGCAACCCTAATCGCATCTTTCTTCATTGGCCAGGAGGAGTTTCACCCCACGCACGGCAGCCGAAGAATCTCTCCGTAGCCGATTAACTGTTTTCAAATTGCATCATTTATTTTCTTACCTTTGGCTTTCAAAAACACTTATCTGTATTCAGAGCATCAGCTTTTTTATTGTAATTATTTTTTGTTTGTGTCACACAGGCAGTTCTGGTAGACATGGAGGAGGGGGTTGTGAGTGAGATGATGAAAGGATCACTGGGAGAGTTGTTTGACTGTAAACAGCTTCTCACAGACGTATCTGGCTCAGGAAACAACTGGTGAATATATCATGTTGTCAGTATCAACGTATACGCGTGTTGTCCAAGGAAACAACTGGTGAATATGTCATGTTGTCAGTATCAACGTATACGCGTGTTGTCCAAGGAAACAACTGGTGAATATATCATGTTGTCAGTATAAGCATATACGTCTACGTATCCAAACTGTGACCTATCAAAGAAAGAAAGGAGAAAAACTGAAGTAGAATTTTTAATTGAATTTGTTTTCTCAAATAAAGAACACTTTCCCTACAAACAACATCAGCGTTGTGTTCTGTGCAGCCAAAAACAAAAACGTAGCACTAAAGTGGTTATTACTACAAAATGTCCTGAGACTTGTTTTGTGACATATGCTCACTACAGTAAGCATTTGTATTGAGCTACTTGTACTTGTATGAACTCCCTGTAGCTGCGAGCTGTTGTTCTTTGCAGCCGATGCTGTAGAGATGTTGAGGCACAGCATCATATCGGCATAGGAATGGGTTATGGTGGCTACTTTTTCAGTCCCGGAGTATAGCTAAAAAGCAGGTGTGCAGTGCTTCTGTAGCAGACTCCACCACCATGGGGACTATGGCAATCCCAGGCCCATTAGCCAGGCTAGGCCTTTTACTGGGGGTACCACAAAGAGGTGGGACAGGGTCTTGGTCAGCTATGAGTCACTAACCCTGAGGCTGGCATATCAGCTATGGGTCGCTGATTACCTTATCATGCATCTTCACCTCCTTGTATTGAGCTAAATCTTGAGCACTAAAGTAGAACAATCTACAACCATGCAAACATCTACTTTCTCTTGCTCTACATGGCAGATGATGCTACAGTCAAGCTTAGAAGGTAACATTCTGTAAGTAAACAATGCCTAAAGTATAAAGTGGAACGAATTCAAGACCACGCAGAGATTAGACATATGAGCAAACAACAACCTGTCTCATGGGTAATCAGAAAAAGATGATGGACATATGTTGGTCATATGATGAGAAGAAACAATCAGAGGATCCCCAAACAAGCTATCAAGTGGAACACAACAGACCGAAGAAAAAGAGGTCGACCATGTGAAACTCTAAAGAGGACATTGTTAAGAGAGGCCAGTTCAGTGGGCATAACATCCCTTGATGAGATTGAAAAACTCGCCGAAGACAGGACATCTTAGCGAACTACCATGCAGGCCCTATGTGATGTGTAACTGCACGGGAAGGATGTAAGATGTAAGTAAACAGTATATTGTTACCCATGAATCACCTTCATATTCTGGAAAGACATGAAAACATCTTCAGGTTAACATATTTACGCGAAGGGCAGTGTTTTTCCTGTTTTTCACCTTTCATAATGAAACTTTGAGACAGACCAAGTTTCACTCACAGTATTATATTAAATTTATTATGCTCAGCCTGTCTTATTATACAGAAGTATTGTTTATCTCAGGGCTACGGGATTTAAAATGTATGGAGCACAGTACAAGGAGCAGTTATTGGAAGTGATCCGACGTGCTGCAGAATTCTGTGACTGTCTACAGTGTTTCTTTGTACTTCATTCTATGGGTGGTGGTAAGCTTTTCTATCTCCTGAAGAAGTTTGGCCTGTACATACCTTAAATAAAAGAATGCTGTGAAAGTATCTGTTAAACAGTAACTATAACTCTCTCCAGGTTTTACAACAACTTGTTGTTGTGATTTAACTACCTGAGAGTAGAGTGACTTTTTGTCATCAAGGTAGCTCAGTGGGTGTCTTTCTAGTCTCATGTTCAGATCCTATATGGTGTTTCTAGTTAGCTAAAATTCTCATGTTCAGATCTTGTATGATGTATCTAGTTATATAATAGTCTCATGTTCAGATCCTGTATGGTGTGTCTAGTTAAGTAATAGTCTCATGTTCAGATCCTGTATGGTGTGTCTAGTTACCTAATAGTCTCATGTTCAGATACTGTATGGTGTGTCTAGTTAGCTAATAGTCTCATGTTCAGATCCTGTATGGTGTGTCTAGTTAGCTAATAGTCTCATGTTCAGATCCTGTATGATGTGTCTAGTTAGATAATAGTCTGATGTTCAGATCCTGTATGATGTGTCTAGTTAGCTAATAGTCTCATGTTCAGATCCTGTATGATGTGTCTAGTTAGATAATAGTCTGATGTTCAGATCCTGTATGATGTGTCTAGTTAGCTAATAGTCTCATGTTCAGATCCTGTATGATGTGTCTAGTTAGCTAATAGTCTTCTTCTTCTTCTTCTTCGTTCGCATAACTAATAGTCTCATGTTCAGATCCTGTATGATGTGTCTAGTTAGATAATAGTCTGATGTTCAGATCCTGTATGATGTGTCTAGTTAGCTAATAGTCTCATGTTCAGATCCTGTATGATGTGTCTAGTTAGCTAATAGTCTTCTTCTTCTTCTTCTTCGTTCGCATAACTAATAGTCTCATGTTCAGATCCTGTATGATGTGTCTAGTTAGATAATAGTCTCATGTTCAGATCCTGTATGGTGTGTCTAGTTAGCTAATAGTCTCATGTTCAGATCCTGTATGATGTGTCTAGTTAGCTAATAGTCTCATGTTCAGATCCTGTATGATGTGTCTAGTTAGCTAATAGTCTCATGTTCAGATCCTGTATGATGTGTCTAGTTAGCTAATAGTCTCATGTTCAGATCCTGTATGATGTGTCTAGTTAGCTAATAGTCTCATGTTCAGATCCTGTATGATGTGTCTAGTTAGCTAATAGTCTTCTTCTTCTTCGTTCGCATAACTAATAGTCTCATGTTCAGATCCTGTATGATGTGTCTAGTTAGATAATAGTCTGATGTTCAGATCCTGTATGATGTGTCTAGTTAGCTAATAGTCTCATGTTCAGATCCTGTATGATGTGTCTAGTTAGCTAATAGTCTTCTTCTTCTTCTTCTTCGTTCGCATAACTAATAGTCTCATGTTCAGATCCTGTATGATGTGTCTAGTTAGATAATAGTCTCATGTTCAGATCCTGTATGGTGTGTCTAGTTAGCTAATAGTCTCATGTTCAGATCCTGTATGATGTGTCTAGTTAGCTAATAGTCTCATGTTCAGATCCTGTATGGCGGCTTGTCTTGTTGAGTCTGTGCGTGGGTGCAGATACTGGAGTCTATAATGACCTGTCATGTCACTCTGAGCTGCAAGTTCGGGGCCATTACAGTTCCCACCCCCACCCCCCATATCAGTCTAGTAAAAGTGAGGTTCCAACACTCTTCTTACATCCTTCCCGTGCTGCTAAACATCACATAGGACCTGCATGATAGTTTGCTAAGATTTCCTGTCTTCTGAGAGGTTTGTCAACCTCATCAAGGGAGGTTATGCCAACTAAACTGGCTTCTCTTAACAATGTCCTCTTTAGAGTTTCACCTGGTCCACCTCTTTTTCTTCAGCCTGTTGTGCTCAACTTGATAGCTTGTTTGGGGATCTTCTGATTGTTTCTTCTCATCATATAACCGGCATATGTCCATCTTCATTTTCTAATCACCCATGAGACAGGTTGTTGTTTGCTCATCTGTCTTATCTCTGCACTGTTCTTGAATTCATTCCAATTTATACTGAGAATTTCCCTTAGGCATTTGTTTTCAAAAGAGTCTAATTTCTTGTCTATTTCTTGAGTTGATTTCCAGCTTTCGCATGCATAAATTCTCTAGTGTAGAGAACAAAAAAAAACAGGCCTAGTAAGGTGGGTATTACCTATCTGCAAAGCCAGGCACACTTGGTTTCACTGCATTTATAGTTGTCAGTGCATGAAGGACAAATATAATATCACTGGAAGTTCAGTCACAAGTAAGAGACTTAACTGAGACATGATTTGATGATGAGCATGAAGAAGAGTGATCTCCCCCTAGTGTTGTGTCTGCAGTGATGTTCTGGATAGTAAAGCTGATAGCCATCAACATGTAAACAAAATCTATCATGGTCATGATCTTTCAATAACTAAACTCACCAACTAAAAACTGATATCAAACCTGCCATTTATATATTCTGTGAATTAGACTTTCACACTTGACAGATCTATGCAGTTCATTTTGATCTTGTTCTGCAACTTGCTGATTCTGCCATGAATAATTCAGCCATTTTGTTTTAAATGTTTATCAGGAACGGGATCTGGAGTTGGGGCTCGAATATTGAACCTGCTGGCTGATGAGTACCCAGAGGTCTACAGGTAGTAGTAGTCACTTTAGTCTCTGTAGCAGGCGTGTGCTGATGTTAGCTGTTTTTTTACAGTTCACAAGTATAATTTCATGCATGACCTGATTCTGCCAGTGTTAAATTATGATAAACAGTGGCTGTAGTAACAAGTCATAAATTATGATAAACAGTGGCTGTAGTAACAAGTCATAAATTATGATAAACAGTGGCTGTAGTAACAAGTCATAAATTATGATAAACAGTGGCTGTAGTAACAAGTCATGTTTGTGTTGCAATGTTCAGTCCCCCTGCTTAGTTCTACTGTGCCTGGATTGCTAGAATAGAGAAAATGCCTTCCCTGTGTTGCCCTAACCAGCTCTTGTCAACGCCAGAAGGACAACATCCTTTCATCTGAAAAATCTTGCAGAGTTTGCAGGGGATATTGCTATTTAAGAGCCTCTTCAAGTCCATTTCTGTGTTTTGTTTTTGTTTTCTGTCAGCCTTCACTTCTCCCAGCCTTCATCAACTCTCCCAGCCTTCAACTCTCCCAGCCTTCACTTCTCCCAGCCTTCAACTCTCCCAGCCTTCATCAACTCTCCCAGCCTTCACTTCTCCCAGCCTTCATCAACTCTCCCAGCCTTCATCAACTCTCCCAGCCTTCATCAACTCTCCCAGCCTTCATCAACTCTCCCAGCCTTCATCAACTCTCCCAGCCTTCATCAACTCTCCCAGCCTTCATCAACTCTCCCAGCCTTCACTTCTCCCAGCCTTCATCAACTCTCCCAGCCTTCAACTCTCCCAGCCTTCACTTCTCCCAGCCTTCATCAACTCTCCCAGCCTTCATCAACTCTCCCAGCCTTCAACTCTCCCAGCCTTCACTTCTCCCAGCCTTCATCAACTCTCCCAGCCTTCATCAACTCTCCCAGCCTTCATCAACTCTCCCAGCCTTCACTTCTCCCAGCCTTCATCAACTCTCCCAGCCTTCATCAACTCTCCCAGCCTTCATCAACTCTCCCAGCCTTCATCAACTCTCCCAGCCTTCATCAACTCTCCCAGCCTTCACTTCTCCCAGCCTTCATCAACTCTCCCAGCCTTCACTTCTCCCAGCCTTCATCAACTCTCCCAGCCTTCAACTCTCCCAGCCTTCACTTCTCCCAGCCTTCATCAACTCTCTCAGCCTTCAACTCTCCCAGCCTTCATCAACTCTCCCAGCCTTCACTTCTCCCAGCCTTCACTTCTCCCAGCCTTCACTTCTCCCAGCCTTCACTTCTCCCAGCCTTCACTTCTCCCAGCCTTCAACTCTCCCAGCCTTCACTTCTCCCAGCCTTCACTTCTCCCAGCCTTCACTTCTCCCAGCCTTCATCAACTCTCTCAGCCTTCAACTCTCCCAGCCTTCATCAACTCTCCCAGCCTTCACTTCTCCCAGCCTTCATCAACTCTCCCAGCCTTCAACTCTCCCAGCCTTCACTTCTCCCAGCCTTCATCAACTCTCTCACCCTTCAACTCTCCCAGCCTTCAACTCTCCCAGCCTTCACTTCTCCCAGCCTTCATCAACTCTCCCAGCCTTCAACTCTCCCAGCCTTCATCAACTCTCTCAACCTTCATCAACTCTCCCAGCCTTCATCAACTCTCCCAGCCTTCACTTCTTCCAGCCTTCACTTCTTCCAGCCTTCACTTCTCCCAGCCTTCACTTCTCCCAGCCTTCACTTCTCCCAGCCTTCATCAGTTCTCCCAACTTTCATCAACTCTCCCAGCCTTCATCAACTCTCCCAGCCTTCAACTCTCCCAACTGTCATCAACTATCCCAGCCTTCAACAACTCTCCTAGCCTTCATCAACTCTCCCAGCCTTCATCAACTCTCCCAGCCTTCATCGACTCTTCCAGCCAACAACTCTCCCAGCCTTCAACAACCCTCCCAGCCTTTAACAATTCTCCCAGCCTTCAACAACTCTCTCAGCATTCTACAACTCTCCCAGCCTCCAACAACTCTCCCAGTCTTCAACAACTCTCCCAGCCTTCAACAACTCTCCCAGCCTTTAACAACTCTCCCAGCCTTCAACAACTCTCCCAGCATTCTGCAACTCTCCCATCCAACAACTCTCCCAGTCTTCAACAACTCTCCCAGCCAACAACTCTCCCAGCCTTCAACAACTCTCCCAGCATTCTGCAACTCTCACATCCAACAACTCTCCCAGCCTTCAACAACTCTCCCAGCCTTTAACAATTCTCCCATCCAACAACTCTCCCAGCCTTTAACAACTCTCCCAGCCTTTAACAACTCTCCCAGCCTTTAACAATTCTCCCAGCCAACAACTCTCCCAGCCTTTAACAACTCTCCCAGCCTTTAACAACTCTCCCAGCCTTCAGCAACTCTTCTAGGTACTTTATTAATGTGAAGTAAAGACAAGTCCTTATAAGAAGAAATATCTGGGAAACAGGCAAGACAAAGAATGGAAGGAGTGATAGAGGGAGATACTACGCTACAACAGATCTTATAGACATAGACCAGGGACCACAGGTTACTAGGATATGAGGTTACAAATATATGAGCTTACAAGGATATAAGGATCTGGAGTTACAAGGATCTGAGGTTATAAGGATCTGGAGTTACAAGAATCTATGGTTACAAGGATCTGAGGTTACAAGGATCTGAGGTTACAAGGATCTGGAGTTACAAGAATCTATGGTTACAAGGATCTGGAGTTACAAGAATCTATGGTTACAAGGATCTGAGGTTACAAGGATCTGGAGTTACAAGAATCTATGGTTACAAGGATCTGAGGTTACAAGGATCTGGAGTTACAAGAATCTATGGTTACAAGGATCTGAGGTTACAAGGATCTGGAGTTACAAGAATCTATGGTTACAAGGATCTGAGGTTACAAGGATCTGGAGTTACAAGAATCTGTGGTTAAAAGGATCTGAGGTTACAAGGATCTGGAGTTACAAGAATCTATGGTTACAAGGATCTAGAGTTACAAGAATCTATGGTTACAAGGATCTGAGGTTACAAGGATCTATGGTTACAAGGATCTGAGGTTACAAGGATCTATGGTTACAAGGATCTGGGGTTGCCATTCAGTTTTTTTTTGTTTTACCAGTTCAGTGTGTAACAGTTGTCAGTGTGTACTTCTTTATGTAGTCACAGTTTCTCTTCACTGCAGATTTGTGACAGCTGTATATCCTTCTGCTGATGATGATGTAATAACATCACCTTACAACAGTGTTCTGGCAATGAGGGAGCTCACAGAGCATGCAGACTGTGTTCTGCCAGTTGAGAATCAGGTAGTTGTCATGTTCCAAGTCATGTTTTAGAGAATCAGGTAGTTGTCATGTTCCAAGTCATGTTTTAGAGAATCAGGTAGTTGTCATGTTCCAAGTCATATTTTAGAGAATCAGGTAGTTGTCATGTTCCAAGTCATGTTTTAGAGAATCAGGTAGTTGTCATGTTCCAAGTCATGTTTTAGAGAATCAGGTAGTTGTCATGTTCCAAGTCATGTTTTAGAGAATCAGGTAGTTGTCATGTTCCAAGTCATGTTTTAGAGAATCAGATAGTTATCATGTTCCAAGTTATGTTTTAGAGAATCAGGTAATTATCATGTTCCACATTATGTTTTAGCACCAAACTTTGAACTATATCGTGTTATGTTTTTGTTGATTGGAAGCTGTATTTGGATGACGATATTTTCCATCTTCTGGGGAACTTATTTTCTTCCATCATTGCTAGAGAGTGCTCAATCCACAACCTTCCCATATGATGACAATTAACTATTGACTGTCCAACTCAGTCCCCACCATAAGTCCTAAAAGAAATCACCTGTGTCAAATTCTTGTTAAACTGTTTAAAAAGAAAAGTAGGAACAGCTTTATTAGTTAACCAGCACACAGCTGTAACATTTCAGTTGAGACCTTGACCATACAAAAACATACAGGACAAATAAAGAGAAGAGAAAATATCAGTTCATTTCTTCTGCATTCCATAATTTCAGCCTCAGACAACTATATTTATTGTCTGGATAAATCTTACAGTCTTTTGGAGGTCACATTTTGTTACCAACTCTCCCAGCCTTCAACAACTCTCCCAGCCTTTAACAATTCTCCCAGCCAACAACTCTCCCAGCCTTTAACAACTCTCCCAGCCTTTAACAACTCTCCCAGCCTTTAACAATTCTCCCAGCCAACAACTCTCCCAGCCTTTAACAACTCTCCCAGCCTTTAACAACTCTCCCAGCCTTCAGCAACTCTTCTAGGTACTTTATTAATGTGAAGTAAAGACAAGTCCTTATAAGAAGAAATATCTGGGAAACAGGCAAGACAAAGAATGGAAGGAGTGATAGAGGGAGATACTACGCTACAACAGATCTTATAGACATAGACCAGGGACCACAGGTTACTAGGATATGAGGTTACAAATATATGAGCTTACAAGGATATAAGGATCTGGAGTTACAAGGATCTGAGGTTATAAGGATCTGGAGTTACAAGAATCTATGGTTACAAGGATCTGAGGTTACAAGGATCTGAGGTTACAAGGATCTGGAGTTACAAGAATCTATGGTTACAAGGATCTGGAGTTACAAGAATCTATGGTTACAAGGATCTGAGGTTACAAGGATCTGGAGTTACAAGAATCTATGGTTACAAGGATCTGAGGTTACAAGGATCTGGAGTTACAAGAATCTATGGTTACAAGGATCTGAGGTTACAAGGATCTGGAGTTACAAGAATCTATGGTTACAAGGATCTGAGGTTACAAGGATCTGGAGTTACAAGAATCTGTGGTTAAAAGGATCTGAGGTTACAAGGATCTGGAGTTACAAGAATCTATGGTTACAAGGATCTAGAGTTACAAGAATCTATGGTTACAAGGATCTGAGGTTACAAGGATCTATGGTTACAAGGATCTGAGGTTACAAGGATCTATGGTTACAAGGATCTGGGGTTGCCATTCAGTTTTTTTTTGTTTTACCAGTTCAGTGTGTAACAGTTGTCAGTGTGTACTTCTTTATGTAGTCACAGTTTCTCTTCACTGCAGATTTGTGACAGCTGTATATCCTTCTGCTGATGATGATGTAATACATCACCTTACAACAGTGTTCTGGCAATGAGGGAGCTCACAGAGCATGCAGACTGTGTTCTGCCAGTTGAGAATCAGGTAGTTGTCATGTTCCAAGTCATGTTTTAGAGAATCAGGTAGTTGTCATGTTCCAAGTCATGTTTTAGAGAATCAGGTAGTTGTCATGTTCCAAGTCATATTTTAGAGAATCAGGTAGTTGTCATGTTCCAAGTCATGTTTTAGAGAATCAGGTAGTTGTCATGTTCCAAGTCATGTTTTAGAGAATCAGGTAGTTGTCATGTTCCAAGTCATGTTTTAGAGAATCAGGTAGTTGTCATGTTCCAAGTCATGTTTTAGAGAATCAGATAGTTATCATGTTCCAAGTTATGTTTTAGAGAATCAGGTAATTATCATGTTCCACATTATGTTTTAGCACCAAACTTTGAACTATATCGTGTTATGTTTTTGTTGATTGGAAGCTGTATTTGGATGACGATATTTTCCATCTTCTGGGGAACTTATTTTCTTCCATCATTGCTAGAGAGTGCTCAATCCACAACCTTCCCATATGATGACAATTAACTATTGACTGTCCAACTCAGTCCCCACCATAAGTCCTAAAAGAAATCACCTGTGTCAAATTCTTGTTAAACTGTTTAAAAAGAAAAGTAGGAACAGCTTTATTAGTTAACCAGCACACAGCTGTAACATTTCAGTTGAGACCTTGACCATACAAAAACATACAGGACAAATAAAGAGAAGAGAAAATATCAGTTCATTTCTTCTGCATTCCATAATTTCAGCCTCAGACAACTATATTTATTGTCTGGATAAATCTTACAGTCTTTTGGAGGTCACATTTTGTTACCAAGAGTTTGTCTTTCAGTGTGTAGCTCTCTGTGGCCAGAGTTTGTCTTCCAGTGTGTAGCTCTCTGTGGCCAGAGTTTGTCTTTCAGTGTGTAGCTCTCTGTGGTCAGAGTTTGTCTTCCAGTGTGTAGCCCAGTTGTTCTTGATAAGAGAGTTGTGGCACCTGATAGTTAGATGGTGGGTTGTTCTTGATAAGAGAGTTGTGGCATCTGATAGTTAGATGGTGGGTTGTTCTTGATGAGATAGTTGTGGCATCTGATAGTTAGATAGTGGGTTGTTCTTGATGAGAGAGTTGTGGCATCTGATAGTTAGATGGTGAGTTGTTCTTGATGAGAGAGTTGTGGCATCTGATAGATGGTGAGTTGTTCTTGATAAGAGAGTTGTGGCATCTGATCATTAGATGGTGCGTTGTTCTTGATGAGAGAGTTATGGCATCTGATAGTTAGATGGTGAGTTGTTCTTGATGAGAGAGTTGTGGCACCTGATAGTTAGATGGTGGGTTGTTCTTGATGAGAGAGTTGTGGCATCTGATAGTTAGATGGTGAGTTGTTCTTGATGAGAGAGTTGTGACATCTGATAATTAGATGGTGGGTTGTTCTTGATGAGAGAGTTGTGGCTTCCAATAGTTAGATGGTGAGTTGTTCTTGATGAGAGAGTTGTGGCATCTGATAGTTAGATGGTGGGTTGTTCTTGATGAGAGAGTTGTGACATCTGATAGTTAGATGGTGGGTTGTTCTTGATGAGAGAGTTGTGGCATCTGATCATTAGATGGTGGGTTGTTCTTGATGAGAGAGTTGTGGCATCTGATAGTTAGATGGTGAGTTGTTCTTGATGAGAGAGTTATGGCACCTGATAGTTAGATGGTGAGTTGTTCTTGATGAGAGAGTTGTGACATCTGATCATTAGATGGTGGGTTGTTCTTGATGAGAGAGTTGTGGCATCTGATAGTTAGATAGTGGGTTGTTCTTGATAAGAGAGTTGTGGCACCTGATAGTTAGATGGTGGGTTGTTCTTGATGAGAGAGTTGTGGCATCTGATAGTTAGATGGTGAGTTGTTCTTGATGAGAGAGTTGTGGCATCTGATAGTTAGATGGTGGGTTGTTCTTGATGAGAGAGTTATGGCACCTGATAGTTAGATGGTGAGTTGTTCTTGATGAGAGAGTTGTGGCATCTGATAGTTAGATGGTGGGTTGTTCTTGATGAGAGAGTTGTGGCATCTGATAGATGGTGGGTTGTTCTTGATGAGAGAGTTATGGCATCTGATAGTTAGATGGTGGGTTGTTCTTGATGAGAGAGTTGTGGCATCTGATCATTAGATGGTGGTTTGTTCTTGATGAGAGAGTTGTGGCATCTGATCATTAGATGGTGGTTTGTTCTTGATGAGAGAGTTGTGGCTTTTGATAGTTAGATGGTTGTTTGTTCTTGGGAGTATTTCTTTTATGGATCTAGCTAGCTACCAGATATATGCTTGAATCTGCTCCCTTTTTCTGTCTGATAATCTCCTGAACTTGCTGATGTGCTGGATGAGACAGCATCATTATTTGTAGCTTAGTGTGTTGGATGAGACAGCATCATTATTTGTAGCTTAGTGTGCTGGATGAGACAGCATCATTATTTGTAGCTTAGTGTGTTGGATGAGACAGCATCATTATTTGTAGCTTAGTGTGCTGGATGAGACAGCATCATTATTTGTAGCTTAGTGTGTTGGATGAGACAGCATCATTATTTGTAGCTTAGTGTGTTGGATGAGACAGCATCATTATTTGTAGCTTAGTGTGCTGGATGAGACAGCATCATTATTTGTAGCTTAGTGTGCTGGATGAGACAGCATCATTATTTGTAGCTTAGTGTTCTGGATGAGACAGCATCATTATTTGTAGCTTAGTGTGTTGGATGAGACAGCATCATTATTTGTAGCTTAGTGTGCTAGATGAGACAGCATCATTATTTGTAGCTTAGTGTGTTGGATGAGACAGCATCATTATTTGTAGCTTAGTGTGCTAGATGAGACAGCATCATTATTTGTAGCTTAGTGTGCTGGATGAGACAGCATCATTATTTGTAGCTTAGTGTGTTGGATGAGACAGCATCATTATTTGTAGCTTAGTGTGCTAGATGAGACAGCATCATTATTTGTAGCTTAGTGTGCTGGATGAGACAGCATCATTTTGTAGCTTAGTGTGCTAGATGAGACAGCATCATTATTTGTAGCTTAGTGTGCTGGATGAGACAGCATCATTATTTGTAGCTTAGTGTGCTAGATGAGACAGCATCATTATTTGTAGCTTAGTGTGCTGGATGAGACAGCATCATTATTTGTAGCTTAGTGTGCTGGATGAGACAGCATCATTATTTGTAGCTTAGTGTGCTGGATGAGACAGCATCATTATTTGTAGCTTAGTGTGCTAGATGAGACAGCATCATTATTTGTAGCTTAGTGTGCTAGATGAGACAGCATCATTATTTGTAGCTTAGTGTGCTAGATGAGACAGCATCATTATTTGTAGCTTAGTGTGCTGGATGAGACAGCATCTTTATTTGTAGCTTAGTGTGCTGGATGAGACAGCATCATTATTTGTAGCTTAGTGTGCTGGATGAGACAGCATCATTTGTAGCTTAGTGTGTTGGATGAGACAGCATCATTATTTGTAGCTTAGTGTGCTAGATGAGACAGCATCATTATTTGTAGCTTAGTGTGTTGGATGAGACAGCATCATTATTTGTAGCTTAGTGTGCTAGATGAGACAGCATCATTATTTGTAGCTTAGTGTGCTGGATGAGACAGCATCATTATTTGTAGCTTAGTGTGTTGGATGAGACAGCATCATTATTTGTAGCTTAGTGTGCTAGATGAGACAGCATCATTATTGTAGCTTAGTGTGCTGGATGAGACAGCATCATTATTTGTAGCTTAGTGTGCTAGATGAGACAGCATCATTATTTGTAGCTTAGTGTGCTGGATGAGACAGCATCATTATTTGTAGCTTAGTGTGCTAGATGAGACAGCATCATTATTTGTAGCTTAGTGTGCTGGATGAGACAGCATCATTATTTGTAGCTTAGTGTGCTGGATGAGACAGCATCATTATTTGTAGCTTAGTGTGCTGGATGAGACAGCATCATTATTTGTAGCTTAGTGTGCTAGATGAGACAGCATCATTATTTGTAGCTTAGTGTGCTAGATGAGACAGCATCATTATTTGTAGCTTAGTGTGCTAGATGAGACAGCATCATTATTTGTAGCTTAGTGTGCTGGATGAGACAGCATCTTTATTTGTAGCTTAGTGTGCTGGATGAGACAGCATCATTATTTGTAGCTTAGTGTGCTGGATGAGACAGCATCATTATTTGTAGCTTAGTGTGCTGGATGAGGCAGCATCTTTATTTGTAGCTTAGTGTGTTGGATGGGGACTTGTCTCTAATCTAGGGAGGAAATGATATACAGCAAGTAAAAACTGAAGCAAACAAAAGATAGCACTTAGCTGTGACTTGCAAGAAGCTGCTTCTGGGAGTTGTTGTAGTGAAGTTTTGTGAATGTTTAAATGGAGACTTTGTAAATGGACACCTTTATTTAATAGAATGTGTAAACTAGGAAAAATATAGGAACAGCTCTTTTACTTAATGAGTACACAGTTGTGACATTTCGGCGTGAGCCTTAATCATACAAAAACACACACAGGATGAAGAAATAGAGAGAGGAGATAAAGTATAGATTCACATGAATGCTAAGGTAAATATAAAAAAAGGAAATAAAAAGAATAGGGCACTATACCCTCACTCCACCACTAACACTGACGCCATAATTAGGCTCACACAGTTAGTTAGTTAGTTGACCCTCTTGGGCCAAAGGCGGCGCATAGGGCGGAGGACAAGTCTCTCCATGTCTGGCGATTCCTTGCTACTTGCTTTAGATCTTCTGTGTGTCTGATGAGCATTGTTGAACACTCCTTGGTGATAACTCTTCTTAGTGTGTCTTTGGGTCTTCCCCGCTTTCTTTTACCCCCTGGTGACCACGTAAATGCTTGGTGTGGGAGTACACATTTAGTGCTAAACCTAAATTCTTTCGAATTCAGTGGCGAATACTTTGAGAAAAATCAGTGATGTAACAAAAATGGGTCCCAGTTATGCATGTCTATTTATGGGCTTTCTGGAAGTCAGATTATGGGAAACCTACATTGGCAGACTTCCAGAATTCTATAAATGGTACATCGATGATGGCATTGGAGTCACCAGTATGCCACAGGAAGACCTAAAAAAATTGGCACAAACAGGTTTGTCACCTCTGTATTTTACAAGCCCACCGACAGCCACATCTATTTACTTTACACCTCCACCCATCATGAATCCTGTAAGAACTCCATCCCATACTCCCAGCTCCTCCATCTTTGGTGCATATGTCAGGATAACTTGGACTTTATAGATCAGTCCAACACTTTATTAGAATTTTTCCATCATCGCCACTACTCAGAAAATGTCATTTGTGAAGCCTTCAACCGTATCCAACTAGTGAGCCACAAAGAAGTATTCAAGAAAAAGCCTGTTACTCCATCTGACAGAGTTAAGTTAGTACTGCCTTTCCACCCGCATGGTCAGATGGTTAAGAAAATTCTTTATCGTCATCTGCCGATAATCCAACTCGACCCCAACACTTGCGACATTTTCTCTGATCCACCCCTATTAGCATACAAGTGTTAGCCAAATCTCAAGGACATCCTTGTCCACAACCACTTGAAGTGGAGCCATACATATGTTGGCACCAGAAAATGTAACTGTCCCCGCTATGTTACCTGCCCGGTAGTCTGGGAAACAAAAACAGTCACCTTTCTCAAAATTATCCTCACTCTTCATGAGGTATTCACATGCAAGTCCCGTAACGTGATATACGTCATCGTATGCAAAAGGTACAGGATAACGTATAGTGGTGAGACTGGTCTCAGGTCAGGGGATTGCATGCAGAAACATCTGTACGATGTTGCCCAGCATGCTTCAAAACCAGTCCTGAATCATTTCACTGGCCCCAACCACAGAGGTAACAGCCATCAAACAATGTCACGCAGGTGACACAAGCCACCTAGCACTTGAGAACCACTACATTCAGGATTATGGGATGCTGGAACCACACGGTTTGAACTCATTATTCCGCCACACTTAACATTCTCCTCTTCAACAATTATAATCCTCCATTAAGCTCCACTCCCATCTCACTTGTTGCACATAGTTCAGAACCTCCTCACAGCATCATGTTACAATCCCTCTACCCTAACTATAATCATCTATTTCACCTTCTCCTGGCTAGGTTAACACTGTATCACTCTCTATCCCCTCCACGGTTTCCCCGCCCACCAACCTTAGTTATGACCCACCCATCGCACATCACAAGTCTCCATTTAAACGTTCTCTACTCTCCACCGTGCCCATTTCTGACATGCAGAGTCGGGCAAGCCACATTTACTTACAGGTTACAGCTAAGTGCCCTATTCATTTTGTTTCCTTTTTTTTTTTAACATAGCATTCATGTGAATCTATACTTTATCTCTTCTCTCTGTTTCTTCATCCTGTGTGTTTTTGTATGATTAAGGCTCACACCAAAACATTACAACTTTGTAATCATTAAGTAATAAAGCTGCTCCTACTTTTTTCCTAGTTTATACATTTTGGTATCACAGCTTTACCGCAGTGCTTTGTTGTATACTTGTACAGTCATTTTTGTGTGTTACCTTTATTTAATACAGCCTTGAATGTCTTAATAAAGCTGTTCCTACTTTTGTTTTTGTTACTGCAGGGCTTTTGTGAATATTTGTGTGGTCAGATTTTTGGCTCATCCTTTCAACAATGACATATATTCATGTCATATATTCATTTGGCATTTCATACAGATATACAATAGTAAGATTACTAGCTCAGCCACCTCATGTAGAAATAATTCTAGGGTCGTCAACTTGTGAAATACAACTTGAGTCATCAACTTTGAAATACAGCTTGAGTTATCAGCTTGTGAAGTACAGCTTGAGTCATCATCTTATGAAAGATGGAAGAAAACTCATACATGTGACAGAACATGAAAGAAGAAGAAATACCTGACAAAACATTTGTAGTAGACTGACCATCCTCCCGTAGTAGATCCTTCTGGTTCTGAGTATTATGTAAAAGTATTTGTTATCATTTGCTTTCAGCGTGGAACAAATCTTATCAGTTTTTTTTCTTTTTTCCATATTCTGGATTAATCAGTCAAGTTTTTAGTTTCTTATTTCAGCCTCTACCACTTCCTGTTTTCACTTTTGAATTTGTGGTTTTGTGCATGTTTCACTTGGAGGTCTACCAGACAACACTATCATGATCACTTCGGTTCTTGGATATTTTTGTTGAATCTTTTTTATTATTTTGGAAACTGTTTAATGAAAGTTAAACTTTTAATATTTTCAGGCTCTGGTTGATATAGTTAACAAAATAGCCCATGCCATTCCATCATCAAAAACTGGGAAAAGAGTTTATGGCAGTTCAGCAGTCAAGCCTGACAGCGCGCTCTCGGCCAGCGACGGTGGTGTGACAAGCAAGTCCAGTGAACGTCCCTTTGATAAAATGAATAACATTGTCGCAAATTTGTTGCTTAACATGACAAGGTATTTAACCTAGATTTCTGTTTTTTTCTAACCATGCATTGGGCTCATAGTATGACTTTCTTCCATCAGCCCCACAAGATTCCTGTTTCTTCTAACCATGCATCGGGCCCACAGTATGACTTTCTTCCATCAGCCCCACTTAACATTCTCCTCTTCAACAATTATAATCCTCCATTAAGCTCCACTCCCATCTCACTTGTTGCACATAGTTCAGAACCTCCTCACAGCATCATGTTACAATCCCTCTACCCTAACTATAATCATCTATTTCACCTTCTCCTGGCTAGGTTAACACTGTATCACTCTCTATCCCCTCCACGGTTTCCCCGCCCACCAACCTTAGTTATGACCCACCCATCGCACATCACAAGTCTCCATTTAAACGTTCTCTACTCTCCACCGTGCCCATTTCTGACATGCAGAGTCGGGCAAGCCACATTTACTTACAGGTTACAGCTAAGTGCCCTATTCATTTTGTTTCCTTTTTTTTTTTAACATAGCATTCATGTGAATCTATACTTTATCTCTTCTCTCTGTTTCTTCATCCTGTGTGTTTTTGTATGATTAAGGCTCACACCAAAACATTACAACTTTGTAATCATTAAGTAATAAAGCTGCTCCTACTTTTTTCCTAGTTTATACATTTTGGTATCACAGCTTTACCGCAGTGCTTTGTTGTATACTTGTACAGTCATTTTTGTGTGTTACCTTTATTTAATACAGCCTTGAATGTCTTAATAAAGCTGTTCCTACTTTTGTTTTTGTTACTGCAGGGCTTTTGTGAATATTTGTGTGGTCAGATTTTTGGCTCATCCTTTCAACAATGACATATATTCATGTCATATATTCATTTGGCATTTCATACAGATATACAATAGTAAGATTACTAGCTCAGCCACCTCATGTAGAAATAATTCTAGGGTCGTCAACTTGTGAAATACAACTTGAGTCATCAACTTTGAAATACAGCTTGAGTTATCAGCTTGTGAAGTACAGCTTGAGTCATCATCTTATGAAAGATGGAAGAAAACTCATACATGTGACAGAACATGAAAGAAGAAGAAATACCTGACAAAACATTTGTAGTAGACTGACCATCCTCCCGTAGTAGATCCTTCTGGTTCTGAGTATTATGTAAAAGTATTTGTTATCATTTGCTTTCAGCGTGGAACAAATCTTATCAGTTTTTTTTTCTTTTTTCCATATTCTGGATTAATCAGTCAAGTTTTTAGTTTCTTATTTCAGCCTCTACCACTTCCTGTTTTCACTTTTGAATTTGTGGTTTTGTGCATGTTTCACTTGGAGGTCTACCAGACAACACTATCATGATCACTTCGGTTCTTGGATATTTTTGTTGAATCTTTTTTATTATTTTGGAAACTGTTTAATGAAAGTTAAACTTTTAATATTTTCAGGCTCTGGTTGATATAGTTAACAAAATAGCCCATGCCATTCCATCATCAAAAACTGGGAAAAGAGTTTATGGCAGTTCAGCAGTCAAGCCTGACAGCGCGCTCTCGGCCAGCGACGGTGGTGTGACAAGCAAGTCCAGTGAACGTCCCTTTGATAAAATGAATAACATTGTCGCAAATTTGTTGCTTAACATGACAAGGTATTTAACCTAGATTTCTGTTTTTTTCTAACCATGCATTGGGCTCATAGTATGACTTTCTTCCATCAGCCCCACAAGATTCCTGTTTCTTCTAACCATGCATCGGGCCCACATATTTGTTTGCCAAGTTTTCCTGTTCTCAGCTAGTCTTTCAGCTTCATCAAGGGATGTTCTGCCCACTAAACTGGCTTCGGTGACCTTGATGTTTGGTTACAACTGTTATGAGATTCCATAATGGCAGGGTTTTTCCCCATGTAGAGTCGCCTCTAGATGGGTCTCAGGATGATGTTGTCAGCCTCATGTCCAACTCCAGTTTTATAATATATAGCATTGCAGAAGACTCACACACAAGTATGCCGGCGAGAGCCCTGGTATCCCCTACAACTTTTCTCACTTGGTTGGTTTTCATGTCACATGACACTCACCCTTGGTTTTCTCTGTCCCCTCCCCCACCAAGAAGGCAGCACTTCTCACCTTTAGAACCACTGCTATAGTCTGACTGTCTGTAAGTGTGCTATAGTCTTGTTATCTATAAGTGTGCTATAGTCTTGTTATCTATAATTATAGTACAGTCTTATTATCTATAAGTGTGCTATAGTCTTGTTATCTATAAGTGTGCTATAGTCTTGTTATCTATAAGTGTGCTATAGTCGTGTTATCTATAATTATAGTACAGTCTTATTATCTATTAGTGTGCTATAGTCTTGTTATCTGTAAGTGTGCTGTAGTTATCTGTAAATGTACTAAGGAGAAGGGGGGTATGCATAAGCCCGCTAAAGTCTGGTTATTTATAAGTGTTGTATAGCTCTGTGCTTGTACTGCGGCTTCCTGTGTGGGCTGTCTTAGTGGGAAGCTGTTTATGATCTTCAGAGAATGTCAACTCCTCTACAATGGGAGCTCATGTTTTCTTTTGGGAATGTGATATATCACAGTGCAGAATTTTATGTTCTCTTCTGGGAGTGTGATGTATCACAGTGCAGAATTTTATGTTCTCTTCTGGGAGTGTGATGTATCACAATACAGAATTTTCTGTTCTCTTCTGGGAGTGTGATGTATCACAGTGCAGAATTTTCTGTTCTCTTCTGGGAGTGTGATGTATCACAATACAGAATTTTCTGTTCTCTTCTGGGAGTGTGATGTATCACAGTGCAGAATTTTCTGTTTTCTTGTAGAAAAATGAAGCATCTTGACACAGGTCTTTCACCTGCTGTACTAGCATGAGGACTTTCACATCACAGTTACCTGCTGTATTAGCGTGGAGGATAGGTCTATAGTGAGACAAAGAAGACAACATGTTGTATGTTGTCTCGTGATCTTCTTGCTGCTGGATCAAACAGATCTTTGAACACTTTTATCATCTTGATAACAGATCAAACAAAGATCTGAGAACAGACATATTGATAAAGTCAAAAAGATCTTTAAATGCTATTATGATCTTCTTAGTAAGAGATGAAATAAAAATCTTTGAAAACCATGACATAGATTTTTGTCCTGTCATATCAAAGATCTTCTCACTGAGAGATCAGACAAAGTTCTTGCTGTCAGCCTTACTGACATATTAAAAATGACATTGTAGCTTACTCTCAGATTAAAGATCTTTGAAAACCCTTACCTGTGGTCATACTTTTTGCATCAAGTTCTTTTTCCTCTGTATTTTCACTGAACAACGTTCTTTCATTTTGTTTTCATAGCTCAGCCAGATTTGAGGGATCACTGAATGTTGACCTCAATGAGATAACAATGAACCTCGTGCCATTTCCCAGAATGCATTACCTTGTGGCCAGTCAGGCACCGATGTACTCTCTGGCAGACATCCATCTTCCTCCTAGACGGTAGGTCTAGTTATTTGATTTTCATTACATCAGTTTTATTGGCTCTAGGTATGTTTGTGTTATATTTATGTGTTATATTTATGTGTTGTATTTATGTGGATTGATGGAAGGAACATACAGTGAAAGAGAATAAAGGGGAAGAAAGCAAAAGAGGAATGAATAAAAAGGAAGATATAAACACAACATATAAATGGGTATGAAGGAAAGAATCAGATCATCCGTGTACGTTCATCAATATTTATTTCCATATTCGACATGATGGTAATGGCCAAATAAGAACTGCATTTTACTTGTTAAAGAGAAACTATCCTAGCAGCCCACATTAACATTTTTTTTAAAAATGTTCCATGACATCTGCATGTGAAGTGTTAGTTCCTTCACATTTATAGGTTGCGACACTTCAAGGCAAGAGGCTTGCCCTTGCTGCTTTCGTCTTACCAAGACAACCCCAGAGACTTCATATCTTCAGGTTAAGTCAACCCCAGTACCCCAGTGCCAGTTATTCTGCAAAAAATGCTGCCCCAAATGAATAAATTAGCAGTGTCAACAGTATTTAAATGATGTGATTAATGTTACCATTTCCTATAACAGCTTAGATCAGATGTTTTCCATTAACGTTGTCATCTCCTCTAACAGCCTAGATCAGATGTTTTCCATTAACGTTGTCATCACCTTTAACAGCCTAGATCAGATGTTTTCCAGTAATATTATGTCCTATAACCGCCTAGGTTAGATGTTTCCCAGTAATGTCATGTCCTATAACAGCCTAGATCAGATGTTTTCCATTAATGTTGTCATCACCTTTAACAGCCTAGATCAGATGTTTTCTGACGCTGTTGCTAGCGACCATCAGATGCTGAAAGTTGATCCGAAGCACAGTCTGTACCTAGCATGTGCTCTCATGGTCAGAGGAAATGTTGAGCTTTCTGATATCAGAAGAAATATTGACAGGTTTGTTGACCAATCAGTGAGAACTAGGCTTTCTTGCTCAGTCTGGGAAGAGTCTGCATTAGTAATTGTTTGTTGCCAGAGAAGAGTCTGTGTATTGTCTGTTTTCTCCTTCCATGGCCTCGTTACATCTACTCTTTAGAGAATAAGTCTTTATATTGTCTGTGTTCGCTTTTCATGGCCTCGTTACATCTACTCTTTAGAGAATAAGTCTTTATATTGTCTGCGTTCTCTTTTCATGGCCTCGTTACATCTACTCTTTAGAGAATAAGTCTTTATACTGTCTGCGTTCTCTTTTCATGGCCTTGTTACATCTACTCTTTAGAGAATAAGTCTTTATACTGTCTGTGTTCTCTTTTCATGGCCTTGTTACATCTACTCTTTAGAGAATAAGTCTTTATACTGTCTGTGTTCTCTTTTCATGGCCTTGTTACATCTACTCTTTAGAGAATAAGTCTTTATACTGTCTGTGTTCTCTTTTCATGGCCTTGTTACATATATTGTTGAATATACAAGTATAGATAATAAATTATATGTATAAGCTGTTCAGTTCATATTTAGCATTGCTTTGTGTATGTTTGTAATACTAATGCTGTACTGATAGTGAATGATTACTCTAGACCAGCGGTTCTCAGACCTTTTTTGCTGCACAGCCTGCATTTAAAAGTCAAACATTTTTACGGCCCATTAATAAAGTGCTTTATATTTGCAAGGTATAAATCTAATTTTATAAAGTATTATGTAATATTTTCTCCACATGTTTAACTGCATATTCATTGCTACACAGAAGTCCTTTTCATTTAAAGCGACCTACAGTTCAAGCGGCTTGCATCCCTGCACTCTGCCCCTATGGATTGAGTGAAAAATGGAGAATAATTTTTTTATTGTATCTACTTTTTTTTTTTTTGCTGCTGCTTTGAGACTTCAGCGCAGCTACATTACTCCCTGTCACGGCCCACTTTTGTGCCGTCACCCATGGGTTGAGAACCACTGCTCTAGACTGAAAGTTGAGAGGTAAATGTCAGATTGGCCTGTACAGTCAGTTCTTCACTCTTTGAAAATAAAGTTGGTTTTTTTTGTTTCAGTTAACAAGCAATGTAAAGGTTGTCCTGTATATTTATTATTGTTCTCTATATATATGTTATAGTAATAATGTATTTTTTGATGAAATTCATTCTTCTGTTCGTTGTGCTCAGACTTGATCTTTTCTGTGTGTCACCAATTCTTAAAGTCCTCTTAACAAAAAAAAAAAAAGAAGTAGATAATGAAGATATTGAGCTTTTGAGGATAATCCTGGGAAACAGCAGAAAAAAAGTTCCTTAACTCTTTCCGTGCCGGGAGTCAAATTTTTTATGCTTCCGGTACCCCAGTTGCTTACCAGGCGTCAAGTTTTTGACGCTTGGTTTGTTTCAATAAAACAACCGGTGTAACATTTAGATTGTACATATTTCTTATTAATTTATTAGCAAGAATGCAACATAGAATCAGAATATGAGATCGACAAGTAGATCTACACATCTCAGATGGTAAGTAGTGCATATCTAGACCTAGCCGATGGTGAGCTGGGCACAATCAGTGTCTAAAAACATCACATTACTTCTTTTTTCCTAAAAAACTCTGCATTTAAGAAATTTTCATTCATTTAGTTATACTTTGAAACATAACAAGTACACGGAAGTACATGGAAATACTGTTTTCCATTCCATTTTATAACTATACCCCCTAACCCTATCAAAACCTGTGCTTTTACTCTGGCACTCAACTACACGTCCGTGTTTCTTACTCCGGCATGGAAAGAATTAAAACATTCTTCTTCTACTTCATTCACTTCTACCACCAAGATCGCCCCGTGATCCTACTGAATTTACTCCCGTGGTTCTCGCCCTGATAGTCTCATTTAGGATGGAGGCCTAGAGCATAATGAGGCTTGAGCCTATATTCTTGGTGGGTCACAGAAGCGGAATTGCATGACACTGTGGTTTTCATTGCACCAGTTTAGTTTAGAGTTGGACTTTCTCACCGGAAAACCTCGGCGTGTTTTGGATATCAGTATATCCCCTCCAGGTGAGAGGTGGTTACCCATCCAGTCCAGAGTTGGACTTTCTCACCAGAAAACCTCAGCATGATTTGGATATAATATATCCCTGTCAGGTGAGAGGTGGTTGCCTATCTAGACTGCACTGGTCCAGTGTCTCTGACTTCAGCATTTTGTGGTCATGGCCTCTACCCTTCCTAGTTGTGACCAGGACGGAGCTTTTTTCCAGGACAAATCCTTGCCACTAGTGGGTTTCACCCCTGGGTTAAGCTGGTTTAGGCATATTATCCCCGTATGGATGTATATAGGATGTGACCGGCCTCTAGAGTGGAGGTACCATGATATGCGTAGCCATAAAGTTTCACCCCTGGGTTAAGCCGGTTTAGGCATATTGCCTCAGTATTGATGTATATAGGATGTTTTCGTCCTCTAGAGCAGAGGTTCCGTGGTATGCACACATAGAAACATTAACGTGGCATACGAGTCTACTGGCCATACCGATTAAACTTCACTTTATCCTTTCCATCGCCTTTCCCACATGGCGCCGCGCAGCAACCCTAATCACATTTTTCTTCACTGACCGAGAGGAATTTCAGCCCACGCGCGGCAGCCGAAGAATCTTGTCAGCAGAGTATTAAAGCACTCATCATTACCAGCATGTCAATATGATAATGTTGGTTCTTACTTTTAGTGGAGATACAGCAAGCAACCATCAGTCACAGCGTCAGCAGTCTGTCATAATAATAAGAGATAGAGAAACCACTTTTCTGTTGCATTATAATAATAGATTTACCAAATAAGTGTCCTTTATTAAGGTATTATGATAAAGAATGAGAAAACTAATGGACTTCGTGATGTTTCTGTTTTTCTGTGCAGGTTAATGTTTATGTTTTTCTGTGCAGGTTAATGTTTTTTTTTTCTGTGCAGGTTAATTTTTTTTTTCTGTGCAGGTTAATGTTTTTTTCTGTGCAGGTTAATTTTTTTTTTTCTGTGCAGGTTAATGTTGTTTTTCTGTGCAGGTTAATGTTTTTTTTTCTGTGCAGGTTAATGTTTTTTTTTTCTGTGCAGGTTAATGTTTCTGTTTTTCTGTGCAGGTTAATGCTTATGTTTTTCTGTGCAGGTTAATGTTTATGTTTTTCTGTGCAGGTTAATGTTTTTTTTTCTGTGCAGGTTAATGTTTCTGTTTGTCTGTGCAGGTTAATGCTTCTATATGTCTGTGCACTTTAATGTTTCTATATGTTTGTGCATGTTAATGTTTCTGTTTGTCTGTGCAGGTTAATGTTTCTATATGTTTGTGCATGCTAATGTTTCTGTTTGTCTGTGCAGGTTAATGTTTCTATATGTTTGTGGAGGTTAATGTTTCTGTTTGTCTGTGCAGGTTAATGTTTCTATATGTTTGTGCATGCTAATGTTTCTGTTTGTCTGTGCAGGTTAATGTTTCTATATGTTTGTGCATGTTAATGTTTCTGTTTGTCTGTGCAGGTTAATGTTTCTATATGTTTGTGCATGTTAATGTTTCTGTTTGTCTGTGCAGGTTAATGTTTCTATATGTTTGTGCAGGTTAATGTTTCTATGTTTGTGCATGTTAATGTTTCTGTTTGTCTGTGCAGGTTAATGTTTCTATATGTTTGTGCAGGTTAATGTTTCTATATGTTTGTGCATGTTAATGTTTCTGTTTGTCTGTGCAGGTTAATGTTTCTGTTTGTCTGTGCAGGTTAATGTTTCTATATGTTTGTGCATGTTAATGTTTCTGTTTGTCTGTGAGGTTAATGTTTCTATATGTTTGTGCATGTTGTTTCTGTTTGTCTGTGCAGGTTAATGTTTCTATATATCTGTGCAGGTTAATGTTTCTGTTTGTCTGTGCAGGTTAATGTTTCTATATGTTTGTGCATGTTGTTTCTGTTTGTCTGTGCAGGTTAATGTTTCTGTTTGTCTGTGCAGGTTAATGTTTCTATATGTTTGTGCATGTTAATGTTTCTGTTTGTCTGTGCAGGTTAATGTTTCTATATGTGTGTGCAGGGTACTGTCTCTTTTTGTCTCTACAGGGTAATGTTTCTATGTGTGTGTGCAGGGTAATGTTTCTATGTGTGTGTGCAGGTTGTTTCTGTGTGTGTGTGTGTGTGCAGGTTAATGTTTCTATGTGTGCATACAGGGTAATGTTTCTGTCTGTGCAGGTTAATGTTTCTCTGTTTGCGTGCAGGTTAATGTTTCTTTTTGTCTGTGCAGTTTAATGTTTCTTTTTCTCTGTGCAGGTTAAATTTTCTTTTAATATTTTTATTTGCCCATGCAGGTTAATGTTTCTATATGTGTGTGCAGGTTAATGTTTATATGTGTGTGTGCAAGGTAATGTTTCTATGTGTGTGTTCAGGGTAATATTTCTATGTGTGTGTACAGGGTAATGTTTCTATGTGTCTGTACAAGGTAATGTTTCTATGTGTGTACAGGGTAATGTTTCTCTGTGTGTGTGTACAGGGTAATGTTTCTGTGTGTGTGTTCAGGGTAATATTTCTATGTGTGTGTACAGGGTAATGTTTCTATATGTGCAGGTTAATGTTTCTATTTGTCTATACAGGTTAAAACAAAATCTTCATTTTGTTCACTGGAATCAAGAAGGTTGGAAAACTGGCTTGTGTTCTGTTTCATCGGTTGGGCAGCCATATTCTTTGCTCACTCTGGCTAATAATACGTGTGTCCACAACACTTTCTCAGATATACGTGACCGTTTCAACAAGCTTTACAAACGAAAGGTGAAGTTTAAAAATGTGAATGTTCAGTAGTATTTTAGAAATTTATTTTATTTTTCAAATAATAATGGAAGAAATGAGTCTCATGATGGTGAACTTTTGGTGGTCTAGATCCTGCCCATCCTCCAGACTTATCCTCATAGTAAACAGGTTAGCATTCTCAAGCTTGGGGGGCTTTCTGAGAGGGCATCTTGAAAGATGTTGCTCTGAAGGATTGAAGTGAGTATCTGTGACTCACAGCCAGCACGATGCTTAGGTAATCGCGGGGGGGGCACCACGGAAATTTTCTACAGCCGAATTTCCACATATGATGCAGCTGAACCAGGATCTGCAAAACGGGCCTTTTACTGGCATCTCAGTAGTGGCAAACCAGTGAGGTATTGTTCGCAGAAACTTTTTGTTGGGACAAAACCCAATGGTGAGAAATACAAGAGAGAATGGTTACTGTTTTCACCATCAACAGGATCAGTTTATTGTTTTGTTTGTAAACTGTTTGCTCCTACAAATTTCTCAAATTTTTTGTTATAAGAGAAGGTCCAGTGACTGGGGAAATACTGTTGTAAGTGATGATCATGAAAACAGCACTACTCACTGAGACTCTGTGCTAACATACTTAACTCACAGACAATCTATGCTAACATACTTAACTCACAGACAATCTATGCTAACATACTTAACTCACAGACAATCTATGCTAACATACTTAACTCACAGACAATCTATGCTAACATACTTAACTCACAGACAATCTATGCTAACATACTTAACTCACAGACAATCTATGCTAACATACTTAACTCACAGACAATCTATGCTAACATACTTAACTCACAGACAATCTATGCTAACATACTTAACTCACAGACAATCTATGCTAACATACTTAACTCACAGACAATCTATGCTAACATACTTAACTCACAGACAATCTATGCTAACATACTTAACTCACAGACAATCTATGCTAACATACTTAACTCACAGACAGTCTATGCTAACATACTTAACTCACAGACAATCTATGCTAACATACTTAACTCACAGACAGTCTATGCTAACATACTTAACTCACAGACAATCTATGCTAACATACTTAACTCACAGACAATCTATGCTAACATACTTAACTCACAGACAATCTATGCTAACATACTTAACTCACAGACAGTCTATGCTAACATACTTAACTCACAGACAATCTATGCTAACATACTTAACTCACAGACAATCTATGCTAACATACTTAACTCACAGACAATCTATGCTAACATACTTAACTCACAGACAATCTATGCTAACATACTTAACTCACAGACAATCTATGCTAACATACTTAACTCACAGACAGTCTATGCTAACATACTTAACTCACAGACAGTCTATGCTAACATACTTAACTCACAGACAATCTATGCTAACATACTTAACTCACAGACAATCTATGCTAACATACTTAACTCACAGACAGTCTATGCTAACATACTTAACTCACAGACAATCTATGCTAACATACTTAACTCACAGACAATCTATGCTAACATACTTAACTCACAGACAATCTATGCTAACATACTTAACTCACAGACAATCTATGCTAACATACTTAACTCACAGACAATCTATGCTAACATACTTAACTCACAGACAATCTATGCTAACATACTTAACTCACAGACAATCTATGCTAACATACTTAACTCACAGACAATCTATGCTAACATACTTAACTCACAGACAATCTATGCTAACATACTTAACTCACAGACAATCTATGCTAACATACTTAACTCACAGACAAGGTGCGGGGTTGGGGCAACAGTTGGAGAAACAAATTCAGGAAGAGTGTGAATACTGGGAACATGTCTGGAGGCATGTCATAGCTGTTATTCGTACGTTAGCAGAACATGGTTTGAGGCGTGTCATAGCTGTTATTCGTACGTTAGCAGAACATGGTTTGAGGCGTGTCATAGCTGTTATTCATACGTTAGTAGAACATGGTTTGAGGCGTGTCATAGCTGTTATTCGTACGTTAGCAGAACATGGTTTGAGGTGTGTCATAGCTGTTATTCGTACGTTAGCGGAACATGGTTTGAGGCGTGTCATAGCTGTTATTCGTACATTAGCGGAACATGGTTTGAGGCGTGTCATAGCTGTTATTCGTACGTTAGCAGAACGTGGGTTGGCTTTTTGAGGAACAGAAGAAAGGTTTGTATCATTGAAACATGGGAATTTCTTAGGGGCTGCTTGAGCTTATAAGCCAGTTTGATCCATTTTTAGCAGGCCACATTTCCAAATATGGAAATTCTGGCAAAGGAATCCTTCTTACCTGTCCAAAACCACCTGTGAGGAACTCATTCAACTAATGGCACAAAAGGTCCATATGCTCATTGTTGACGAAGTAAAATCTTCTGGTTATTTTAGTTTGTCAGTTAATTCAACACCAGATCTATCACATATCGATCAGTTAAGTGTTGTAGTTAGGTACTTAAAAGATGGACAGCCTGTTAAACACTTTTTAACCTTTCTGGAAATGAAAAGCCATATCAGTGAAGAAATGGCAAATTAGGTGTTGCAGTACTTACGTGAAGCTTTTAAAAATGTAGGGGTCAGTCTTATGACAACGCTGCTAGCATGTCTGGGTGTTATAAGGGGATGCAGAAAACAAATGTTAGAAATAAACAAGTTTGCTATATGTGTGCCCTGTGCAGCTCATTCACTAAGTCTGGTAGGCCGAAGTGCTGTTGACTGCTGTCAAGAGGCAGCTCATTTCTTCTCTACAGTGCAGTTACTCTATACCTTTTTGTCAGCCTCAAGCAGCCGGTGGAAAATTCTTAAAGGTTGTAATGGAAATGAAAGTCTCTTAAAATCCCTCTCTGATACCAGATGGGAGGCACATACTATGGCAACAGCAGCAATTTTGAAATCTTTCCTTAAAAATTTTAGAAGCATTAGAATATATAGCCGAAGACCAGACACAAAAAGGAGACGCTAGAAGAGAAGTAAATAATATTGCAGATAAGATGCAAGAGCTAGAATTTGTTTTTATGTTGAATTTTTGGAATGAGAGTTTGCAGAATTTTCACAGAGTAAGCCAAATTCTACAGAATGAGGATATGAACTTAAAAATATGTGCAGATCTGTATGTATCATTAGCTGACAAACTGTGCACTTCACGAGGTGAATTTGAAAGATATGAAGCAGCTACAAAAGAAATGCTACCAGATGTTGATTACAAGGCAGCTACAACTCGCAAACGTACCAGAAAGAAGGTACCCAATGACAGAGATGCACTAGAAGTATGTCTGAATGCCAGAGATAATGATCATATCACCATCTTTTACACAGTTGTTGACAAACTTGAAACTGAGATGAAAAGGAGAGGAGAGACATACAAAGAAATAGCAGAGAGAGTTTCTTTTCTAAGTGATATGCCACATAATGTCACTTCATCATCTACTAACATTGAAAGGTATTCTCAGCGCTGTCAAAAGCTGATTGATGCTTACCCAGAGAACTTCAACAGTAGCTTCTCAGCTAAGCTTCAGCTCATTCATACGTGTGCCATAAGTTCAGTGCAACAAAAAATCTAAAAACAAGATTCAGTCATGCTGAACTTTATAAAATAGTTGTAGCAGACAACATTGAGTCTGCCTTTCCAAATGTAGACATCGGCTTTCGTATATTTTTAACATTAATGGTCACAAATTCTCAGCTGAGCGTTCATTTTCTTATTTGAAGTATATTAAAACTCCCATCAGAACAACTATGCAACAAGGCAGGCTGGATGCCATATCTCTGTTAAGTACAGAAGCAGACGTGTTACATAAGATTAGTTTTGAGGATCTGATCAAAGACTTTGCAATTAAAAAATGTAGGAGAAAACTTTTCCAATATAAATAAAGAGGAAGTAAAGAAAAATAAATGTTATTTTCCATCTTACTGTAAGTTTTGTTCAGTTTCGATAAATAAAATTTTATTTTATGGTTTATTATTGTTTATATTTTGAATTACATAAATGGAGGGGGGGCACCAAAATCTTGCTAGTGTTTAGGACCTCTAAGGGTCTTAATCCGGCCCTGGATGCTGCGATAGTCCAATCCTGGGAGCTTCGTAGTCCGGCCCTGGATGCTGCAGTAGTTGAAGCACTCTCTACAGGTCACAGCCAGCATGTTGCTGTAGCCTTATCTTCTGGGTAGGATGGACATTTTCATATGGTATGGAGGCTTTTGAGAAACCTTAGCATAAATAAAATTATTTATTCCTGTTTACTTGCCTTTGTCAAAACATTTACCATTATTATCAGCTTTTCTGGTTTTTAGTAGGACCATTGTCATCTTGTTGGTCAGTGTTTTATACCCTACTTTGATGTGATAAATGGCCTTCTCACACTAAAGCTGATGTGGTCTTACCTTCTCACACTAAAGCTGATGTGATCTTACCTTCTCACACTAAAGCTGATGTGATCTGTTTTTCAGGCCCACCTCCATCATTACACCGAAGTCGAAGGGATGGACGTGAGTGAGTTTACTGAGAGCTTGGACTCACTTAACAGTGTCATCACAGACTATTACAGTCTAGAGAGTTCTGCTGGGCAGCCTGTGATAACTGAGCCAAGACTGAAAATTCTCTCTTGATGAACTTGCTGCATTAGATCTTCATGTTTATGTATCATGTGACCGTCATGGACATTAGATCTTCATGTTTATGTATCAGGTGACTGTCATGAACAGAATAATAACTAGAAAAACATTTAGTTTCTTTTCATCTTGTGCATCATCAGCTCAGACAAATTTTGTTGTGCTTTGGTATGGTGATAAATGAAGGCACACAAAGGAAAGTTTTCTGGGAACATGATTGTGATTCATTTAGTCAGCAGAATGTTCTGAAATTAAAAGCCATTTGATAGTTTTTTGATTCACAAGCTTATAAGGAATGATGCATGTGTGTTTTATACAGCTACTGCCTCAGTATTATGATGTCTACTTCAGGGTGGTCTACTTCAGTGTAGTCTGGTCTTCTTGAGTGTGATCTACTTCATTGTAGTCTACCTCAGTGTGGTCTGCTTCAGTGTAGTCTACTTCAGTGTGGTCTACTTCAGTGTAGTCTACCTCAGTGTGGTCTGCTTCATTATAGTCTACTTCAGTGTGGTCTACTTCAGTGTAGTCTACCTCAGTGTGGTCTACTTCATTGTAGTCTACTTCAGTGTGGTCTACTTCAGTGCGGTCTACTTCATTGTGGTCTACCTCAGTGTGGTCTGCTTCAGTGTAGTCTACTTCAGTGTGGTCTACTTCAGTGTAGTCTACCTCAGTGTGGTCTGCTTCAGTGTAGTCTGCTTCAGTGTGGTAATTCTTTCAAGGTCGTACACTGAGCACAAGGTTAAAGTGCTGATCACAGATTATAATTTGTGAGCAGCATCTGAACACATGATACACGATAACTGCAGATAGTGGACAAGCCTCAGACTTGACTAGAAGACACAACAACTGCAGATAGCAATGGACAAGCCACAGACTTGACTAGAAGACACAACAACTGCAGATAGCAATGGACAAGCCACAGACTTGACTAGAAGACACAACAACTGCAGATAGCAATGGACAAGCCACAGACTTGACTAGAAGACACAACAACTGCAGATAGCAATGGACAAGCCACGGACTTGACTAGAAGACACAACAACTGCAGATAGGAATAGATGGACCTCTGGGCATTGTTCTTCTTGGGCATATCCAGCTTAGTTGCCACAGTGTTATCCCAGAGTAAACAGTCCAAAGTGTTTCCTGTTACAGTTCACGAATCATGTTGTTTTCAGTATGCCAACTGTCAGATTTGTTTCCTGCAAAACTGCTTGATGTGAGTTATAAATTAATTATGACAAACTGTCTGTTTTTGGCACGGGTCCAGTAAATTATCTATATAACAACTGTAACTCATCAATTTTGATGGGAGAATAAATGAAGATATGATTTTGTTTTTCTTAAAACCATGTATAGCCTTATTTATTTTTCAAGCGTGTACCAATTGTTGGCATATCACGAGAAGTTGAGAGACACTACAGAAAGTGTGTGACAGTGTACCTTGTCAGAGTTTCCACCTTCATTTCTCTGTCAATGCTTACTACCATGTCTAATGCTGGATGCCAAAGCTTCCAGTGTGCACCAAGATGGCAGCATGTTCTCAAACTGCTTGAAGAAAACTAAGCTCTGCTTGACTGCATGACTGAAGTTTATAGTCAGTCTTGAACATGGACATATTCTGGTTTCTCGATGGTGCTACAGGATACATGCACCTCAGCTGAGATCCTCTTCGATTTCTATAAAGGTGGATGATAACTGGTGCACAACATTGAAATATGGGACTGGCATAGTTAAGGTAGTAGAATATGCCAGAATGAAAGCATAGGAGTTCTCCCCCTGTCAGCCTATCTTTCAGCGGTAATATATAATGTCATGATACGGAAAATGCTGCTGGAAACATGCAGACTGTTACTGACATATGGGTTCTCAGCATAATCATGGTGGCATTTACACCGGAATGTACGTGAATGAAACCCAAGTCCAGAGTGTTCTCGGCTGAGAAACTGAATGGCTGCAGGGAAGGCAGTTCCTAATGTTGGGCCGCCTGATGCGAATGGGGCGCCATAGGGCATCTAGTTAAGCCTTTTCTCTGGTATGAGGGCTCTGCCTAAGTAACCGTTTAGCTTCCTTCCTGTAGTACAAGATTGCCATGGATCTTTCTTTTAATGTACAGAACTGTCACCAGTGCAACAGAGTTCGTGCACTGAGGTCGACACTGCAGCAGCGTCTAAACAAGAAGTCAAGTCAGTTAGAGTGGAGAAGAAAAGGAATCATGGTAGGGGAAGTAAGAAGAACAGGGAAATGTAAGAATAGGACTAAATCTGTGAGAATAATGCTGAAATGCATAAAAATTGGTTATTGAAACTTCGGGAGCACTAAACAAAGGGCACCTGTCTTGAAGCATATGTTATATGATTTTGATATAATGCTCCTACAGGAAATGCCTATGGAATCTCTTCTGTTTCCTGGATTCCAGTGTTATTCCAACCTGTCGAGAGGAAGTTGCAACAGGAAGGTGGTTCTGATCAAAGTGGGATTACAGCATGAAATAATTGACATGTTGGAGTGGGATTACAGCATGAAATAACTGACATGTTGGAGTGGGATTACAGCATGAAATAACTGACATGTTGGAGTGGGATTACAGCATGAAATAACTGACATGTTGGAGTGGGATTACAGCATGAAATAACTGACATGTTGGAGTGGGATTACAGCATGAAATAATTGACACGGACAGCCTGAAATTACAAGGCCTGCAAGTCTGGGTTGGAGGTACAAAGTGGAACATAATATACGTTGGAAACACTCACAAATGAGGAACAATGGAAGTTCTTGTCTGAATTTGAAGAACTGCCAGGGGATAGACTGCTGGTCTGTGGCAATTTTAATGCTTTAAGCACAAGCCGGGGCAGCATCATGCACGCAGGATCGAGCACTAGATACTGCATTGTTGGGACTGAACCCGTGGGTGGTGAACAGAAAGGAAATGACGCGACTGGCAACGAGAGGGTAGGTCTCAGATTCAAACACAGACTTGACTTTGGTCTCCACACAAGCCTTGCTGGACATGCACTGGGAGGCCCTGGTGTATTGTGACTGATCATCTCTCCTGCACTGTGAGAGTTAATAAAGTTGGGAAATATCATCATAAAAAGACAAGACAGGCATTTAAATATGAGCTCTTGGACGATCAGGCACTTCCCTCTGGGGAAGATTAAAACGAAAGCGTGGCACAGGAAGGTAGAACAGGGATTGAGTCAACCACTTTGGTGGACGGAGCAAATAGAAAATTCCCAGCAGACCAAGCTAAGGGCAACACAAAGATGGCAGAGATCTGGAGGAAATCTCCACCGCTGAGTGTGAGGTCTAAACACAAGCTCAGGTAAAGGCATACATCAGGGCTGCTGGCATGAAGGATCATCCTCTCTATAAGGAGTTGGGGCTGATAAAAGGAGATGCATCAAACGAGACAGATCCTGGATGGTTGAGGCCAGGGATGCAATAAAGTCAGTTTGCAATCTAGATGAGGTGCCTAAAGGTGATGACTAGTTATGGGTACAGGACCGACCTCAGCTAACAAAGGTTATTATACAGAATGAAGGGCTGTGAATGTCGAGATTGGGCACAGGAAGCAGTTGAACTTTGGGTTCAAGATCTCTGAAGAGATTTCTGGAGCTAGGACAAATTAAAGTTGCTGGCAGGAAATCCACGCTGTGTGGCAGAAAATGCATTGTAAACAACCAACATCTAACAGGAACTGTTAGCAAACATGCTCTTGGGTGGATGCTGCAGCATGCGGCGGAGCATATACGGGGTTGTCCCGAATGCAATGAAGCCAGAGTCTGAGTTTTGAACCTTTCAACCTAATGCTGGATGTGTTGTTTGGCTACATCAGGGCAGTACCTAACACCGTTCTTTTGACTTGATGTCCAGGAAGATATAAACATGCCGTACTGATTTTCTTTCCAATACCAGCTGGCACAAAGACATGCTCGATTTTGCTTTGTCCATGAACATTCACCATTCAAGGTTAAGTTAGTGTTTCTTCTTCATTGTGCACTCAGCTATTGACACTAATCTCTCTCATAAATGTGACACTTCACCTCTATACTGTTCAAAACAAGAAGTGCAACACTACTCTAGTCGTAATGGACACCAAATTTCAAACTTATCTCACAATTTTATTTTACGGAATTAATGTTTCGATCTTGGCATGAAGAAACTTTAAGACTTTAACAGTGAAATGATGTTCATTAAATTTGGTTTGTACGTTTATTCTTTGCGACTGAGGCCTCTGTTTCAGTAAGGTGTATTGCCTCCTCTGGCCTGTATCAGAGAACAACATCTCCTTGACATGGATCCGATTAGCCGTTGGATCTGTTGTGGGATGGCTGCCCACTCTTCCCGCAGTGCAAGAGACAATTGTCAGAGATTGGTTGGTGCCACGTCTCACTGGTGGACTTGTCTGTTGAGTTCATCTCATATATGTTACATTGGGTTCATGTCTGATGACATGGATGGCCTAGGAATGGTCTGGACATTGCTGTCAGTGAGGAACTGGGTGGTGAGTTGTGTCACATGAGGTTGAGCGTTATTCTGCTGAAAAATTGACCCTGGTGCAGCCAGAAGTGAAAGGACCTTTGGACGAAGAATTTCAGCGACGTATCTTTGGGCATTCAGGCATCCTTCAGTTTGCACCAGGTCACTTCTTCCCATGAAGCTGATTGTCCCCCACACCAGTGCACCTACGCCACCATGTGGAGGAGCCTCTTCCACGCAGTTCTGGGCATAACGCTCATGGACTCTGTGGTGAACTCTTCTCCATCTATCGTGTCGCTGGAGCAGAAAAAATGATTCATCACTAAACCAAAACCTTCTCCAATCATTCGCAACGGTCCATTGACAATGCTGGTTCGCCCACTGCAGTCAGTTGTGGCGATGCCGGTCCGTAAGAATAGGACCTCTGTAGGGTCTTCTACCCCAAAGACCAGCGGCCAGTTCCTGACCATTTGATCTAAAATTCGATGAGCTGCTGTCATTGACTGGACTGTTGAGGACGCAGATGCAAATAGATTCCTGAGGTGACTCAGCCGTATGACGCGGTCTTCGGCAGGAGTTGTGACTATGAGACTTCCACTGTGCGGCTGGTCTGCAACTGGGCCAGTTTTTTTAAATCGTCTCCAAAGGCAACTAATGGTGCTTCTAACCACATTAAATTCTCTGGCCACAACACTTTGTGACTGTCCAGTCTGTAAGCGTCCAATGTTGATGAGTCGTTGTTCTGTAGTGAGATGAGCCATACTTGCACACTGAATTTTCAAATGAATTGATTCAGGGAGCGTCAGTCTTTTATAGGCATTCAATAACATGGTCGGTGAGTTTTGTTTTCAGTAAGTTTCACGGGATTCTCGTGAACCTGTTATGAGTTATTGTCAAAAATTCTGTTTTGACTAGTTTCGCTTTTCTATGCTCACGAATCGTCTGCTGAGTACAGTTCAGGTTAACACTTGAAGTTGATGTCCAATTGAACGTTTCAGGCAATCTGTCTCTACCTGATCAGCAAACTTCAGTTTAAATCGCAACATCATAATTTTTGCATTTCTTTTTTTTTAACAGTTTAGTTTTTAGAATCACCTGACAGAGGGCTGAGGTCTGGCCACGTTCTTTGCCTGAGTGTTAATGTCCAAGCATAGACACAAGTCAAGAAAATGATAAGTAATATTTTGAAGAGCTATTTTGACAGAATTTTTTATCTTTCTAGCACCTGCATAGTTACCTACCATTTATTCTTACTTTACCAATATGTCATGAAAACACTGAATGAAACAGAAATCCAGACAATATTTTTTTTTAATTAATGAAGAAAACAAATAAAAATAAAAACAGCCATGGAAGTCATCTAGCAAGTTAGTGAAGGTTATAATTCATCACCACATACATCATAGGTGCTCTGATCTCCTCGTTGGTATCTCCTTCAACATACACGCATTTGTTGTTTATTGACCATCCATCCGGAGCTCTTGATGAATTTTCATTTTTTTCCCACCAAGTTTTCACCCCTAGTGCCTTCATCCTTGACAACAACACTGATTCACAGTTGTCAGTGAAGTGCTTTGTTCTGCTAGTCTTAAAAAGATTTAAATAACACTTTGTTCTACCAGCCTTAGAAAGATGTAGATAACACTTTGTTCTACCAGTCTTAGAAAGATTTAGATAACACTTTGTTCTACCAGTCTTAGAATGATTTAGATAACACTTTGTTCTGCCAGTCTTAGAAAGATTTAGATAACACTTTGTTCTACCAGTCTTAGAAAGATTTAGATAACACTTTGTTCTACCAGTTTTAGAAAGATTTAGATAACACTTTGTTCTACCAGTCTTAGAAAGATTTAGATAACACTTTGTTCTACCAGTCTTAGAAAGATTTAGATAACACTTCAATACTGAGCTCTTTCATCGAGTTTTCTTTCTAATTGCCAATCAAAATATAAAGCTGTGTGTGGCTTAGTAATCAGTAGATGAAAATGAGATTTATGTAGTTGGAAGTGAGATTTATGTACAGAAAAGCATATAAAGTATGATTTGCCTTAAAACTGGAGATAAAGCACATAAACCTGAGTAAAACCTTAACATGGGAGCAACAGAACTGAGCTGTGGACAAACAACTACTGTATCTATCCACAGGGGGAGAACACACCAGGAGCCAGACAATCAGATATCAGGGTATTAAACACTTGGACAAATTAGACACCTGGACAATTAGATACTGAGCAGTTAAACACCTGGATAATTAGATATTCAACAGTTAGACCCCAGGATAATTAGATATTCAACAGTTAGACCCCAGGATAATTAGATATTCAACAGTTAGACCCCAGGATAATTAGATATTCAACAGTTAGACCCCAGGATAATTAGATATTCAACAGTTAGACCCCAGGATAATTAGATATTCAACAGTTAGACCCCAGGATAATTAGATATTCAACAGTTAGACCCCAGGATAATTAGATATTCAACAGTTAGACCCCAGGATAATTAGATATTCAACAGTTAGACCCCAGGATAATTAGATATTGATCAGTTAGACACCAAGGTAAATAGAAGCTGGGAAATTGGACACACATTTATAACCACTCATAAACATAAACCGTTAGAAAATATGTTAAAAGTGCACTGTGTAATAATTTCTTTATTGCGAAGTCCATATTACAGTAATGCTCATATATTTTATCTTTCCCAAAATTTTACTTTCTTTTGCTACACTCAAATTCATCTCTTATAAGTCGCTGTTGGCGAGATTTTCAGTTGCCGTGCGTGGAGCGGTGCTCCTCCCAGCCAGTGAAGAAAGGTGCAAATGGGGTTGCCGCGCAGCATCACTGAGGAAAAGGTGGTTGAAAGGATAAAGCGAAGCAAATAGTCAAATCACGGCACCTCTGGTCTGGAGGTCGGCCACGTCCTGAATGCAGTCATATCGGGTGAAATGCATGAACCGGCTTGTCCCAGAGGTTAAGACATTGCTGGCGAGACTCTTCGGATGCCGCACGTGGAGTGAAGTTCCTCCCAGTCAAGGAAGAAAATGCGGAAAAGAAATAAAGGTTGCTACGCAGCGCCGATGTGAAAAGGTGAAGGAAAGGATAAAGTGAAGTTTAATCGGTATGTCCAGTAGTATCGGTGCGAGAGCTATACATACCACGGCACCTCTGCTCTAGAGGCCGGCCACGTCCGAAATACGCCTACACTGGTGAAATATGACTAAACCGGCACACACCAGAGGTGGAACTTGATGGCTAGACATGTCATGCCATCTCCGCTCTAGAGGTCGGTCACGCCTGATATACACCCATACTGGTGAAATATGCCTAAACCGGCTCAACCCAGGGGTGGAAGTCACTAGTGGCGAGGATTCGTCCTCCTGGACAAAAGCTCCATCCTGGTCACAACTAGGAAGGGTAGCGGCCATGATCGCAAAATGCTGAAGTCAGAGACACTGGACCAGGTCAGTCTAGATAGGCAACCACCTCTCACCCGGCGGGAATGTTTGCTTATCCTAGTCACTCTGAGGTTTTCCGGTGAGAAAGTCCAACTCTGGTCTGGATGGGCAACCACCTCTCACCCAGCGGTGATACACGGGTATCTCAAAACACGTCGAGGTTTTCCGGTGAGAAAGTCCAACTCTGGCCTGGGTGGGCTACCGCCTCTCACCCAGCGGGGATGCACTGATATCCGAAACACGTCGAGGTCTTCCGGTGAGAAAGTCCAACTCTAGACTAAACTGGTGCAACGAAAACCACGGTGTCACGCAATCCGCTTCAGAGACCCACCAAGAATACAGGCTAAAGCCCAGCGATACTCTGAACCCCTTGTGGTCCTCTCGTGGATCTCGTGTGGTCCTTTCGGGGAGACCACGGGACCTAACCACAGGCGTAAATTCAGTAGCATCACAGTGCGGTTTTGGTGGTAGAAGCGAACGAAGAAGAAGATCTCTTATAAGTTTCAACTTTCTGTGGTTAGTCATGATCCTATTTCATCTCCCTAAAGTTTCAACTTTCTATGATCAGTCATGATCCTATTTCGTCTCCCTAAAGTTTAAACTTTCTGTGGTTAGTCATGATCCTATTTCGTCTCCTTAAAGTTTAAACTTTCTGTGGTTAGTCATGATCCTATTTCATCTCCCTAAAGTTTCAACTTTCTATGATCAGTCATGATCCTATTTCGTCTCCCTAAAGTTTAAACTTTCTTTGGTCAGTCATGATCCTATTTTATCTCCCAAAAATAAAGCTAGATAGAGGTGTATAGTGCAGTTTTACAAGGTGGCAGAGGGAGTGAGTCAAGTGAGAAAAAAACAAGTAGAAAGTGTGAGATGAGAATGTATATATGAAAAACACACAACATCCGATATTTCTGTGTGAGCTTTTTTCGAGGATTACACAAACAAACGAGACAAAAAAACTAAACGAAAAAACTTATCTTAATGTGACATCCTCCAAAAGCAGGGAACCAAAGAAATGTGTGTCCACTAGACGAGACATAGAGACTAGACAGGGCCACACAAAGGATAAGCTGAGAGAGTCAATTATAAAGAAGAGGCGGAGAGAGGGAGGGAAACAGGTGGGGGAAGGGCAATAGAAACAGCCGCTACAGGAGAGGGTATCGGAGGGAGGGGGAGGGGAGGCTCAGATATAAAGAATAAAGAATACCTGCAATGAGAAAATGTGAAACTGGTGAATAGGACAAGACCCTATCACAAAAAAAGGGGGGGGGTTGGAAAACTAAAGAAGTTACAGGAAGCTGAAGACATTGTCGATTCCAGCTGCATGGAGACAGCCAGCCTGGAAGATAAGGCGCTATTCTACGACCTTCTGAGATCGTACACCAGCAGAACAAGAGAGGACCACACTAACAGAAATGTCTTGTTTTCCCCTGTGGTTGCTAAGGCAAAAATGTTTAGCCACAGGTGTCCAGGCCCTCTTAGAAATGTCGTTAAGATGTTGGTTAAAATGATCTCCTAAGCGTAAACTGGTCTCCTTTATGTACTTCATACTACAACGTTTGCACATAATAGCATAAATAACATTGCGTGGAGTGCAGGTGAAACCCTCCTGAACTGACAATGTGGACTTAGGGAAGGAGATCTGGCTAGCCTCGACAACATTCGCCATCCCTTTTATCTATTTCATCTCCCTAAAGTTTTAACTTTCTGTGGTTAGTATTGATCCTATTTCATCTCCCTAAAATTTCAACTCTCTGTAATCAAGACCTTAATTCATCTCCCTTATATTTTATTTTACCCTGCTTAATGAAGACCGTACTTCCAAAAATGTCATATTTTAGTAGTAACACTACTGCATCTCCATGTAAGTTCTTAACAAGCTGGTAATGTGATTTCCATCATTGTGGAAGTAAGTATGAGCTAGTATGTAGATTTATAGGATAAGAAGTAACATTTCTCTCCTTTCTTCCCTTCCCCCATGTACCCGACTTTCTTAAAAGGAGGAGGCCAAAAAGCTAATTCTGTATTTTTCGTGTATTTTTTTTTGGTGCTTTTTGTCTGTTTTGTTGTTTTTGTGTGTGATCATTGGAAAATGGCTTTTTGCCAGAATATTGAATTGTTGTATGTTCTTCATTTGTATGCACTCATCTTGCTTTCTGCCATTCTTGTTTCTGCACACTTTCCTCACTCTTTCTATCTTTTTGTAAAACTGAAGCATACACCGCTGTCTTATTTTCATTACTATCATCATTCTTGACAACAACGCTAATTCACAGCTGTCAGTAAAATTTTGTTCGACTGGCTTCTCTTACAGCATCAATTATGTCTGCTTTGTAACTGACCTTCTACGATAGTCATGTTGGCCACTTGATCTGTTCTGTCATTTCCATCTGGCACCTGCGTGGCCTGATACAAAATAAATCAATGGATTCGTGATATCATCATGGATTCAAGTCATTGCTTTCTTAGAGAGCCAACCTGAATTTTCTTTAACATACTCAGTCAATCGTTTGCATGTCCCTTGCGGAACTTTGCCTCCCTAACAGCTTTCTTGTAGGCCTCTCGGTTGTAAGCAAGATGACCTGCTGTCCTAGATCCACAAGTTAGGAAAACAGAAAGATTGTTCCTATGATTCATTGCATGTTTCCCCCAATTGACAAAATGACTATGTTCTTTACCAAAATCAAGAAAGAGGTGATCAGAAATTCAAATTATTGAAATAACTGACAAATCTTTACCTAGTACATGCATTATTTACATTTTAAACGAATTTGCGTAGTTTCCGCAAGAAAAGTACGAGCACTATTTTTTCTTACGCCTTCATTTCCACGTTCGCCGGCTTCACATTTGCATATTGGTGAAGCGGGAAGGGAAGTGGAAACCACGCCATTTTGATGTTTTGTTGTTGAGCGAATTATGAACGATTTCAAACGTTGCTGGAATTGTTGGCCGCCTTGTTCGGGCTCGCATGTACTTTAAAGCAAAACTTACGCAGCAGGTGAATTACGTCATGCATAGATTGTTTATAACGTTGATTTAACCAGTATGTTGCTTGATAATCGTTTTGTTTTTGAAAGCGTTGTGTGAGCAAATGTTTGATACAAAACTGACAAGTATTGAGGTCTGATGTTATAAAATATCATTTCCGTGCTTCTTTTTTCATTGTGTATGGCCGTTGTAATGAAGAAAATTGAGTTTGTTATGCCAGTTTTTAAAATGCACCGCTTTGAAGGTAACTAAATGTACGTGGAGATCTCGTTGAGTGATTCAACAGTGAAGAAATTTCGTATTGCTGGAAAAAAGTGTTCATATCATCAAAAGTAAACGTGTTCGTCATGAATGAAGTGCATTTAGTATGGTGGAGGCTTTAATGAAGCCAGATCATGTGGGTAATTCTTTAGTGTGGTGGAGGCTTTAGTGAAGCCAGATCATGTGGGTAATTCTTTAGTGTGGTGGAGGCTTTAATGAAGCCAGATCATGTGGGTAATTCTTTAGTGTGGTGGAGGCTTTAATGAAGACAGATCATGTGGGTAATTCTTTAGTGTGGTGGAGGCTTTAGTGAAGCCAGATCATGTGGGTAATTCTTTAGTGTGGTGGAGGCTTTAGTGAAGCCAGATCATGTGGGTAATTCTTTAGTGTGGTGAAAGGTTTAATGAAGACAGATCATGTGGGTAATTCTTTAGTGTGGTGGAGGCTTTAATGAAGCCAGATCATGTGGGTAATTCTTTAGTGTGGTGGAGGCTTTAGTGAAGCCAGATCATGTGGGTAATTCTTTAGTGTGGTGGAGGCTTTAGTGAAGACAGATCATGTGGGTAATTCTTTAGTGTGGTGAAAGCTTTAGTGAAGACAGATCATGTGGGTAATTCTTTAGTGTGGTGGAGGCTTTAGTGAAGCCAGATCATGTGGGTAATTCTTTAGTGTGGTGAAAGGTTTAATGAAGACAGATCATGTGGGTAATTCTTTAGTGTGGTGGAGGCTTTAATGAAGCCAGATCATGTGGGTAATTCTTTAGTGTGGTGGAGGCTTTAATGAAGCCAGATCATGTGGGTAATTCTTTAGTGTGGTGGAGGCTTTAGTGAAGCCAGATCATGTGGGTAATTCTTTAGTGTGGTGGAGGCTTTAATGAAGCCAGATCATGTGGGTAATTCTTTAGTGTGGTAGAGGCTTTAATGAAGACAGATCATGTGGGTAATTCTTTAGTGTGGTGGAGGCTTTAATGAAGCCAGATCATGTGGGTAATTCTTTAGTGTGGTGGAGGCTTTAATGAAGACAGATCATGTGGGTAATTCTTTAGTGTGGTGGAGGCTTTAATGAAGCCAGATCATGTGGGTAATTCTTTAGTGTGGTGGAGGCTTTAATGAAGCCAGATCATGTGGGTAATTCTTTAGTGTGGTGGAGGCTTTAGTGAAGCCAGATCATGTGGGTAATTCTTTAGTGTGGTGGAGGCTTTAATGAAGCCAGATCATGTGGGTAATTCTTTTTGGGTTGGGCACAGGATTGAGTTATGCTGAGCCAGTAGCTCTTGTCCCTAATCTCTGAAGTACTTTGGGCCAGAACTTTTCATCTTGTCCATAGCGCAGCGATTGGGGGAAGTAAGTGCTGGAATGTAAAGAGGATAATGTTACATAGGATGATAAAATTATATCCATTCATGTGCTTGGAAGGTGGTTCAGTAGAAAGTCTTGCAAAGACAGCAACTAAGTTTCTCCACCTCTCATGGTCTGTAACCAGCAGCTGTTGTGCATGCTGTGTCAGCTTCTCCACTTGCTTATCTTTGCTTGGCCGTACTACTTTCTCTTTCCTTCCATTGTCAGTCTTGTTTTAGTGGCAGTGTTTGTGGGTTTGTTTTTTGTTTTCCATAACATAGCTGGTCTATTCCTAGTGCCTTTTTTGCTGTATGTACTGATAAAACTGTGTATGTAGCATGCTTATTTCTAGGACAAGAAAAAGATGTGTTTGGTCTTAAGTAAAGAATATTTGAACAGTGTAGTTTTGAATTACCAGTGTTTACCTGAGGAAATTTGTGTTCTTATATGTAACTGTTTACTTTGTTGACATCATGGCTTGTTCTGTGAGAGCAGGATGATGACATTTTCTGTGCCCCAGGTGTGTACATCTAATCCTGTTTCTGCATTGTCTGCAAAATTTCCAAACTGACTGTCAAAGAATTATGGACTTTAGTTTTTTTTTTTAAAAAGGAAGATTAAAGTGGAATGAAATTTAAAAAAAAAAATAACACGCACACATAAAAATGAAGTTAAAAATGTGGGTTTAGCATGTCGATAAAAGTAATGATGTATTGGAGGGGGGGGAACAACATTGATACAGATGAATGTACAGTATCAACAGGTGTTTCTGAATCAGCTTGGCCAGGTACATCATTTTTTTTATTTTAAACATCTTTATAAGACAGCTTCATTTATGTTCCCTGTGTAGGCGAAACAGCAGTTACCAGCACCGGTAAATTACTGATAAAAAAAACACCAAAACTTTTGGAGGTTACCGGTTATTGCAACTGGTTTATATTATCAAAAACTTAGTAAAAAGCAAGCAGTAGAAAGGGTTGTCAGATAGTCAGGCCAGCAGACTGATGATGCTGCTGAGTTTGTGTGAGGAGAGTCAGCCAGTTCTGACTTTGCTTCAGCATGTCAGCATTTTATATTAAATCTTGCCACAGGCTCAGAAAAATGTATCAGCACAAACGTTTGTGAAGTGTTTTTAATTGTAAATTTTAAAAAAAAAGTAAAAAAAAAGGTTAAAATTACTGAATAATATATTGACAGAGCAGGTATTTTGGAAAGTATTTCATGCGAGGTGAAAGGCAGGTGCCATTGTACCAGTTTAAAATGGTCCATGTTTGATCACTGATGTGTGTAAAGTAAGATATTGAATGTACACTGACAAGGTAGTGTTACTACTTTGCAATTATTATTATTATTATTATTAACATTATTGTGATGGTTTTGTTTCAGATTTATTAGCACAACTAGATCAGCAGAATGTTCTATGCAAGCTTTGTTCTCAACAAGAAGGGCCCCCTGGCCCGCATATGGCTGGCAGCACACTGGGACAAAAAACTGACGAAAGCCCATGTATTTGAAACCAATATTGACAGCAGTGTGGAGGCAATCCTTAAACCAAAGGTTTGTTGCTATCTCAAAGATTTCTTCTTTCTCACTTGAAAAATTTCTTTTACTAAAGAACTGACGCAAATTTTTAACAATTGATAATTTTTTTTTTTCCTTTTCTCCATTGAAAGTTGTGTACAGTCCCCTTTAGTTCTTGATGGCTAGTCCTGTGTAACATTTGAAAACTGCTGATGACCTTTCATATGTCAAGTTATATTTCTTTCTCTTGTTTGGAGGGGCTTGACATCATGGAAGTGGATCATGTTTTCAGTTTATCTGTAAGTCTCCATACTGCAGAATCATCCATGTCAGTCTCAAAGATGTGAACTGCTTCAGAAGAACATATTCCATTGTGGTCATGTTGCCAGGGGTTCCATGGTTGTGGTGAAAAGTCCTGTTCTATCTCTCAGCACATACCACATCAGCAGAGGCCACATCAGCACAGGCCACATCAGCACAGGCCACATCAGCACAGGCCACAGTGCAGGGTACTTGTTTACACTGCCGTGATGCTGCGTACATTTATCATGTATTATTTTGTTGTGTCTTTCCAGGTGAAAATGGCACTGAGGACATCCGGGCATCTGCTCCTTGGTGTGGTGCGCATTTATTCCAGGAAAGCCAAGTACCTTCTGGCAGACTGTAATGAAGCTTTTGTTAAGATCAAGATGGCGTTCAGGCCGGGTGTTGTTGACCTGCCTGAGGAGAACAGAGAAGCGGCCGTTGCAGCAATCACTTTGCAGGAGAACTTCCATGATTTTGAGACCACACTAGCTGACTTAGAGTGAGTAAATCTTTCTCTCAGGTAGATGTGAGAACAGTTGTCTGTCATCTCCATCTTTCTCTCAGGTAGCTGTGAGAACAGTTGTCTGTCATCTCCGTCTTTCTCTCAGGTAGATGTGAGAACAGTTGTCTGTCATCTCCATCTTTCTCTCAGGTAGCTGTGAGAACAGTTGTCTGTCATCTCCATCTTTCTCTCAGGTAGATGTGAGAACAGTTGTCTGTCATCTCCATCTTTCTCTCAGGTAGCTGTGAGAACAGTTGTCTGTCATCTCCATCTTTCTCTCAGGTAGATGTGAGAACAGTTGTCTGTCATCTCCATCTTTCTCTCAGGTAGCTGTAAGAACAGTTGTCTGTCATCTCCATCTTTCTCTCAGGTAGCTGTGAGAACAGTTGTCTGTCATCTCCATCTTTCTCTCAGGTAGATGTGAGAACAGTTGTCTGTCACCTCCATCTTTCTCTCAGGTAGATGTGAGAACATTTGTCTGTCATCTCCATCTTTCTCTCAGGTAGATGTGAGAACAGTTGTCTGTCATCTCCATCTTTCTCTCAGGTAGCTGTGAGAACAGTTGTCTGTCATCTCCATCTTTCTCTCAGGTAGATGTGAGAACAGTTGTCTGTCATCTCCATCTTTCTCTCAGGTAATGAGAAGCTACCACCACGCCCCCTGTTTCATCAAGATAATGTATATTTGAGAGTTGCCTGGTACAAGTGGAGACAACTGCTCAACTTGGGTACTGGGGAGAAAGCAGATTATCTCAGTTTGTTCATATAAGTAAGAAAGACAGTAGACTGGAGTGTCTGTGGTGAGATGAGTCTTGCAAGGCAGAGCTCCAGAGTGCAAGAAAAACAAGGTTGGATGTTCCTCTCTTGTGACAGATAATAACCATAGTGCTGTTGTTACACTGAGGAGTTCTGGCATAGAAACATATTTAGTTCAGTCAACAGTTAGTGATATGATGTTGCTTACCGCATGAAGAGACTTTCTGTTGCCGCTGACATCATACAGCCCATTCTGCTTGTGATGTTTGTTGTTGATGTGATATAATCAGTGAAGCGACTTTAACAGATTTGATTGTGTTCATTTAGGGACATGAGCGTTCAGGCGCAGTTCTCAGTCAACCAGAGTCGACCGGAGGAGATTACCATGAGGGAAGATCTTGGCTCAATCACTCTGATGGGGGATGATGGTTTTGGTGAGGCTTCCTTCCTTCCTTTCTGCTGGTTAAAATTGCACTGAAATGTGATCTTTCACCACCTTGCATCTCTGCTTTCTCTTCCCCCTGTTTATTTCAGCCTTCTACTTTTCAAAACCTAACATGGCGGCAGAGCTTGTTTGGAAGGTAAGATGCTGAACTGTGTGAATCCACACAAAAACTATCAGACTGTCATACATGGCTATTGTTGCTATCAGAGAATTAAAATGGCCAATTTCCAGCCTTGTGTGGAGAAAAAGTCATCATAAAAAAACTGGTGGTTCCTTTCTGTCCATGTTGCATTATGTCTGTCTTATGTGGTCAGAAAATAGATCCAACTTCTCTGTTTTATATGCACATACGTACTCCAAAATAAGCATGCAGAATGTATTTATATGGTCTTGATGAAAGTGAAAACAAAATTCAGAAAACATTCAAAGAAATGATGAAAACATCTGAGATTATCCGATTAAGCAGGCAGGGGACACTACTGCAATTATTTTTAGTGACAGGAATTAGGCAGTGTTAATCTGGATGAAAGATTGGCGCAGCAGCAGGTGTGCGGCGGCCCCCCCCCCCCCCCCCCCCCCAGTTGTCTTGGTCATCTTCGTAGATGGAAATTATTAAATAATTAAAATATTATGGCTGGTTTTCTTTCTTTTTCTGTTTTTAATTACTAAACAGCCAGAATATATATAGGAGATTTTTCACATATCTCTTGTATAATATACATCTTTCTTGTCAAGTTTGTTTGCAGGGGGAGACATTTTCTCATTATTCATTATACATTTATTTTCTTTCTTCTCATTCTTGTATTTCTCCACTCCCATCTCTCTTTCTCTTTCTTCCCGACTAACTTGCATACATATCTGAAAAAGACAAAACCTGAGAGCCAACATTTTGACTGTTTCATTGGAAAATTGATTTTTGGAGATTTCTTTGCGACCATGTTTGAAGTTTGTTTTTTTTTTTTCTTTGGAGAAAGCAAAGCTTTGTCACCTTAGTAATGTGACAGTTTTCTTTCATATCATCTCTTACTGACCAGTCAGGCGTAGCTCGTGACCTTTCCTCACAATCTTGACAGGTGATGTTGGTTTTGATGAGCGTGAAATTCTCCACGGTGACGGTCACCTTGACGATGGTCTGTACAAAGCAACAGACTTGGACGTGCCTAAAGAGGATGAGCACACACATTCTCCTGGGGACAGAGATAAGAGTATGGACATCGACTTGCCACCTCCGGTTGGTGGGGATGCTTTTGGTGACGGCTTTATGGGTGAGTTTGACATAAGTCAAAGCTGTTTGGTGTTGCGTTGAAATATGAAATAATGAGGGTTATAGTTGTTAATTATTTGAAGCAGAAGCATTTCACAAACTTTAATGTTTAACTTTATGTTTGTTTTCTTTTTGTGTTTTAGATTAATTTATTTGTGAAGTAGAAAGTTTTGTTATAACTTTTAAATTGTTGTTTGTTACTTTGTTCAGATGTTGACGGTGATGATGGATGCGATGAGGACAATGATGATAATTTTGGGGACATTGACCAAGATTTCTTTGGTAAGGTTGTTTGTTGAACATACGGTCAGGTAGATTTCTTCAAGTTAGTTGAAAACATTTTATTTATATACTGCTGCTGTAGCCACATCATCTGAGGTCAGTTCTTAGTAAAACTTTTTGCTGCTACAAACTGCTTGTATGTACAGTGAGCATGAGATGTAGTTTAGTGTTGCTGACAGTTTGCTGGTCTAAGCAGACACTTATAAAAATATACAGATTTTGACACAACACGACATTGTAATGTCACTTTTTGTCTTAGAAGTCTGTTTGGAGAAAGGTGGAGCCCTGCTGAGCAGCAGCCATCATGACTGATTGTAGCAGTATTTGATTCTTGCAGTTAGTGACAGTGACAGCAAACATCGTTTGTGCTGCCTGCCAAGTTTTAACCCTCACTTCCTGCTGTTGCATCCTGATCCAGAGTAGCTGCCCTTATGGCTGTGTCCTTCCTTGGTTTTGTGTAGATCTCTTGTTGCTGATTTACAAGGAAGTTTATATCAGGTGATCTTCCTCATGATTGTCTTCTCTCTGCTTCCGTATAATGTAGACTCGTTGATGTGTCCACGGCAGCAGGGAAATTAAACTGTTTATATGTATGTTGCGGTAGAACTGATGGGTTATAACATGCTTGTACAGGTCAGAACTTTATGGGAACTGGTGGACTTTTTGAAGATCCTCCCGCTGTGTCTGGCTTGTCAGTGGCTCAAGATGCATCCGAAGCAGCATCCGCATCTCCTAAACGTGGTGAGTCTCACGACACAAGGACTTTTTTTTTCTTGCAACGTTGAAGATAAAAATTGACATAAAAGTCTTCTACACAATAGTCAGAACATCTTAGAAACAGTTGTTTTATGTCAGTTACTTGTTCATTTTATCCAAGTATTGTTTTCTTTGTTTTATTCAACTTTTCCTCACATTTTTGGCCATTTTTACATATATTTTTAACATATGTGGTGTGTATTTTGTTAGAACATTATTCTTAATGTGAAAGTCTGAAGCAAAGGGTGCATTCAACACATTGGTGGTGGTGTGGTGGCGGCAGATAAGTGTAGCTCTTGTTATTTTTCCTTGTAATAGAAAGGGTGTCATGTATTTTTGTGTATACATGTTTTACCATGTTGAGCTAGTAAATGATAACACAAGTAGAAGTTTCTCAAAATAAACACATCCTGTTTTTAGATTTTTATGACTTGCCACAACCATTGAAATTTGTGTGTGTGTGTGTTTGAACAATGCAGTAGAAACAGACAAAAAATCTGGAGCTGATGCAGAAGATAGCATCCCATTACAGACAACGTCTGCTGGAGTTTCTGCCGTGTCGAGTACAGGAGGAGAGCAGACCACTCTAGTTCACAATGAGGAGGAGGCTTTTGCATTGGAGCCTCTTGATATAACCACGTTTCCTGGTAAGATATGTGGGATAGCTGTCGTCGTTTCTAGTTTGTCTGTCCTGTGTTGAAGAATGATAACCTAGTCGTGTCACTCAGGGGATTTGTTAGTGCCAGCCATAGTGTATTATTTTTCCTTGACTTGCTGGAGGAACTTCTGGCATCGCACCTGCGCATCTTTCTTTAGTTCTGGATATCTGGTTTGACTATGGTTGACCACCAACTCCATCTCAGCACCGCACCTAGTTTCAGGATCCTCCAGGTACCAGTATTTACAGTTAGCTTGACTGGATATGAACCAACTTCACTGTGACTAACCATTTTATTTACTTAGGTGACCTGAGTACTGTGGTTAGTTCTTGATTTATCTGGACAGGTGTACTACACTGACTCATTAAGTGAAGAAATTTTTAACATTATGTGTCTCTTTCTGGCCATGTCATTTGCATAGTTTGTCTTCCTGTAATGACGTCAGCATAATCTTTGAAATCGTGTTGAATTGGAAGTCAGTTATCACGACACTTTTTTTTTTCTCGTCACTGAGCTGAATTCTTTCCAGACTAAATGTTTACGAAGAATTAACAAAATATTTTGGCCAAACACCATAAGAAATAACATCTTCTTGGCAGAAATGCAGATGAAGTCACTGACAGCAATTATTGAGGAAAGACGCTGGCGATGATTGGGACATGTGCTCTGAATGACTGACAACTCACTGCCAAAAATAGCACTAAGATGGACACTACAGGGAACAGAAGTAAGGGTAGACCAAAAGAGACATGGAGAAGAACAGAGAGGATGTTGAGCAATAGAGGGCTCACCTGGGCAAGAGCAGAAAAAAAGGCAAAAGACAGACATTTATGGAAAACCCTTGCAGAAGCCCCATGTGCTCTGGGCACTTAAGGTTCAGAGAGAGAGAGTGCAGCTCAAATACCCAGGATATGATTTTTGTAAACCTTCTCTCTCCTCTCCTCTCTCCATGGAGGCTAAAGCAATCCCTCCCATATTAACAAGGCTAGGTCTGTTAGTTGGGGTAGCAGTTGTGAGAGGATTAACAGGATCTTGGTTGACTGATTTGCCAACTTTGGTGCTATCATGTCAGTTATGGCTCTGACTGCCATATTAGTCAGTGTCTTCAGCTCTGGCCAAGTAGATAAAATGTTTTCAGGCACACTTGATGATGGCTGGCAGCGGCACATGCTCAATCTTATATTTCCCTTCAGCTTGTACTCCTGACTGAGCTTGATGCTGATGAGACAGCTTTGGCACAGAATTACAACACCTGAGCTAGGTGATGTAGGACAGAAATGATTTCTTGTGATTCCAGGCACAGAGAGGAAAGGCAAAAGAAAACGCAAGCTCATCGTGGACGAGCAGAAGGGGATACCCAGCGAGACCATGAAGCTTCAGCTGTCAGACACCTCAGACATCGTCACCTCACTAGACTTGGCTCCACCGACCAAGAAGTTGATGTTGTGGAAGGAGACGGGCGGGGTAGAAAAAATATTTGTCTTGCCAGGCAGAGCATTCATTTCAAAGATCACTGCCAGGGTATGTTACATGTATGTGTTACATCAGTGTTTATGTGTTTTACATCAGTGTTTATGTGTGTTACATCAGTGTTTATGTGTGTTACATTTGTGTGTTACATCAGTGTTTATGTGTGTTACATCAGTGTTTATGTGTGTTACATCAGTGTTTATGTGTGTTACATTTGTGTGTTACATCAGTGTTTATGTGTGTTACATTTGTGTATTACATCAGTGTTTATGTGTGTTACATCAATGTTTATGTGTGTTACATCAGTGTTTATGTGTGTTACATCAGTGTTTATGTGTGTTACATTTGTGTGTTACATCAGTGTTTATGTGTGTTACATTTGTGTTAATGTGGTGGTATGTATTACAACAGTGTTAATGTGAAATATATGAAGTGCAACACACAAAAACTAAGACTGTACTTTGATCTCACTTTACTGAACAAGTTGAGAAAATCAAATTTGATCTACTTGAGAATAGCTCGCATCTGAGTTGGCACAAAGCTGCATATGATGCTGCCAAGTTTCATAAAAATTCTGCAAATAATTTTTTGAAAGGCTGTTGAGGACCTCCATTGTTTTTGCTTTCACATCTCCTGACAAAAAAAAAGGGTTCTTTTGAGCATCATTTTGATATTGTGGAATAAAGTCACAGGGACTCCGGTCTGGTGAATATGGTGGGCGCTCAAGCACGGTGATGTTACGATTTGATAAAAACTGCCTCAGAAGCAAAGTATGATGGCCGGCGCATTGTCTTCTTGCAAAATCCAACTGATAGTCATCATTTTTCACACTTTCACTGTCTTCCGAAAATTATTTATTCCATTCAGAAATGTGTGCACAAGACAAACACTCATCACTGTAAACCTCTGTCATGAGACAAACACTCATTACTGTAAACCTCTGTAACAAGACAAACACTCATTACTGTAAACCTCTGTAACAAGACAAACACTCATCAGTGTAAGCCTCTGTCACAAGACAAGCACTCATCAATGTTAGCCTTTGTCACAAAACAAGCACTCATCACTGTAAACCTCTGTCACAAGACAAACACTCATCACTGTAAACCTGTCATGAGATAAACACTCATTACTGTAAACCTCTGTAACAAGACAAACACTCATCACTGTAAACCTGTCATGAGATAAACACTCATTACTGTAAACCTCTGTAACAAGACAAACACTCATCACTGTAAACCTCTGTCAATAATTGAAAAGTTTTCATTGTGAATTTCTTCAGCTTCACAAGGGGCTTGGTGTTAACTCGCTGTTCTGTTCTGTTTCGCACTACACTGTTTTCCTACCAAGCACAGGCATGCGTCTTGTATTTGAACATGCGCCCGCTGGTGCTGAGTAAAGCGATGGAGTTCTTACAGTGACATGCTAGAATATGCTCTATAACCAAGCCTTTGTCTAATTTGGTTCCCAGGCTATAGTGTCTGTCTTTTTATTTATTTATTTTTTTTTTTCTGTTGGACCTCGTAATGTTGAAATAAGTTTATGCATTACAAAGATGGTGATAAGAAACATATATAAAGAAAAAAAAACAGTTGCAAACACTGATATCTGAAAGTAGATTTGGCAGAAAAAAATATATGTGTGATAGTTCTAAAACCTTTCCTCGGAGAGCTGTATGTGATAGTTTTAAAAACTTTCCTCAAAAGACGGCCTGATAGCTCTAAAAACTTTCCTCAGAGAGCTGTCTGTGATAGTTCTAAAAACTTACCTCAAAAGGCTGCCTGATAGTTCTAAAAACTTTCCTCAGAGAGCTGTCTATGATAGTTCTAAAAACTTTCCTCAAAAGGCTGCCTGATAGTTCTAAAAACCTTCCTCATAGGGCTTTTTCATGGTAGTTCTAAAAACTTTCCTCATAGGGATTTTCATGATAGTTCTAAAAACTTTCCTCATAGGGCTTTTCATGATAGTTCTAAAAATTTTCCATAATGGGCTGTTTGTGATAGTTCTAAAAGCTTTCCTCAGAAGACCGTCTGTGATAGTTGTAAAAACTTTCCTCGAAGGGCTGTTCATGATAGTTTTAAAAACTTTCCTTAATGGGCTGTTCGTGGTAGTTCTAAAAACTTTCCTCAAAGGGCTGTCTGGATCATATTTGCCACGTACAAAACCTGGGGTTGGTTTTAGTGTACTTTACAGACTGGCATTTCTCAAGCAGGCATACCCTAAGATATCATGTTTTTGAATGATGAAAAAGTGAAGCTTTCACCATGCGAAGTGATTAAGTGCAGTGTTTGTATGATTAGGATTTGAAAAATAGTAGACAAAATATTTTAGATGTGGGGGGGGGGGAGTGGTATCTCATATCAGAGGAGAAATAAGATGACTCATTGCCTCTGTCAGTCTATGGGCCACCCTTGGACAAGGTGGAGTACCCGTATAGGCATTTTTCTCTCTCTCACATCTAAAGTGCTTTGTTATTTTTCTATTTCACATCTAAAGTGCTTTGTCAGTTTTCTCTTTCATATCTAAAGTGCTTTGTTATTTTTCTCTTTCATATCTAAAGTGCTTTGTTATTTTTCTCTTTCACATCTAAAGTGCTTTGTTATTTTTCTCTTTCACATCTAAAGTGCTTTGTTATTTTTCTCTTTCACATCTAAAGTGCTTTGTTATTTTTCTCTCTCGCATCTAAAGTGCTTTGTTATTTTTCTCTTTCACATCTGAAGTGCTTTGTTATTTTTCTCTTTCACATCTAAAGTGCTTTGTCAGTTTTCTCTTTCACATCTAAAGTGCTTTGTCATTTGTTTTTTTGTTTTTTTCCAAGAGTTGATCATGGAACACTGCACCAAATCATTTGTCTGTGGTTTAAAGGAGTGTGTTAGAGGAATAACAGAAAGATAAAAACATAGAGATTGTAAAATTTTGATTTCCTGTCTTCTTCTATAATTTATGCCTTTTTTTTTTTAACCTATCATTATCATAATAATAATCTTACCTTGAAATAAATCCCTTAAGTGTATATACATTATATATGATAGATAATGTTTGTGGAAATCTTCTTTCAGTTTTTCTCCAGAAATTTAGTGTGCAAGTCTGTGTCTGATGACATGGAGGCCGGAACATCAAGGATTGACCTGGACATGGCCCCTGAGGCGGCTAGAGAAAATGAGCGTAACAGCACGTTACTGGACGCCACTCGACAGTCTGAGATGAGCACTATAGTGGAGGAGCCATCCAATGCTGCAGAAACAACCAGGCCATCTGTAGTTTCCTCGCGCAACACAGAACTGGTAGATACCACTCTCGGGTAGGATTTTGTTTTGTCATTTCCTTTTACATGGAAGAAGGGAGTTTTGTGTGTATGTGAGAGACCAAGATACAAGAACATGTACCCAGATGTGTGTGAGAGAGAGACCAAGATACAAGAACATATAACCAGATGTGTGTGCGCGTGTGTGTGTGTGTGCGCGCGAGAGAGAGACCAAGATACAAGAACATGTACCTAGATGTGTGTGAGAGAGAGACCAAGATACAAGAACATATGCCCAGATATGTATGTGTGTGTGTGAGAGAGAGAGAGACCAGGATACAAGAACATATACCCAGATATGTATGTGTGTGTGTGAGAGAGAGAGAGAGAGACCAGGATACAAGAACATATACCCAGATATGTATGTGTGTGTGTGAGAGAGAGAGAGACCAGGATACAAGAACATATACCCAGATATGTATGTGTGTGTGTGAGAGAGAGAGACCAAGATACAAGAACATATACCCAGATATGTATGTGTGTGTGTGAGAGAGAGAAAGACCAAGATACAAGAACATATACCCAGATATGTATGTGTGTGTGTGAGAGAGAGAGAGAGAGACCAGGATACAAGAACCTATACCCAGATATGTATGTGTGTGTGTGAGAGAGAGAGAGAGACCAGGATACAAGAACATATACCCAGATATGTATGTGTGTGTGTGTGTGAGAGAGAGAGACCAGGATACAAGAACATATACCCAGATATGTATGTGTGTGTGTGAGAGAGAGAGAGAGACCAGGATACAAGAACATATACCCAGATATGTATGTGTGTGTGAGAGAGAGAGAGAGACCAGGATACAAGAACATATACCCAGATATGTATGTGTGTGTGTGTGTGAGAGAGAGAGAGACCAGGATACAAGAACATATACCCAGATATGTATGTGTGTGTGTGAGAGAGAGAGAGAGACCAGGATACAAGAACATATACCCAGATATGTATGTGTGTGTGTGAGAGAGAGAGAGAGAGACCAGGATACAAGAACATATACCCAGATATGTATGTGTGTGTGTGAGAGAGAGAGACCAGGATACAAGAACATATACCCAGACATGTATGTGTGCGTGTGAGAGAGAGAGACCAGGATACAAGAACATATACCCAGATATGGGGTGAGTGGAAGAGAATGTGGCTAATCACTAACAAACTAGGAGGACATAGACTTAACATTGTCTGAGAGCACAGACTTATTTGTAGGGACGGTAATCACCAACATCCATGAAGACCGTAAAACTTGACAGTGGAGATGATTTATCGGCAGACTATGTAACCATCATCCTGAGGTTCAACATCCTGGGACTCAGTAAATGGGACATCCTTGGGGCCATAGGGCATATCTTGCCAAGGCTGATGTATTTGTGAACTACATCCTGAACCCTAAACTGTGTAAGCTTGGGAACAAACTCCAGCACAAGACAGGAGAAAAAGGCAAGAAAACATGACTATCAGACATGTTGAGAAATAATAGAAGCCAGTCGGGCAGGGGATCACATAAACTAACTGAACTTTATGTTAGGTGCTGAGAGTTGCTAGATGGTCCACTCCATCAACATTGTCTGTGTCCAGCCAACAACCTGGGATAGGTTTCTTAATTCACTAGTTCATACTTAGAAAAATACAAATATCAGAATTTTAGTTTATATTTTTAGCTTATCCAACAGACAGACTGTTGCTTTCATGTTAACATGTGGGCAGATTATTTGGGCTTTTTTTCGTGTTAACATGTAGGCAGATATTTTCAGGTTTTGTAATGATGGGCTCTTTTCATGTTAACATGTAGGCAGATTATTTCAGGTTTTTGTAATGACTTAACCTTGTGGTTATCATACACACATGATTAAACTTATGTGGACTTGACCTTTGTGGTTGTCATACACACAGGACTAAACCTATGTGGACTTGACCTTTGTGGTTATCATACACACATGATTAAACTTATGTGGACTTGACCTTTGTGGTTGTCATACACACAGGACTAAACCTATGTGGACTTGACCTTTGTGGTTATCATACACACAGGACTAAACCTATGTTGACTTGACCTTTGTGGTTATCATAGTTGATTCTGTTTGATAGTATGTGCCTAAAACATTAAAAAATATGAAATGATGTTTTTGGCATTATGTCATTATTTGTTATAATGAGCTATAATGTCACATTATTTTGCTCTATTTGCTTGTAATATAAGATTTCCCATAAACACATTAAGGTAGTTAATTTCTGATTTACAGATCAGAGCAGATCTCACTACTGGAGCCCCCAGCGCCAAACAACCAGTCCTTGTTTGATAATATTCCTGACACTATAGCCCTACAACCTGCCGAGGTGGCTGCTGACCCAATAAACATTGTTCCTACCATCAATCCATCATTAGATGAAGGTCCACCATCGGTGGCTCCTTTCTCTGTAGCTCCTCCATCTGTAGCTCCAGCCATGGTAAGAGTTGTTGGTGTACATATCTGTGTCCACACAGAATTATCTTTGCAAGAGCTTGTCTATGTCTTGTATGTCATGAGAATTTTGTTGTATGTCTTGTACGTGCATTGGAACTTCATGGAAGTTTTATATATGTAAATATCATGTGTGTATTAACATTAAAATTGTCTTTACTGGATGCCAGAATATAGATAGAGGGGCGTACAGCAGGCCTCGTAAGATCAGATATCAAGGTGGTGGGGGGGTCTTCAGTGGATTAGGCCATGCTAGATTCTATAAGTTGTTTATCTTATAATAGGTGAGGAAAGTCACATTAAAATCATCACTTATGCTGTGCTAGATTCTATAAGTTGTTTATCTTATAATAGTTGAGGAAAGTCACATTAAAATCATCACTTATGCTGTGCTAGATTCTATAAGTTGTTTATCTTATAATAGGTGAGGAAAGTCACATTAAAATCGTCAGTTATGAAGCAGAATATTACTCAGTGTGGGACAGTAGAACATAATCTAAACCAGCAACTTCTGGCTGTAGAAATACTACAGGTTGTGCTTGCTGTCACTGTCACTTCTAGATACTGTCCATTGTTTTTATGTTTTCTGTTTGTGTGTCTAGATGCTGACCTGTTTTCTGTCTGTGTGAGTAGATTTAGTTGCTGACCTCGTGTGCACTTGCTTGCTAAAGACTTTGTGTTTTTTTAAAGACATTTGATGACCTGGAGTTGGATGCGGACCAGATGCCAGAAAGTGCAGAACAAGAGGAGAAGAGATGGAGCAAACGCACCCAGCAGATGCAGCAAATATTTGAGCAAGCGTTTACGTTCTCCGACACGCTCAGCTTCAAGGACATGGCCCGTAATCTGAACCGCAAGCAGGTGACTTCAAGGTTCTATACACTGCTTGTCCTCAAGAAACATCAGGCTATCTGCGCAGACCAGGCTGAGCCTTATGGAGACATTCTGATTTCACGAGGCGCAAACTTTGGCACTGCCTGTTAGAGATTTTGTGTGTGTTTGGTGATTTGACTACAAGAACTGAGTGGTTTCGTTGCTGGATATGGTTGGATATTAACAGAGCTGCCTCTGTTATGACAGGTGGCCCACGAAGCTGTTTAGAGCTGAAGTTTCAGTTCAGAGTGGAATAGACAGCATTTCATTATTTCTTAAAAATGCCACATCATGTGTTATACACAAAGAAAAAAAAGTATTGTAAATACCAAAACCTATTTTTGTCTTGAAAAATGTTTACTCATCAAGGATAACTTTTTTTTTTTTTTTTATCATTTCTACATGATAACAACTAGTGCAGTGGTTTCCAAAACGTACATTGGGTCTCATGGAATCTCAGAATCACTGTGTAGCTTGCCTTCTAGTGTTGAGGCTGGTGTACATTGTCAGACTGAACTGCTGTAGGCATATTCCCAGAGCAATATACAGATTTCTATTTTTCTAATCATTTCTTTGTTTCTTTCTGAAATGCCTGACAAAAAAGAGAACTTGTACATAATGTTCAGATTCTTGAAATAGCCCAGTGTATTCTGGCATGAAATGGTAAGAAAAATAACAATTTCACTCTAACCTCATACATAATAAAACCTTGGCCCACCTGTCCCACATATACTAAGAACTTGGCCCACCTCAGTCCCACACATAGAAAGAACTTGGCCCACCTCTGTGAATACAATCTTTCACATGCTACAGTGTTTCTCAAGATATTTTCTACAACTAGTACCTCTATTTTTATAATGATCCTTGAGAAACTGACAGGAAGTACACAGACAGGCTGACTGAGTGGCACGAAAGAGATTGATGGCAGCCGTTAAATAATGCTCCGATCACCATGTACAAGCGCGGCTCTTATCTGAGTATTTGTTGACTGTTCTCAGGGTTTCAGTGTAATTACTGGACTGACATGCACAAAATCACAAGTCTTCTCTTGTGGACTGTTTGTTAGAAGATTGTTCTCTTGTGGACTGTTTGTTAGAAGATTGTTCTCTTGTGGGCTGTTTGTTAGAAGATTGTTCTTCTCTTGTGGGCTGTTTGTTAGAAGATTGTTCTTCTCTTGTGGGCTGTTTGTTAAAAGATTGTTCTTCTCTTGTGGGCTGTTTGTTAGAAGAATGTTCTTCACTTAACCAAGAGACATAACATAGCACTGAAGCCATCAGCTTTCTTGTAGGACAAGTCTTTTTCATTTTCAGAAATTCAGTCACTAAGATAGCTGCCACCATTTGGTGGTGGTGGTGGTGGTCTCTTGATATGAATATCTGAGGTTTGTTTATGAAGTGCTTACATCTGGTATAGGAAATTGTTTGGACACTTCTTCCTGTCATTGCTCTGGGGTGCGGGCTATGACCCCATGCTTGATTGCTTTTGTCTTTTCTAATGTTTAACATTTACATCTCCCTTCTGTTGGCATGTGTTTGTGTAAAGTATTTATTACCATGTTTTTTGTGAGACAGTTTACAGTAAGAGTGAGTGGAGAATGAGCAGTTGTGTGTGTGCATGGACTGAGAGTTTTTGGTGATGAAATATTTGACTGAGCTTGTATCTACTGGCAAAAAGAAGAAAAACAAAATGGTGGTGGAGCCAGCATTTTAGAGTTGTCATCAGCCACATTTACTTGGCAGCAGCACATAAGAATGTCTGATTTTATGATGTTTGTACAGTTTATTTGTATAAATAAAAATATTATATGCTCTGTATATTGAGGCTGTTTTTTTTTCTATACAAGTAGCTCAAGTTTAGTGCTTGTTCAAGTAAAGATACACAATATCAACATTCTGTTATCTGCAGTCAAACTTACTAGATAAATTATCTGATACCATAATTTTCTAATTTTGTGTGACCATTGGATGCACTGCATTATGTCTGTTTAGTCCTTGTGTCACTCGTGTCTCACTCTGTGACAAAGTTACAGACGTAAGCAGCGTAAGAGTTGTTTAGTTATATATTGAAACAAAATGAGATCATGCAAATTGGCAACAGCTTTGCTGTCACATACAGATAAGATTTCTTGGAACGTTGGCCGTGTTATCTGTACATTCATTAAATCACTTGAGATGAAACCTGGGAAAAAATGTTTATTTTACATGAACTCACAACTCTACTTTAATACTCAGCACATTAACAAGAACATAGAAAATATTTTGTTGTAACTTTGTTTTGTTGTTGACCTCACTAACTTTGTTGTGTTAGTAGGTGTAGCTTCTCACCCTCCAGGTTCTTTGTTGTTCTTTGTAATGTGGCTGTAAATACTAAACAATAAATAATGGCAGATGTGGCCTAATTGATAGCAGGTCACAAACCAGCTGTAAAAGTGGGTGCTTGGCATGTCTGTGAAAGGGTGGGGGGGGGGGGGGAGGCTCCACACACGCAGCTATTGATGAATGTCAGTGGGTGATCATGTCCAACAACCTCGTAATCCTGGATGTCTGCAGCTCAGTTAGCACAGCTCCAAGTGGCAGAATTTTGAGAACATCTTACAAAGCTCATGTGACCAAATAAATTAGAAACTAAAAGATTAGGTTAAAAAACTGTGAAAAGATGAGAACTTTGTTGATGTAGCCATTTTTTTGTAGTCTAACTTGAGTACAGATTATTGTGTGTGGTAGTGGTGTGTTTACATGTCAGCAAGTAGGTGTCATCTATATGTGTCAGCAAGTAGGTGTCGTCTATACATGTCAGCAAGCAGGTGTCGTCTATACATGTCAGCAAGCAGGTGTCGTCTATACATGTCAGCAAGCAGGTGTCATCTATACATGTCAGCAAATAGGTGTCATCTATACATGTCAGCAAGTAGGTGTCATCTATACATGTCAGCAAGCAGGTGTCTCCACTTTGTGTACTCCCAGGTGTCTAATCATGTCTGTTGTTGCTTTTATTTTTCTGTGCCACTTGGTCGGCCTGCCATGTTCTCTGTATTCCACTGTTTGATATAAGATTTTAAAAATATGAGTAACAATCCTTACATGAACAATTTTGGCAGAAAGTTAGAGACAAGCACAGCATAAAACTGAGTGAAGTGATCAATATGATATTGTGGAAAGTGATAATGAAAAGATAAAATAATGATAATAAGCATCAACACAAACTGATATTAACTTTTGAATATTTCTCATGATGATAAAGTCAATGAAAAGAACTTGTGGAATCTGATGCCTCAAGTTTTCAATCCTTGGAATAACAAATTGAAATTACTCGTCCGAAATACTCAAAACTGTTCACAGAACGTGTTGAAATTTGCATAAAGTACAGGTAAAAAACAGAATTTCTTAAAGTGTTGCTCTCTTCTGAAGGATTGTCTGACATTTTTTGGTAACATAGCTTCCAGTGCTGTCATGAATGACATCCTTGCTGTCTGATTTGTCATCAAACTTGGCAGGACATAGATAACCGTCTGGGCAGTTGCACAAAAATTTGACCTGCCGGAGAGAGATCTCTTGTGAGGATTATCAAAATAACAAGAAGGAACAAAATCTAACTGAATGGTTTTTATATCTCCTTTACTTACATGAGGGTAAGACCCTAACTAGTTAACAAAAGCCAACTACAAATATGTTATGGTTTCATATACTTGCTAGGTCAGTGCAAACAAAAATGTCGAGCTTTTCAAAATGGTGCCTTGAAAAAAGTATTTTGAATTTATGGCAACTGATAGTGAAACTACAGAATAGCGAAATAACATCGGTAATGTTATCTAGAGAAGATGGAAATGATCGTGATATCTGGAGAAGTGTACGTTTTGTCCTTAACAATCATACGAGGTGCAATCAAAAAGTATCTGGACTGGGCTTCTTTTTTTTTTTTTTTAAACTATAACAGCGATCTATAATTTGGTCATCTTCGAAATAGTCCCATTCCGAAGCAACACAGCCCAGCATTGATTCCACAGCTACGGCATCATATATGTCACATTCTGTTGTATCTCCTCAACATCCTGAAATCTTTCTTTCATGTGGTTTTTTTTTTTTTTTTTGGGAATAGGAAAAAGACGGAGCAATATCACATGAATATGGTGGTTGTTAGACGTGTGGAATGTGTTGCATAGCAAGAAACTGCTGCACAAGTCGTGATGCATGGGCAGGCATGCTGTCATGGTGGAACTGCCATTCTCCAATCTAATGCAATGTCGGCCTTTTGCGACAAACTGTCCCTCAGACATCAAAAAACTTCACAGTAGTGTTCCTTGTTGATTGTCCGACTGATGGAGCATATCCATTGAAGCACAACTTCCACTAATTAAAAAAAAAAAAAACTTTGGGGGGATTCTGGGAGACATCAAGTCTTCCTGTGCGGAAACTGTGTCTTAGCTATGTGGTTGTACCCATAAACTCGCAATTCATCACAAGTTACGACTGGTTTTAAAGTTTTTGGTGCAGTTCAAGAGCAGCCCTGTGTCTGGTCAGCTGAGAGCACTTTTTGCCACAAATTCACTTGAAACATGTCTCATGCCCTACTTGAAACATGCCTCATGCCCTACTTGAAACATGCCTCATGCCCTACTTGAAACATGTCTCATGCCCTACTTGAAACATGTCTCATGCCCTACTTGAAACATGTCTCATGCCCTACTTGAAACATGCCTCATGCCCTACTTGAAACATGTCTCATGCCCTACTTGAAACATGTCTCCTGCCCTACTTGAAACATGTCTCATGCCCTACTTGAAACATGTCTCATGCCCTACTTGAAACATGTCTCATGCCCTACTTGAAACATGTCTCATGCCCTACTTGAAACATGTCTCATGCCCTACTTCTCAGTAAGAATTGAGTGAAATGAACCAAAACTAATGTGTAATAACTGACAAATAATGATTCAGCAATTTTATATCTCAGATGTGTGAACAAGTTCAATATTTTATTCAGTTTTGTTGGTTGAGACTGTTCATCACTCTCAATAATTTCACAGCCATCTTTAGAATGTTTATACCACTGGTAACCTTGTGTATGACTCATACAACCCTCCCCATATACTATGTGTAACTTTAACTATGTGTCTTTGCATGTTTCGCCAAGTTTTTGACAAAATCTGCAAATTTGTTGATCCAGTTTTTCCAACCTGACAAATTGACAAAAAATTCAGAAACGTCAAAACAAATCACTACCGTAAACAAGCAGGGCAGACCTGGTGTGCTACCTGTGCAGTATATGATGAGGTCAACCTGCTCCTATCTGCCTCTGCTTGCATCAGTCGGTTCCTGAGTTATGCCTTCATTTTGGATGCTTCTTGATCACACCTCGTATCAAACACCACACAAAAAAAAGCTCAAACTAGCAATAGTTATAATTAGACAAGGTCAGAGGACAACTATTTGCTGTAAACTTTACAGCAAAATGCTAGTAATATATCTTACCTTTGTGACTTTTTCAACTACAGAATTTACCGAATTTCTACCACTTTTTACAAATGAAAAATGGTGTCAATAATTCTGCATCAGTGACTTTTTAGTATAAACTATCAATCTTTGTGACTATTATAACTACAAAAAATCATACTGACCTTCCTTTGTGACTATTACAGTTATAAAGTTATTGATATGACCTTCCTTTGTGACCAAATTACAACTACAAAAAGTCATTGATGTGACCTACCTCTGTGACTTTATCCGTGGATTTTCGGGTGTCGATATAAATCAAGGCGCAGACACTGGAGTTGGTGAGAGTGTTAGAGGGAAGTGGACATTCTTCCTGTGTTCAAATATTGACAGACAATCAGTTGTAGACACCATGTTCTTGGTAGTTAGAGCAATGTTGATAATAATATTTTACCAAGGCAGGGATGTCAACAGAAACAATATATGAAAGACATGGTAAGCGAGATGAAGACATCAAAATAAGAAAAGCAGGGAATTCTACAAAGAAGTGCGAACAGTAAAGCAAGAGTATAAACAACCTCTACAGAGCTTGAAGGAGAGTAATGGAAACATGAGAAATAATGAAGAGAAACTCTGTATCAGATGGAAAGAATATTTTGAAAAACTACTAAACTGTGAAGAGCCTTTAAGCACATTACCATGCAAAGAAATACAGACTTGTGAACCTGAAATAGAGGAATCAGACTTAGATGTCATCTACAGTATCATGTTTCTACGAAACAACAAAGCAACTGGTTCAGATGGAACTGCTACAGAACTGATCAAGGAAGATAAACAGATATGTGCACTAATACAACAAATATGGAGAGAAGAAAAACTCCCTAGTGAATGGAGAGAATCATTACTGATCCCAGTATTCAAAAAAAGGTGATAAGAGCAAGTGTGAAAGCTACAGAGGAATATTCTTACTACAAACAAGCTACAAAATACTATCTGTTATACTTTTAGATTAAAACCATACAGTGAGGACATACTGGGAGACTATCATTTGGACTGGAGGCGAACTTCTACAGCAATGAGCCTTAATGGTTTGGAAAGCTAAAGAAGAAAACAAGCAACACGTCCATAATGAGTTACCTTTTCAGAAAACAAAACAAGAAACATGTACATAAGTTATCTTTTCAGAAAACAAAACAAGCAACTTGTACATAATGAGTTACCTTTTCAGAAAACAAACAAGCAACATGTACATAATGAGTTACCTTTTCACAGTGATAGAAGTACTTCCAGACAGCCCCATCGCGTTTCCAGCCCATCAGCTTAAACATTTCGTCTGTCTCACACACACAGCGAGGACTGCTAACATATGGCTCCCACTTCTTCACATCTGTCTCCACAATGGCGGCCATCTCTCCTTGTCTGCAGACGTTCTTCTCTTGGAACACTGGAGTACAGAATCTGTACTGGACTGCCCAGTGAGCTGTAGGTGGACACACGCAAGAAGTTACACGGACAATAACAGCAGAGAAGACGGAGCGTAAACTATTTCTAATACAACGTATCATTATTACTATTATTATTATTATAATTATTATGTGCCTTGCTATCATGGTTGCCCGTCTTGTGAAGACATTTAAGTTTCCTATCACAGATTTGTGAAGCATTATCTGACAAGGGAATGGTGGTACTGCGGTGGTCTCCCTTTCCCTTCCGCTAGGATTGTGTACTGGTGTTCTCTGTTAGACTTTATCTAAAGAGACTGATCCACAAGGCAGACTTTGTCTAAAGAGACTGACCCACAAGGCAGACTTTGTCTAAAGAGACTGACCCACAAGGCAGACTTTGTCTAAAGAGACTGACCCACAAGGCAGACTTTGTCTAAAGAGACTGATCCACAAGGCAGACTTTGTCTAAAGAGACTGACCCCACAAGGCAGACTTTGTCTAAAGAGACTGACCCACAAGGCAGACTTTGTCTAAAGAGACTGACCCACAAGGCAGACTTTGTCTAAAGAGACTGATCCACAAGGCAGACTTTGTCTAAAGAGACTGACCCCACAAGGCAGACTTTGTCTAAAGAGACTGACCCACAAGGCAGACTTTGTCTAAAGAGACTGACCCACAAGGCAGACTTTGTCTAAAGAGACTGACCCCACAAGGCAGACTTTGTCTAAAGAGACTGGCCCACAAGGCAGACTTTGTCTAAAGAGACTGACCCACAAGGCAGACTTTGTCTAAAGAGACTGACCCACAAGGCAGACTTTGTCTAAAGAGACTGACCCACAAAGCAGCAGAGTACCTGTTTTTGCTCTGCTACTGTTTGTTCAGATATTCACAGGTGACCTCTATATCTGAAGACCGTTCTAGCACCCGCCATCCGGCGGACGCATCTGAAGGAAGACAGACACAGGTCTGGTGCAACGCAAATCTTTAATTTATCAAAGTGAATGAGATTTCTTTGCTCTCTCTCTCTCTCTCTCTCTCTCTCTCTCTCTCTCTCTCTCTTTCTCTCTCTCTCTCTCCTAAAAAAAGTTAGCGGATGCTTCCACCTAATTCTAGCCAGACCTGGTAGTCTGTACTTGATAAAATAACAAGCAACAAGTGAGTACTTCAGACATCAGCTTCCGTGACGCCAGAAAGAGTTGGCGGGATCAATAAAATACGGGACAGCTAACCATGGTCCCGGGGGGGCAACCTAGATTTATTTTTTTACTTATCTGAATCTCAACACTAAAATCTGAAAAGAAATAGTAAAAGAAGTCTCAGAGAGTTGTCTCCTCTTGTAGCTGGTATTTAATTCGCGGAATTGATAGGAAAAAGACAAATGTAAGGGAAAACTACAGCAGATAAACAGAGAACATGCTCATCAATCACTGTATAAAAAGAAATAACAATGAAGGAATTACAATTACAAGGTATTTCTTTCCAAGGACATAAACTTGCAACAACAAACAACAGTAAAAAAAAATGATGACGTGGTGTAAACTCCGAACTATCCACCGATTTTACACCAGATCTTTACCTCTCTCGTAATCTTACATCAGATCTTTACCTCTCTCGTAATATTACATCAGATCTTTACCTCTCTCGTAATCTTACATCAGATCTTTACCTCTCTCGTAATCTTACATCAGATCTTTACCTCTCTCGTAATCTTACATCAGATCTTTACCTCTCTCGTAATCTTACATCAGATCTTTACCTCTCTCGTAATCTTACATCAGATCTTTACCTCTCTCGTAATCTTACATCAGATCTTTACCTCTCTCGTAATGTTGCCACGTCAGTCTGGCCTCGCTGGTGTCATCCCAGTCTTTGACACACCCGCTGCCCCCTTCCTTGCACTCACAGTACTGACCTGGAAGGTCAAACATTCAAAGATGACCAGCACAGACAGTCAGTATGACCAGCACAGACAGTCAGTATGACCAGCACAGACAGTCAGTATGACCAGCACAGACAGTCAGTATGACCAGCAGAGATAGTCAGTGTGACCAGCAGAGATAGTCAGTGTGACCAGCAGAGATAGTCAGTGTGACCAGCAGAGATAGTCAGTGTGACCAGCAGAGACAGTCAGTGTGACCAGCACAGACAGTCAATGTAACCAGCAGAGACAGTCAGTGTGACCAGCAGAGACAGTCAGTGTGACCAGCAGAGACAGTCAGTGTGACCAGCAGAGACAGTCAATGTGACCAGCAGAGACGGTCAATGTGACCAGCAGAGACAGTCAATGTGACCAGCAGAGACAGTCAATGTATTTTTAGGCAGTTCCAAGTTGAGTATTTGTAACTACTGTAGTTGTTTATAAATCTAAGACTAATGAATCTAGGCCATACAACACAAATATTTATTGTTATTAGTTATGTCGTCCAGCACTGCAACCAAATAAATGTACAGTCAGTCTTAAGAGAAGTGATACTGTAGCTTCCACAAACATCCAGTTCTCACACTCAGCATCATTCACATAAAAACACTTCATATACTCAGCATCATTCACACAAAAACACTTCTCACACTCAACATCATTCACATAAAAACACTTCTCACACTCAACATCATTCACATAAAAACACTTCTCACACTCAACATCATTCACATAAAAACACTTCTCACACTCAACATCATTCACATAAAAACACTTCTCACACTCAACATCATTCACATAAAAACACTTCTAACACTCAGCATCATTCACACAAAAACACTTCTCACACTCAGCATCATTCACATAAAAACACTTCTCACACTCAACATCATTCACATAAAAACACTTCTCACACTCAACATCATTCACATAAAAACACTTCTAACACTCAGCATCATTCACACAAAAACACTTCTAACACTCAACATCATTCACATAAAAACACTTCTAACACTCAGCATCATTCACATAAAAACACTTCTAACACTCAGCATCATTCACATAAAAACACTTCTAACACTCAGCATCATTCACATAAAAACACTTCTAACACTCAGCATCATTCACACAAAAACACTTCTAACACTCAGCATCATTCACATAAAAACACTTCTAACACTCAGCATCATTCACATAAAAACACTTCTAACACTCAGCATCATTCACATAAAAACACTTCTCACACTCAACATCATTCACATAAAAACACTTCTCACACTCAACATCATTCACATAAAAACACTTCTCACACTCAACATCATTCACATAAAAACACTTCTCACACTCAACATAATTCACATAAAAACACTTCTCACACTCAACATCATTCACATAAAAACACTTCTCACACTCAACATCATTCACATAAAAACACTTCTCACACTCAACATCATTCACATAAAAACACTTCTCACACTCAACATCATTCACATAAAAACACTTCTCACACTCAACATCATTCACATAAAAACACTTCTCACATTCAGCATCATTCACACAAAAACACTTCTCACATTCAGCATCATTCACACAAAAACACTTCTCACATTCAGCATCATTCACACAAAAACACTTTTAACATTCAGCATCATTCACACAAAAACACTTCTCACATTCAGCATCATTCACACAAAAACACTTCTAACACTCAACATCATTCACATTAAAAACACTTCTAACACTCAGCATCATTCACATAAAAACACTTCTAACACTCAACATCATTCACAGCTACCCACATAATTCAAAGCTTTTCCTTCTTATACACATTCATTCTTCACAACTCGGGGCTGATGTGAAATTAGCAATCATTCACTACGGTATCATTTCCTTCATTATCTAACTATGAGCTGCTGTGATTATCAGCAATCATTCACAACATTATCCTTACCTTCATCGACGACTGTGCCATCTTTGTATTTCATGAGAGTCGTACAGACATGCTGACCTCCACAATCTCTCAGGGGCTGCACAAGTCAGAATAAACAGCTTTTGTTTTAGGAGTCTTAAGTGAATGTTTAAACAGCTTCTGTTTTAGGAGTCTTAAGTGAATGTTTAGACAGCTTCTGTTTTAGGAGTCTTAAGTGAATGTTTAGACAGCTGCTCTTTTACAAGTCTTAAGTGAATGTTTCAACAGCTGCTCATTTACACGTCTTAAGTGAATATTTAAACAGCTGCTCTTTTACAAGTCTTAAATGAATATTTAAACAGCTGCTCTTTTACAAGTCTTAAGTGGATATTTAAACAGCTGCTCTTTTACAAGTCTTAAGTGAATATTTAAACAGCTGCTCTTTTACAAGTCTTAAATGAATATTTAAACAGCTGCTCTTTTACAAGTCTTAAGTGGATATTTAAACAGCTGCTGTTTTAGAAATCCTGTGTGAAAATTGTAACCATAGATTCACTGAGTAATACAAAGTTTCTCAAGAGAAAAGTTGACTAAACTCAGACAGCAGAGTGTAGGTAGGGTTCGCTGATAGGTTTGAAAATATAAACATGTGAAATAAAAGATGTAAGTTGACAGAACCAAAATGGTAATGAATGCGATAAAATATAACATTTTATTAGTGGTCCTACACTGAGCCGTCACTTCCAGCCACAGGACTACATCATCTGTACAGATGTCCGCGTTACTTGAGAACATCATAGTGGTTGGGGCCTGAAAGATCTGAGTATAAACTGGGTGTATACTACATCACAAGATGGGGATCGAAATGGCCACTGCTGCATTCGCTTGACTGGTTGAGCAGCAAATATACACCGTGTTGTCATGGTGACGGACTCCCAAAACATAGTTCTTAAGATCGACAGGGACATGCAACCTTCCCGCACACTCTCCAGCTGCAGGTCTCATGCAGATCTGTTCTCCCAGCCATGATGGTGATGAGCGAGCTGACCGGCTGGTTTGTCCGCCCGCCCCCCCCCCCCCCACATAGTCGGACATGTCAAAGGTTGTTATAGACTAATTGTGCCGAGAGAAAGAGGCGGAATGAGAGAATAACTCATACATTCACAGAATGAGAGAATAACTCATACATTCACAGAATGAGAGAATAACTCATACATTCACAGAATGAGAGAATAACTCATACATTCACAGAATGAGAGAATAACTCATACATTCACAGAATGAGAGAATAACTCATACATTCACAGAATGAGAGAATAACTCATACATTCACAGAATGAGAGAATAACTCATACATTCACAGAATGAAGGAAATTGGTGGGGGGGGGGGGGGCAAGGCCAGCGAAGGATAAGCTCTCTCTGTTGACAGAAATAACGAACTCACAATCAACACATGACAGGGAACACAAACCCACAATCAACACATGACAGGGACCACAAACTCACAATCAACACATGACAGGGAACACAAACTCACAATCAACACATGACAGGGACCACAAACTCACAATCAACACATGACAGGGACCACAAACTCACAATCAACACATGACAGGGACCACAAACTCACAATCAACACATGACAGGGACCACAAACTCACAATCAACACATGACAGGGACCACGAACTCACAATCAACACATGACACGGACCACGAACTCACAATCAACACATGACAGGGAACACAAACTCACAATCAACACATGACAGGGACCACAAGCTCACAATCAACACATGACAGGGAACACGAACTCACAATCAACACATGACAGGGACCACAAATTCACAATCAACACATGACAGGGACCACGAACTCACAATCAACACATGACACGGACCACGAACTCACAATCAACACATGACAGGGAACACAAACTCACAATCAACACATGACAGGGACCACAAGCTCACAATCAACACATGACAGGGACCACAAACTCACAATCAACACATGACAGGGACCACGAACTCACAATCAACACATGACAGGGACCACGAACTCACAATCAACACATGACACGGACCACGAACTCACAATCAACACATGACAGGGAACACAAACTCACAATCAACACATGACAGGGACCACAAGCTCACAATCAACACATGACAGGGAACACGAACTCACAATCAACACATGACAGGGACCACAAATTCACAATCAACACATGACAGGGACGACAAACTCACAATCAACACATGACAGGGACCACAAACTCACAATCAACACATGACAGGGACCACGAACTCACAATCAACACATGACAGGGAGCACGAACTCACAATCAACACATGACAGGGACCACGAACTCACAATCAACACATGACACGGACCACAAATTCACAATCAACACATGACATGGACCACGAACTCACAATCAACACATGACAGGGACCACAAACTCACAATCAACACATGACAGGGACCACAAACTCACAATCAACACATGACAGGGACCACAAACTCACACTCAACACATGACGGGGACCACAAACTCACAATCAACACATGACAGGGACCACAAACTCACAATCAACACATGACAGGGACCACAAACTCACAATCAACACATGACGGGGACCACAAACTCACAATCAACACATGACAGGGAAAACGAACTCACAACCAACACATGACAGGGACCACAAACTCACAATCAACACATGACAGGGACCACAAACTCACAATCAACACATGACGGGGACCACAAACTCACAATCAACACATGACGGGGACCACAAACTCACAATCAACACATGACAGGGACCACAAACTCACAATCAACACATGACGGGGACCACAAACTCACAATCAACACATGACAGGGAACACAAACTCACAACCAACACATGACAGGGAACACAAACTCACAATCAACACATGACAGGGAACACAAACTCACAATCAACACATGACGGGGACCACAAACTCACAATCAACACATGACAGGGACCACGAACTCACAATCAACACATGACAGGGACCACGAACTCACAATCAACACATGACACGGACCACGAACTCACAATCAACACATGACAGGGAACACAAACTCACAATCAACACATGACGGGGACCACAAACTCACAATCAACACATGACGGGGACCACAAACTCACAATCAACACATGACAGGGAACACAAACTCACAACCAACACATGACAGGGAACACAAACTCACAATCAACACATGACAGGGAACACAAACTCACAACCAACACATGACAGGGAACACAAACTCACAATCAACACATGACAGGGAACACAAACTCACAATCAACACATGACAGGGAACACAAACTCACAATCAACACATGACAGGGAACACAAACTCACAACCAACACATGACAGGGACAATCAGCATACACAGCTTTTACTGATTACTGGAACTGTCTACGAGGCAGATATGAGATCTCCTGGCTCCAGTCATCTACGTCTTAAGATCAGTCAGTCAATTAATCACACTTTTCTGGTGATCTTGCATAATTTTCAGGTAATCTTACATAATTCACCAGTCGTTTTTCATAGTTTACCCGCCAGCTTATAGAACTGACCGCAGATCTTACATAATTTACCGGCTATCTTATACAATTTAGAGGCGATCTTACATAATTTACCTGTGACCTTACATAATTTACCAGCGATCTTACAGTGGTCTTAAAAGATGTTTGTTGTGATACTACACATTTAGGAGCTCATTTCGTGCACACTGAACATAACTACACACTTTCCTGGTGATTTGACACATTCTGCGCTTATTTTAATACTCTGCAGGCGATCTTACACATTTTACTGCTGATACTGGACATTTTACTGCTGATGTTACACATTTTACTGCTGATATTATCATTTTACGGCTGATGTTACTCATGTTCCTGCTGATATTAAGCATTTTCTGATGACTCTACGTCACTGACTTGCTGTCTAAAAAGAAACTGAAATGGAAAATAAATCGAGTCCCGTGTGTCTCGGTACATCACCACAAAAAGTTTTAACGAAGGGAGACCACTCAGATTTGTCAGTGAGAACAAAGTAAACTGGTCTGCGCATTTTGTCTTTTATGTCTGTTTTTTTCTGCTTATTAATACTTTTGTCTGCTTGTCAGTTTGTTTACATATTTGAGTGTCTATCTGCATGCCAGTCTTCTATCTGCTTGCCTGTCTGTTTGCGTTTCTTCCTATGCTAATCTCTGTGATCTTCTAGCGTGTTTGGTTTATCAGGTTGTCTGTCTGTCCGACTGACTGACTGACTGACTGACATCTGTAGTTTGATTCATAGCAAAAGAAATCAGAAATATTTGATTGAGGTTCCAGACTGGGATGGGAGCTCGAATATGTTATCTTCTGGCTCCTCATGCCACAGAAAGTCTTCGACTTGTCAAGAAATGACAGTTCAGCTTTTGCAGTGGCAGGCATGAGAGAGAAGTAGAGAGAGAGAGAGCTGGTATGAGAGAGAAGTAGACTAAGAGATGGTGAGAAAGAGAGAGAGAAGTAGACTGAGAGAAGGTGAGAGAGAAGTAGACTAAGAGACGGTGAGAGAGAGAGAGAGAGAGAGAGAGAGAGAGAGAGAGACAGAGACAGAGACGGTGAGAGAGAGAGAGAGAGAGAGAGAAGTAGACTGAGAGAAGGAGGTAAACGTTCACTTCAGTTTTAAAATGCTGAAAACAAAGTCACACAGACCCGACTGATATTCTGCCTCTAATCTCTCAACTTTCATTCTAAAGCAGTCATTGACTCTTTTAGATGTAGTCTTGTACAACAGTTCTCTATTTTTCAAATGTAAACATATATTTTTTATATACAGTATGTTACCGGCTATCTGAAACATATGCTCACTTTGTCCTGGAACCTCTCGCGACAATAAGTTCTCATTCCTAAACCATCTTGCAGCTCTGACAGAGTAGAACTGGTACTCACGTACCACACCCACAATTTGGCAGTTAAGGACATTTTGTTTCGTCATCTCCATCTCCTCCAGACCGAGCCTGACACACGAGAACTCTTTGGGGAAGCTCCACTGGTGACGTACAGACGGGACAAGAACCTCAAGAACATATTAGTTAGAAGTCGCTTCAAGTCAGCGGACATGACTTCCTCTGGTACCAAACGTTGTGGTCGCCGAAGATGCAATTCAAACCAGGTTTCTTTCCATAAGTCCACGTTATCAGTTCATGAAGACTTTACCTACACTTATCACGTCATCCATGCCATTATGTGCAAGAGTTCTGATGTGAAGTATATAGGGGAGACTGGCTTACACTTAGGAGATCGGTTTCGCCAACATCTGAACGACATATCCAACAGGGCACTGACACTGGTCGCCAAACACTTCTGCCAAAGAGACCATCAAAGAAAACAGCACATTTCAGTAACTGCAGTCCGCTTCTGCTCTTCTGGTTAACGATCTCGGAAAATTCTAGATCACCATCATCATCATCAGGTGCCGTGCCAACTGGTGTTGGCTATTATGCTTTTCCAGAGTACACGATCCTTCATGCAGGCCATTAGTTCAGTTGGTGATCTCCTCTCACACCATCCCGTCAGACTGTCCAGTATCATTTCTCTTGGTCTTCCTCTTGATCTTCTTCCTTCTATTTTTCCTGTTGTTATAATATTTTCAATGCCCCCTTTTCTCATTGCATGTCCTATGAAAGTACATTGTCTCTCTCTTATCTTTTTGACAAGGTTTTTTGTCTCTCCAGCTCTAATCATACATTCTTCATTAGTTATTTTTGCTGTCCAGGGGATTCACAACATTCTTCTAATAAACCACATTTCTGCTGCTTCCAATGATTTTTGTGCAGACCTGCCTATTGTCCATGATTCACTTCCATATAACAAGATAGGTTCAATATAGCATTTTAGGACTCGTTTTCTAACATTCATTGATAAAGATGTGTTAGCTAATGTTTCTCATTCTCTGAAATGCAGTCTTTGCTTGGCCTATTCTGTTCCTAATTTCTGTTCTGCATTTCCCATCTGAAGTTATTACTGCTACAAGGTATTTGAATTTCTACATCTGATTCAGAATAGTTTCATTTAATTTTATACTGCATTTTGGTGGATTCTGTTTCTTAGATATAACCATAGTCTTTGTCTTTTTGGTATTTAAAGTAAGGCCTTTCTGTTCACTTCCTTTAGCGACTTTATCCAAGAGATTTTGCAGGTCTTGTTAGTTCTCAGCTATCAGTACTGTGTCGTCAGCATACTGAAGGTTGTTAATATTGTATCCTCCAATTTTTATGCCTGGTTCTGTGATGATCGTTCTTTGAATATTCTCGCTATACAGAGAAAAAAGGTCTGGAGATAGTACACATCCTTGTCGCACCCCTTGTTTTATAGGTTGATATTTTTCAGTTCTATTTTTCAACTCGAATTGCTGCTTCTTGCTGTCAGTGCAGATGTTTTACAATCCTCAGGTCTTTGCCGTCTATACTGATGTCTTCAAGCATTTTAATAATTTCATTATGTTTCACCTTGTCGAATGGCTTGGTGTAATCAATGAAGCATAAGTAGAGATCTTTCTGTACTTCTAAAGCTCTTTCTGTTAGTGTTCGTAAAGCATATATGGCATTGTGTGTTCCTTTTCCTTCAACAAATCCTAACTGTTCATATGCTATTTCCATTTTTATCTTTTTTCATGTTTTCTCATAATAATTCTCAGAAGTAGCTTCGTTATGTGACATGAGAGGCTGATAGTCCGGTGGTCATCACATTCCTTTGCACCTGGTTTCTTTGGTAGTGCTATAAACGTGGATTTAATCAGGTCACTGGGCATATAATCACTGTTGTAAATGTCATTCAGTAACTTGGTTATTATTTTTATTCCTGTCTCCTCTAGTGCCTCTATTTCTTCTATTGTTATATTATCAGGCCCAGTCGCTTTTCCTTTCTTCATGTGTTTGATGGCATCTATGATTTCATCTTGAAGTATTGGTGGTCCATCATAGTTTTCAGTATCTGGTGTTAATTCTGGTCTTTCTCTTCCATATAGCTCACCGATATACTCTGTCCACCTGTCCACAATGTCTTCTTTTCCCATTAACATTTTACCTTCTTTTGATTTCAGGCATCCTGTGGTATATTTTGTTTTCCTGCCTGTGAGTTCATTAATTCGTTTGTGCATATTTTTGTTGTCTTTATTATGAGAGTCCTCTATCTGTCTGCACTGTTCATTTAACCACACTTCTTTTGCTTCTCTGCATTTTTGTCTTATTTCTTTATTTATCTTGCTATATTTTTCCTCGTTATTTTTACTCCTCCTCCTCTTGTCCATCAGTCCTAAGATGTCGTCTGTCATCCATTTATTTTTAATGCCTTCTTTTTTTCGGTGATATTATCTCCTTAACAGTTTGGTGGATAGAATCTCTTAACATTTCCCATTGTTTATCTATACTATTTATCTTTGCTATTGCATTGTATCTATTTGTTATAATAATAACTTTTTATTGTTCTCGCAGTTCTTGGTCATTTTTAAGAAGTCCTGTATTCAGTTTGATGTTTCTCACTTTTCTGCCTGCTTTCTTTAGCTTTATTCTAACTTTTCCACAGAGTGGATCATGGTCACTATTGCAGTCAGCTCCTGGCATGGTTTTTGTTGTCAGTAATGCAATGCGGAATCGTTTGTTGATTAATATGTAGTCTGTCTGGTTAAAAGTCTTTTTGTTTAGGCTGCACCACGTTGCCAGTCTTCGAGGATGTTGTTTAAACCAGGTGTTTCCTACAACTATGCTATGTATTCTTGCCCATTCAATTAATTTATAACCTCTGTCATTCCTCTCCTCCAGTCCATAGTCACCAACGATGTCTGAAGTTCTTCCTTTACCAACTTTGGCATTAAAATCTCCCATGACTATGGTAACTTCATGTGACTTTGTGTGTTTTAGTGCTGTCTCTATGTCATTATAAAATATATGTACATCTTCTTCAGAACTTTCAGATGTTGGAGCATACACTTGTATAATATTTATGTTTATTGGTCGTCCTTTCGGTTGGGCTAGCAGGACTCTGTCCGAGATGTTCAAATATTCTACAGTTGTCCTTGTTCATCAAATATAATCCCTACTCCTCGTTCATGTTTCTCACTTCCTGAATATATTATTGTATATTTATCTGAGTTTATCTTCCCTGCACCTGTCCATCTAACTCCACTCATTCCCAATATGTTGATCTTCATCCTTTTCATTTCCCTCTTTACATTTTCTAATTTTCCAGCCTGGAATAGAGTTCTAATATTCCATGTTGCTATTTTGAACTTGTTAGTTTTGCCACCAGTAGCTTGATGACGATCTGGCCTCACCCGTGGCTCTTGAGCTGCCCTACCGGACGAGGCTGTTCCAGAGGAACATCCGTTAACGTCGTTCGTGATAAATCTATGACTCTGAATAAGCATAATTGTTCTTGGGAGCTACAACAGTGGTTTCCCGTTGCCTTCTGTCGGTTTGTGTACGGACTCTCCGCTAGCCTTTGGACTCCCTGTCCTACCCGCAAGGCAGTGCGAGCCTCTTACCCGCCTGGTATTCCCTTCACTGACCACATAAGGCACTTTATAGGAGTAGTAGAGCCACCTATCACCCCACCTTGCTCTCTGAGACTACCGCCAGTTGGTCCCCGCTTCTTTTTTTGGAACTCTAGAACAGCGCCTTATTTTTCAGACTGACTGTCTCCGCCAGCTGGAATGAACAATGAATTGAGCTTTCTTTCAACTATATTTCCACTTTGTTGCTACCTTTTTCTGTTTCTGCTACCATGCCCTACTTTCTTGTCCCACTTATTTCCTTGAATTTCCTCATTCTTGCCAGAGGCAATTTGTTTTATTTTCCAGCCCTTTCTACGAAAGGAGGCGTTGTCAGCTTTCTTCCCTGGGCATGCTTAGCAAGCACTTTTTTATCATCTGCGTCATCTGCGCGGCTTTGTTAGGGCCTTGGGTATCCGATGGAGGCAAGTTATGGCTATTTGTGGCATAATGCCATGTTGTTCACCATCTTACATCTTACATCCTTCCCGTGCCGTTAAACTTCACACAGAGCTCGCATATTTGTTTGCCAAGTTTTCATGTTTTCGGCGAGTCCTTCAGCTTGATCAAGGGAGGTTATGCCCACTAAACTAGCTTCTCTTAACAATGCCCTCTTTAGAGTTTCACGTGGTCGAACTCTTTTTCTTCGGCCTGTTGTGTTTCACTTGATAGCTTGTTTTTGGTATTCTCTGATTGTTTCTTCTCATCACATGGCCTACATATGTCCGTCTTCTTTTTCTGATCAGCCATAAGACAGGTTGTTGTTGTTTGCTCATCTGTCTTATCTCTGCGTTGTTCTTAAATTCATTCCACTTTATACCAACTATTTTCCATTTGTTTTCAAAAGAGGCTAATTTCTTTTCTAAATCTTTAGTTGATTTTCAGCTTTCGCATGCATAAATGATGATGGATATCACATTTGAATTGAATAATCTTAACTCGGTTTTTGTGTTTATAACTTTTGAATTCCATATGTTCTCAAGATTTTTAAAAGACAATTCTGCTTTGGCAAATCTAATTCTAACTTCCTTTCTGGTGTCACCATCCTGGTCTATGTAGCTGCCAAGGTATGCAGATTGGCTTACTCCATCAACTATTCTTTCTACGTATATTTTTCCTTCTTGATTAATGAGAAATTTCATAATTTTTGTTTTGTCTTTCTTAATTTCAAGACCTATTTTGTTAGCCAAGGAAGACAAGGAATCTGTTTTTTTTTCCTGCATCGATTTTACATTGTCACTGATAAGAGTTATGTCATCAGCAAAATCAAGATCTTCTATTTGGTTCCCATGTACCCAATCAATGCATGTTTTTACTGTGCAACAATTCCAAAAAAAGCAAGGGAGATAATGTATATCCTTGTTTCATGCCTGTTTCAATCTGAAACCGTTCGGTCATTCCTTCTTCTGTTTTGACTGCACAAACACATCCGTTGTAGAGTTCTCTAATGATGTTGACAATTTTAGATAGTATTCCCTATAGTCTTAAAATTCTCCACAACGAATTTCTGTGTATGCTATCAAATGTATTTTTAAAGTCTATAAAGTTCAGGATTAATGGTTTCTGCTTTTCAATAAGTTCTTCAAGTATTATTCTGAGAGTAAAGATCTGGTCGAGACAGCTTCTCACTTTTCAAAATCCTGCCCGTTTTTCTCTCATTGCAGTATCCACTAAATCTTTAATTCTATTCAGAATCACTTTACAAAACACCTTTGACACAACTGATAGTAAGGTTACACCCCTCCAGTTACTGCAGTCATTGAGGTTGCCTTTTTTTGGTATTTTAACAATGATTCCTTGTTTCCGTTTGGAAGGGACCTTTTCTTCTTTCCAAATTTTGTTAAACATTCTCTGTAGTTGGCTCATGTTGTCACTGATAATAGCTTTTAACATTTCGACTGTTATTTCATCTTCACCTGCAGCTTTGTTGTTAGCCATTAGATTCACTGCTGTTTCAATTTCATGCAATGTAACTTCATCTAGGTTGACCTTTAGTTGTGGGGCTGGTAAGTCAGTTTTAAGGTTTAACAATTCTTTTGGGTGTGGTCGATTAAGTATTTCTTGGAAGTGTTCGGCCCATCTTTGCTTTTGGTCTTTACTTGATGTTAATAGATTGCCTGTTTTGCTAAAGACTGGTCTTTCTCTGGAGGTAATAGCACCTGTTAGCTTCTTCTGTATGTTATATAGGGTTCTGCTGTCTCTGCGTTTTCTGCTTCTTTTGCCATATTGTCCATATATTCTCTTTTGTCTCTTCTAGCGGAACTTTTTACTTTATTGTCTAGTTCTTTGAATGCTGCTTTTGCCAACATTTTTCAAGATCTGTCTTTACATTCAGCATGCTAATCTGGCTGCTCATCGTTCCATGTGTTATCTGATATACATGGTTTTCTACTTGTTGACTGCAGTCCAGCGCTTGCTTTTGCTGCCGTGATTATGACTGTGCTGTATAAATTCCATAATTCATCTATATCTGTCTCGTCTACCTCTTTGAGTTCTGTGAAATGTTTGGTAAGCTCCAGATTGAAATCACTGTTAGTATTTTCTTCTTATAGGCTATGACTGTTTATCTTTCTGAGTATTGATTTCCTGTCTTGGCTTTTCAGTTTAATCCTTATCCTCTCTATACACAGATTGTGGTCACTGTTGGCATCTGCACCCCTATATGCTCTTACATCTATCAGAGATGTTCTGAATTGTTTTCTAATACAAAACTGATCTATATGGTTTCTGGTTCTATCTTCTGGAGATATCCATGTTGTTTTATGTATCTCTTTGTGTGAAAATATTGTTCCTCCAATGACCATGCCCTTTGTCAGACATATTTCAGTTAATATTTCTCCATTCTGGTTTATTGTATCAATTTCTTCTTTCCCCATTACTTTTTCGACGTCGGTGTTATCTTTTCCTACCTTGGCGTTGAAGTCTCCCATGACAATTAAGATGTCGTGTTCAGGTATTTTGTTGATAAGTTGTTGTAGTTGGTAATAGAAATCGTCTTTAATTTCATCATCTGCATCCTTCGTGGGTGCACAGCATTGTATGACTGTCATTCTTCAGTGCCTTTTTTGTATCGTGCTCTTACCATACGACTGTTCACTGGTTCCCGTTATGTAAGAATCTTTGCTGCAGCAGATGACATAATTATGCCCACTCCTTCTTGGTATTTCCCATCGTCTCTGCCTGAATATATTATTAACTTACGGTTTTCAACCCTGCTTCTGGCCATCGCTAGATTTCACTGATAACCAACACATGCAGGTGATATCTATCCGTTTCTTTTATTACCCGAGCAGTTTTTCTTGTTGCGGCCATCGTTCTTATATTTCAAAATCGGATTTTTGTTCCGCATTTGGGGCCGATGAATTTTCGATCGTTGTCAACGAGTTGGTGTCCTTGATGCTCGGTTACAACTGTTGCGAGATTCCATAACGGCGGGGTTTTTCATCATCTAGAGTTGCCTCTAGATGGGTCTCAGGCTGAGGTTGTTGGGCTCACGCCCAACTCCCGTTCTACGGCGTGTGGCGACGCAGAAGACTCATAAGGAAGTATGCCAGCAGGAGCGTTGAAAAAGCTCCCGCCATCTTTTACGCCACCCGGAAGCGTTGTTCACCATACAGTATCCTTAGCGATAAAACCTTTACAGCATGTCTTAGCCAATCGTTGGCTTTCACTTTGTGCTCTACTTCGTCTATCTGTGTGCATTTCGTGCTAGACTTTCTTACATGGAAGAGGCCAAAAGGCCAGGTCTATATATTTTCCATCCATTCTTCCTGTTTTTATTTGTTGTGTTGTTTTTGTATGTAATTTTTCATAAAGGCTTTTGCCGAAATATGGATTGTTATATGTTCGTCATTCTTGTTTCTGCCCACTTTCCTCACTCTTTCTATCATTTTGTAAAATTGAACCATCCACCTCCAACTGCTTCCAATAAGTGTAACCTACTGATCTAAGCGCAGAGAAAAAACTGAAACCTGTAAAATTCAGAAGAAGACGAGAAATACTGCCCAAAACAGTTTTACTCAGCCATGACAATGCACGTGTCCAAGCAGGGGCCGCAGCAGTCAAGTCAATATAGCAGCTAATGTATGAAGGTTTTCCCCATGGCTCTCAAAGACCTGGTCTGTCTCCACGCGATGACCACGCCCTCGATCTACCTGCAGCTCTGTGTGGTCCCAGATTGACCTCTGATGAAAAGATTTTTAAAAAGCGACTCAGACCTGGATTCTGGAGCAGCAGAGAAGCTTATTTTCCAAAGGAAAGAAGAAACTAGCGGAGCGATACAAAAAATGCATCGACACCAGGGGGATCATGCCACAAGACAGACTGGATGATGGCACAAGACAGGCTGGATGATGCCACAAGACAGACTGGATGATGGCACAAGACAGGCTGGATGATGGCACAAGACAGACTGGATGATGGCACAAGACAGGCTGGATGATGGCACAAGACAGACTGGATGACGGCACAAGACAGACTGGATGATGGCACAAGACAGGCTGGATGATGGCACAAGACAGGCTGGATGATGGCACAAGACAGGCTGGATGATGGCACAAGACAGACTGGATGACGGCATAAGAGCGACGACGACCGTGGACGTCGAGCTGTGCCCGGACGTAGACTATAACTTGTTCTTTCAGTAAAGTTCTGGGGGGAGTTCTTTCAGTAAAGTTCTGGGGGGAGTTCTTTCAGTAAAGTTCTGGGGGGAGTTCTTTCAGTAAAGTTCTGGGGGGAGTTCTTTCAGTAAAGTTCTGGGGGGAGTTCTTTCAGTAAAGTTCTGGGGGAAGTTCTTTCAGTGTTCCTGTTCTTATTTATTAACATTTAAATGTCCATTAGGTGCAAATAAGGTCCGATACAATTTTTATCCCTTGTCCCGTATAACCTGTGTGTAGAACGGAAGTGATAGAGTTTATATCCCTTGTCCCGTATAACCCGTGTGTAGAACGGAAGTGATAGAGTTTATATCCCTTGTCCCGTATAACCCGTGTGTAGAACGGAAGTGATAGAGTTTATATCCCTTGTCCCGTATAACCTGTGTGTAGAACGGAAGTGATAGAGTTTATATCCCTTGTCCCGTATAACCTGTGTGTAGAACGGAAGTGATAGAGTTTATATCCCTTGTCCCGTATAACCTGTGTGTAGAACGGAAGTGATAGAGTTTATATCCCTTGTCCCGTATAACCTGTGTGTAGAACGGAAGTGATAGAGTTTATATCCCTTGTCCCGTATAACCCGTGTGTAGAACGGAAGTGATAGAGTTTATATCCCTTGTCCCGTATAACCCGTGTGTAGAAGGGGAGTGTTAAAGTTAAGCAGACTTCCAAATAAATATTTGAAAAATGCCAGGCCTCACTTTGTGCTTTGTTTGGTAACCTGATATAATCTCCGGACTCACCACGGCCTAAACTGATGGAAGAAGATGATTCGTTTATAAAAGATGAAAGTGGAAGCGGGGAACTAGTGGATGAGCAGAACGAACAAACAAAACAGAGCAGCTTAGGTAGAAACTTGACGGCGGGGAAGATGACAGCCAGTCAAGTCTGCCTTTTAATTACTGCGAGAGAGGCAGAGAGAGGGACAAAGAGAGAGAGGCAGAGAGAGAGGGGGAGGGAGAGAAAGAGGAGTATGGTAAAGGGAGAACGACGTGGCAAGAAAAGAGATCGATAGAAACGTGTGAGAGCGAGCAGAGATAGGTGGTCATTGAAATAAAAACCTCCCTTCAATGTGAAATAAATGGAGGGGGGGGGGAAGCGTGTTCACGATCCGCACCAGAAGTCAGAAAAAGGGTCAACACCAGGACCAGTCAGTTATTCTTGGTGCCAGGTTCGAGTCCCCTCTCCCTTCCCTCCCCCGATATCTTCACAGACTTAGGCGCCCTGCACACTTTGTAGAAGCTAACAAGTGGACAGAGTTGGTCAACAAACAAACATGGATGGATGGATGGATGGATGGATTGATTGATGGACGGATTGATTGATGGATGGATATAAGGATGGATGGATGGATGGATGGATTGATGGATGGACTGATTGATGGATGGATGGATGGATGGATGGATGGATGGACCTCTTTCTGGATGGATGCTGAAATTGCTGCCAGTGACATCCACACCACACAAAGAACACGTGCTAGAGGCTCCATGTACCGACAAAGTAGTAATACCGTAAATGTCGAGATTTAATCTGCAAAATATATAAACATGAAACTTTATATTGTATTAGTGAAGATACAAATTGATCATAACGCCCTACCCTGATTTCAGAAAAATGACATCTAAAAAAGTGAGCTACGTAAACATTACGTAAACTTTACGTTTGGCGATTTTTAGAGTTTCCGTTCGGGTTACACTTCCAAGAAGATGGCGCACTGTGACAATGACATTTAGTTATTTATCAAATTTTTTCATTGCAAACTTTCTAAACTGATGGAGATTGGAGAGGATGGCACCACCTTCGCTGGACATTACCCTCTTGACATTTTTTTAAGTGAGAGAATACTAAGGGCAAAGTTCCTGATACTAACATCCAAGACAAGAACAACACATTCAGATTTTTAAGCGACGGTGACTAAAGACATGGAGAGCTACGGTGACTAAAGACATGGAGAGCTACGGTGACTAAAGACATGGAGATCTATGATGACTAAAGACATGGAGATCTATGATGACTAAAGACATGGAGATCTATGATGACTAAAGACATGGAGATCTATGATGACTAAAGACATGGAGATCTATGGTGACTAAAGACATGGAGAGCTACGGTGACTAAAGACATGGAGATCTATGGTGACTAAAGACATGGAGAGCTACGGTGACTAAAGACATGGAGATCTATGGTGACTAAAGACATGGAGATCTATGGTGACTAAAGACATGGAGAGCTACGGTGACTAAAGACATGGAGATCTATGGTGACTAAAGACATGGAGATCTATGGTGACTAAAGACATGGAGATCTATGGTGACTAAAGACATGGAGAGCTACGGTGACTAAAGACATGGAGATCTATGGTGACTAAAGACATGGAGAGCTACGGTGACTAAAGACATGGAGATCTATGGTGACTAAAGACATGGAGAGCTACGGTGACTAAAGACATGGAGATCTATGGTGACTAAAGACATGGAGATCTACGGTGACTAAAGACATGGAGAGCTACGGTGACTAAAGACATGGAGATCTATGATGACTAAAGACATGGAGATCTATGATGACTAAAGACATGGAGATCTATGATGACTAAAGACATGGAGATCTATGGTGACTAAAGACATGGAGATCTACGGTGACTAAAGACATGAAGATCCAGGGTGACTAAAGACATGGAGATCTAGGGAAAGCTTGACCTTCAACGCTTACCAGCGTAGCAACTGACTCAGAAATTATATACTATCTTTCCAAAGACAGAGGTCAGGTAAAGGCGATCAACATGTTTAGATCTGTCCAAATCTTCAACAATGCTTCAACATTTGTAAGTTAAACAAAATCTTGAACAATCCATCAGTATTTGAATAAGAAAGAACTGACATTATCAATGTGAATATGACATGCGGTCTTTAGGTAAGACATCAATGTAGACATGACATGGGTCTATAACTACGACATCAGTGTGAACATGACATGGGTCTATAACTACGACATCAGTGTGAACATGACATGGGTCTATAACTACGACATCAATGTGAAAATGACATGGGTCTATAACTACGACATCAGTGTGAACATGACATGGGTCTTTAACTACGACATCAGTGTGAACATAACATGGGGTTTATAACTACGACATCAATGTGAACATGACATAGGGTCTATAACTACGACATCAATGTGAACATGAAATGGGGTCTTTAACTACGACATCAATGTGAACATGAAATGGGGTCTTTAACTACGACATCAATGTGAACATGACATGGGGTCTTTAACTACGACATCAATGTGAACATGAAATGGGGTCTTTAACTACGACATCAATGTGAACATGACATGCAACAAACCCAAATTCTCTCCATGTAGACATAAAGCATGTAACGTCCCAATAGTGAGTTTACAGCCATGTAACATGAAAACAGTGACTTTACAAGGCATATAACGTCCCAACAATGAATTTACAGGCATGTAACGTCCCAACATTAACCTTACAAGGCATGTAACGTCCCAACATTAACCTTACAAGGCATGTAACGTCCCAACATTAACCTTACAAGGCATGTAACGTCCCAACATTAACCTTACAAGGCAGGTAACGTCCCAACATTAACCTTACAAGGTATGTAACGTCCCAACATTAACCGATTTGGAACTAATGTTCATGGTTGGGAAACTAGAACCATTAAACCAGACGGAGGCACTGTAGATCACCATGTAGAGAGCACTGTAGATCACCATGTAGAGAGCACTGTAGATCACCATGTAGAGAGCACTGTAGATCACCATGTAGAGAGCACTGTAGATCACCATGTAGAGAGCACTGTAGATCACCATGTAGAGAGCACTGTAGATCACCATGTAGAGAGCACTGTAGATCACCATGTAGAGAGCACTGTAGATCACCATGTAGAGAGCACTGTAGATCACCATGTAGAGAGCACTGTAGATCACCATGTAGAGAGCACTGTAGATCACCATGTAGAGAGCACTGTAGATCACCATGTAGGCAGCACTGTAGATACCGTCTAGACAGCACTGTAGAGCACCGTCTAGACAGCACTGTAGAGCACCGTCTAGACAGCACTGTAGAGCACCATGTAGGCAGTACTGTAGATCACCGTCTAGGCAGCACTGTAGAGCACCATGTAGGCAGTACTGTAGATCACCGTCTAGGCAGCACTGTAGATCACCATGTAAACAGCACTGTAGAGCACCATGTAGGCAGCACTTTAGAGCATCGTTTATGCAGCACTGTAGAGCAACATGCAGGCGGTATCCGTCAGTTAAAGATGGAAGGTCCATTGCAACAGTGGTCTAAAAGTGGTCAGCAGCGCGTGGCAAAATTGACTGCAGAATTTCGAGCCTAGCAAGTGACAAGCAGCGACGTAAAGCGGAGTGGCAGACCCACGACAACAGGTACGGCAGCGAACAAATCGGGCTTCGAATGTGCGATATTGCAGAAAAGACTGGTGACTGTGAACGAACTGACGCATGATTTGAGTCTTTTACCCTTGGAACAGTGTCCAGAACGATTTGAGGACGAGATTTCATGTAGCGTGTGCATGATGGGCCCCGGGACCTGTTTCTGAAGACCACAGTGCACAAAGAATGGCACAAGTCCTGTCACTCCTGCAACAAAATGCCAGTCACAAGTCCTGTCACTCCTGCAACAAAATCCCAGTCACAAGTCCTGTCACTCCTGCAACAAAATGCCAGTCACAAGTCCTGTCACTCTTGCAACAAAATCCCAGTCACAAGTCCTGTCACTCCTGCAACAAAATGCCAGTCACAAGTCCTGTCACTCCTGCAACAAAATGCCAGTCACAAGTCCTGTCACTCCTGCAACAAAATCCCAGTCACAAGTCCTGTCACTCCTGCAACAAAATGCCAGTCACAAGTCCTGTCACTCCTGCAACAAAATCCCAGTCACAAGTCCTGTCACTCCTGCAACAAAATCCCAGTCACAAGTCCTGTCACTCCTGCAACAAAATGCCAGTCACAAGTCCTGTCACTCTTGCAACAAAATCCCAGTCACAAGTCCTGTCACTCCTGCAACAAAATGCCAGTCACAAGTCCTGTCACTCCTGCAACAAAATGCCAGTCACAAGTCCCGTCACTCCTGCAACAAAATCCCAGTCACAATTCCTGTCACTCTTGCAACAAAATCCCAGTCACAAGTCCTGTCACTCTTGCAACAAAATCCCAGTCACAATTCCTGTCACTCTTGCAACAAAATCCCAGTCACAAGTCCTGTCACTCCTGCAACAAAATCCCAGTCACAAGTCCCGTCGCTGCTGCAACAAAATGCTAGTCACGGCCAAGACCTTCAGTAAAGCATTCTCACCGGTGACCAGACATGACAGGCCAGAATCTAAACCTGCAAGCATGGACAGAAGCATCAGGGCTCGCCATCAACCAGAACATTCAACGTCGTGGCGTCTGCTGGCAAAGTGATGGCTACCGTGTTCTGGTATCTGAAAGGAGTGTTGCTCTTTGATATCCTGGCGATGGGAGCAACAGTTAGTTTAGACGTTTACGAGTTTCCATCAGACACTGCGGTCCTGGGTGTGCTGCTCCTCCATCAGACACCGCGGTCCTGGGTGTGCTGCTCCTCCATCAGACATCGCGGTCCTGGGTGTGCTGCTCCTCCATCATACACTGCGGTCCTGGGTGTGCTGCTCCTCCATCAGACATCGCGGTCCTGGGTGTGCTGCTCCTCCATCAGACATCGCGGTCCTGGGTGTGCTGCTCCTCCATCAGACACTGCGGTCCTGGGTGTGCTGCTCCTCCATCAGACATCGCGGTCCTGGGTGTGCTGCTCCTCCATCAGAAACTGCGGTCCTGGGTGTGCTGCTCCTCCATCAGACACTGCGGTCCTGGGTGTGCTGCTCCTCCATCAGACACTGCGGTCCTGGGTGTGCTGCTCCTCCATCAGACACTGCGGTCCTGGGTGTGCTGCTCCTCCATCAGACACTGCGGTCCTGGGTGTGCTGCTCCTCCATCACACATCGCGGTCCTGGGTGTGCTGCTCCTCCATCATAATGCCCAGCCTGGCAAGGCCGCCTGGAACTCTGGCAAAACTTTTAGTGGGAGAATCTTCTGAAGCATCCACTTTATAGTCCTGATCTGGTGCCAAGTGATTTTCACCTCTTCCCAACTCTCAAGAAACATCTCGGTGGCCACAGAGTGGCCAGGATATTGAAACAGTAATGACACAGTGTCTGGGACACTACAATTTACAAGGCAAGCATCAAAAACTTGTCCAATACTTAGACAAATGCCCCAGTTGTCATGGCGACTACGTGAAAAAAAATAAGGTGCCCGCCATGGAACAGTGTACAAATCAAATAAATTGTGCGCTTGAAGTAGTAACCTTTGTAAGCTTGCTTCTAGGACGACCCTCGTAGATCCCTTCTATACAGACATCAGTGCGAATAGACAAATCTAACGATTCTCTATACAGACATCACTGTGAATAGACAAATCTAAAGATTCTCTATACAGACATCAGTGTGAATAGACAAACCTAAAGATTCTTTATACAGACATCAGTGTGAATAGACAAATCTAAAGATTCTCTATACAGACATCAGTATGAATAGACAAATCTAAATGCTTTCTATACAGACTTTAATGTGAATAGACAAATCTAAATACTATACAGATATTAGTGTGAATAAAGAAATGTAAATACTCTCTTTACAGATATCAGTGTGAATAGACAAATTCATATATCCTTTATACAGATAACAGTGTGATTAAACAAATTTAAATGATATCTTTACACATATCATTGTGACTACGCAAATTTAAACAGTCTTTACAAAGATATCAGTGTGAATAGACACATTTAAACACTCTATAAAGATAACAGTGTGAATAGATATGTTTAAATACTCTTTATACCGATACCAGTGTGAATAGAAAGAGAATTTCTAGAATATTCAAATTCTAGAAAAATCATGTAACAGATTGAGAAAATTAGCAACATTAATAAACATGTGTAGAGTGAATGGTTTGCCCAAAACACTCAAAAAAACAACATTTTTGTTTGGTTTATTTTTCTTGATAACTTTATAAAATTTCACACAAAGGAAGGACAAGAACTAGAGGACATCGTCGTGGGAAGACAGAATTTTATCCAAATACAGGTCAGTCAGTCATTTGCATGCCCCTTGCAGAACTTTGCCTCCATAACAGCTCTCCTGTAGGGCTCTCGGTTGTGAGCAAGATGGCCTGCTGCTGATGCATCCATTTGCAGATCATCAACGATGTCTTGCAGCCATCTTCGCCTTGGTCTTCCTCTCTTTCTCTTTCCCATTATGTATCTTTCCAAGACGGTCTCCTTTAAATTCTCATGACGTTTAATGTGTCCAAAGTATTCAGTTTTCTCTGTTTAATTCTCTTTACTAGCCAGCCTGCTAAAATAATACGTTCTTGTAGTATAGATATATTTGTTCTTTCTTGTGTCCATGATATTTGAAGAACTCTTCTGTAGCATTTACACTCAAAGGCATGTATGTGTTTCTCAACTGTTTTGTTAAGTGTCCATGTCTCACAGGCATATGTTGTGATGGGAAAGATGCATGCCCTTGTAGATCTGTCTGTTCCTCCCCACAGCTTCTTTAGTTGTTTTACTTTTTGAAGAGCGATAGATGTCCTCCTTTTAATTTCCCTCATTGTATCTCCATTATTAGTTAGTAGTGATCCAAGATATTCAAAACTCTCCACTTCTTCCAATTTTTCCTCATTGATGCATAGCAAACACAGGTACACACACACACACACATATATATATATATATATATATATATATATATATATATACATGCAAACACGTACACATAGAAACACACGTACACATATATACACACATGGAAACACATAGACATATACACACATGGAAACACGTACATATATATATATATATACACATGGAAGCACACGTGCACATATACACATACATGGAAGCATGTACAAATGCACACATACACACACAGAAGAATAAAATGTAGAACACAATAACGTGCAGACAAAGAGCACACGTACAACATCTATAGATCACAAAAGCTCAATTCCCAAAATGCAAGAATGTGTAGCGTAGAAAGAACATAAAAACAGAATACTTAAAATACAAGAACATGATACTGAGAACACATGAACAAAATACTTACAACACCTGAATACAAGATTTACAACACATGAATACAAGACTTACAACACATGAACAAAAGACTTACAACACGTGAATACAAGACGTACAACACATGAATACAAGACGTACAACACGCGAATGCAAGACTTACAACACGTGAATACAACTTACAAAAACATGAATACAAGACTTACAACATATGAGTACAACATTTACAACATGTGAATGCAAGACTTACAACACGTGAATACAACTTACAAAAACATGAATACAAGGCTTACAAGACATGAATACAAGATTTACAACACGTAAATACAAGACTTACAACACATGAATACAAGTCTTACAACAAGTGAATACAAGACTTACAAGACATGAATACAAGACTTACAACACATGAATACAAGACGTACAACACTTGAATACAAGATTTACAACACATGACTACAAGACTTACAACACATGAATACGAGACGTACAACACATGAATACACGTGAATACAAGACGTACAACAAATGAATACAAGTCTTACAACATGTGAATACAAGACGTACAATAAATGAACACAAGTCTTACAATACGTGAATACAAGACGTATAACAAATGAATACAAGACGTATAACACTTGAATACAAGACGTACAGCACATGAATACAAATATTAAAACACTTGAACACAGGATATAGAATTCAAAAGCACATAAAATTATATTAACTGGAGCTACCAGCCGGTCCATCTTATAATTGCTAAAATAACAGATACCAGCTCCTCCGAGATACTAGATTCTCCAATATACCAGACTCTACAAGATACCAGCTCCTCCAAGATACTAGATTCTCTAATATACCAGACTCTACAAGATACCAGCTCCTCCAAGATACTAGATTCTCCAATATACCAGACTCTACAACATACCAGCTCCTTCAAGATACTAGATTCTTCAATATACCAGACCCTACAAGATACGAGACTCTACAAGATACCAGCTCCTCCAAGATACTAGATTCTCCAATATACCAGACTCTACAAGATACCAGCTCCTCCAAGATACTAGATTCTCCAATATACCAGACTCTACAAGATACCAGCTCCTCCAAGATACTAGATTCTTCAATATACCAGACCCTACAAGATACGAGACTCTACAAGATACCAGCTTTCTTGACCCAAGTTATAGATCTTTCTGAGGCAGTCCGGGGCATAAATATCAGGCCACTGATCCTTACAATGTACCAGGTACAAAGTGTGACAAACCTTGTAATGTACCAGGTACAAAGTGTGACAAACCTTGTAATGTACCAGGTACAAAGTGTGACAAACCTTGTAATGTGCCAGGTACAAAGTGTGACAAACCTTGTAATGTACCAGGTACAAAGTGTGACAAATCTTGTAATGTACCAGGTACAAAGTGTGACAAACCTTACAATGTACCAGGTACAAAGCGTGACAAACCTCACAATGTACGAGATACAAAGTGTGACAAACCATACAATGTACCAGGTACAAATTGTGACAAACCTTACAATGTACAAGGTACAAATTGTGACAAATCTTACAATGTACCAAGTACAAAGGATGATAAACCTTACAGTGTACCATGTACAACGTATGATAAATCCTACAATGTATCAGGTACAAAGGATGATAATCATTACCAAGCACAAGATATAGAGGATGATAAATCTTTCAATGCACTAGGTGCTAAAAATGGTGAACTTCACAACGCACATTACACAAAAGAAGATTAAAATTTCGCTTTGAATTCCCTGACAAGGAGAAGTTAACTCACAGAGCCATAAATTATTACTCATTCAAAACCACTGATTTTTTTAAATAATATATTTCCTTTCAAATATAAAAGAACCACATATACATTCATGTGCACGCACAAGTCTGGTTTCTCACATGTGGGTTCTGTTAACCATATGTGTCTTCTGCTGACCACATTTTGAAAGTCACTGGTTAGATTTAGCTGCACACGAAATTTCGACATAGATAGGACTGGTAATAATAAACTTCTTCTACTGTTGCAAATTATACTTCCATTATTTGGAAATAAACAAATAAACTTACGGCTGCTGAAACTTGTAGTGAGAAATCTTAGACCAATGTCACAAGCACAACGGTGAAGGCAACAGGTCAGCTGAGCTAATCACTACAGGCACTCTACAACTTGGAAAGAAAGGAAATGTGTACGAAGCTGCGCGGGCAAACACAAGTCGCTTTCTGGCTAAACTGCTCCCATCGAAATGAGAAAGGCCCTCCAGAGAATTGGGCACTTCGATTTTTTCCAACTTGCTTCCGTTGCCACGGAAACCCTCGCGCGCTAAGATAATATTTCGGAACTCCCACAACGAAGCTTCCAGACTTCGATCAATAACTTTAGAGCAGGAACTTGAGAGAGAAACTATTTCCAAACACTCTATCAAGCTCCACTCAACGCTTTCATTCAATAGATCCAAAACAAAAACAAAACATAACTCAGCCGTCGCTGTTTTATTTGCTCGTTACTTCCTCGTTGTTTTTCTTCTTTTATTTTTGAAGTCTTTTTATCTTAAGAAATGTTGACAGAGTTCAGGTTTTCTTCTTCGTTCGCTTCTACCGCCAAAATTGCCCCCTGATTCTGCTGATTTTACTCCTGTGATCCTAGATAGGTCCCGTGGTCCCCGAAAGGACCACACGAGATCCACGAGAGGACCACAAAAGGTTCAGAGTATCGCAGGGCTTGAACCTGTATTCTCGGTGGATCTCAGAAGCGGGATTGCGTGAACCGTGGTTTTCGTTGCACCAGTTTAGTCTAAGGGTTGGACTTTCTCACGGGAAAACCTCGGCGTGTTTTGGATATCAGTATATCCCCGCTGGGTGAGAGGTGGTTGCCCATCTAGCCTAGAGTTGGACTTTCTTACCGGAAAACCTCGACGTGTTTTGGGATACCTGTGTATCCCCGCCAGGTGAGAGGTGGTTGCCCATCTAGACTGCATTGGTCCAGTGTCTCCGACGTCAGCATTTTGTGGTCATGGCCGCTACCCTTCCTAGTTGTGACCAGGATAGAGCTTTTGTCCAGGAGGACGAATCCTCATCACTATTCAGTTTCACTCCTGGGTTGAGCCGGTTTAGGCGTATTATCCTAGTATGGGCGTGTTCAGGACGTGACCGACCTCTAGAGCGGAGGTACCGTGACATGAGTAGCCATCAAGTTTCACCCTTGGTTTAAGCCGGTTTAGGCATATTTCACCAGTATGGGTGTATATCGGACGTGGCTGACTCTAGAGCAGAGGTGCCGTGGTACGAGTAGCTCTCACCGCGAGACTACTGGACATATCGATTAAGCTTAACTTTATCCTTTCCATCACATTTTCACATCAGCGCCGCATGGCAACCCTAATTGCTTTTTCGCATTTTATTCATTGGCCAGGAGGAGTTTCACTCTACGCGCGGCATCCGAAGAATCTCGCCAGCAGTGTCTTAACCCCTGGGTTAAGCCGGTTCAGACAATTTGCCTGGTATGAGTGCACATAGGACGTGGCCAACCTCCAGAGCAGAGATGCCATGATTTGAGCAGTCCTGACTTCGAGACTACTGATTACTTCACTTAATCATTTCTTTCACCTTTTCCACAGTGGCGCATGGCAGGCAACCCCATTCGCACCTTTCTTCACTGGCCGGGAGGAGCCCCACTCCAGTCACGCTGAAGAATCTCGTCAACAGCGGAGACTTCAGGTCATTCTGGCATATTTGCTCTTAAATTCTTCATCATCAGTGGTGCCGTGCCTGTACGGTTAGTAGTCATGTTTCTCTATAGATCTATGTCCTCGTCATCAGTGGTGCCGTACCGGTACGGTTAGTGGTATTGCTTCTCTAGAGATTTCAGTCCTTGATGGCTTTTTATTGATCTATTGCGTTAGACTACCTATGATTTTTTTTCTCTTGACCTTCCTCTGCCTCTCTTCCCATTTACCTTTCCTGCTGTAATATTGTCAACCCTACCCATCTCATTTTATGTCCAGTGAATGATGACTGTTCTTTTCGTATGGATTTAATTAGGCTACTTTCTACATTTGTTTTTCTTAGACATTCCATGTTTGCCATCTTAATCTCCCATTGTACACTTAACATTCTTCTAAGAAACCACATATCTGTTGCCTCTAGTAATCTCTACATCGATTTGTTGCCTCTAGTAATCTCTGCATCGATCTGTTGCCTCTGTTGATCTCTGCATTGATCTGTTGCCTCTAGTAATCTCTGCATGGATCTGTTGTTTCTAGTAATCTCTGCATCGATCTGTTGCTTCTAGTGATCTCTGCATCGATCTGTTTCTTTTTTATGACCCACGGTACATCTACATGGCTATTCTTGGTAATGACGACAGTCATCTCTCGTTGCCTTGTGAAAGTTTGCCTACGGTCACTCCGCTAGCCTTTCGACTTTACCCTACCCACAAGGCAGCAGGGATTTAGAACTTGTAAGGTACCTCCTAGTCACGTGACGATCCCTTCTCTGAGCATGTGAGCTATTTTATAAGGATAGTGATGTCACTCACTACTCCACCTCGCTCTCCGTGTCTGTCGCCAAATGGTTCGCACTCACTTATTTGGACACGTCCTTATTGGTAGATATTCTCCATATCTGTAGAACGTTCAGCATGCACCACGTGTGACCTGACGGGCCAGGGGTGGTCGCTCTTAAATTATGTTCCGCCAAATACAGCGACAGAGGGCTCTCAGAAGACAAGATTTCTCCGGTCTTTCTTTCGACATCTTGCTAGCCAGCACTTCATCAGATGAAACTTCTGTTCCGTGACTTAAATCAAGCAACTGGAGATGGTGGATATATTTTAAACGAGACATCGAAAAGATATGTTAGTCTATAATGTGGTTGTGATGTCATGAACGATGTTGATATGTTTGTGTGTAATGTGGATGTGATATAATGAAAGATGTTGACATGTTTGTGTGTAATGTGGATGTGATATAATGAAAACTGTTGACTTGTTTGTGTGTAATGTGGATGTGATATAATGAAAGATGTTGACATGTTTGTGTGTAATGTGGATGTGATATAATGAAAGATGTTGACATGTTTGTGTGTAACGTGGATGTGATATAATGAAAGATGTTGACATGCTTGTGTGTGACATGGATACGATAGCTTGGCATAGCTGATAGATCAACTCTGACAGAAGGCTCTGGAAAGTCTAGTTTAGTGACATACAAAAATAACCCAGTATTGTAAACATACACCAGAACGTTCTCACAATGTTCAGCCTGTTTCAGACATGGACTTCGCTGTAATCCCAAGAACTATTAAATAACTTTCCACCGAGCGGAATCACTGATGAGCTATTGTGGCATGAAGGCAAGCGCTCTTGTAAGAGCGCCCAGTAGTCATTGCTGATCTGTTATTCAGACATGGACGTGTAGATTCGTGACGTCTGTTCGCAAAAAGAGGGCGCTTCAGCCTGTCGGAAATCTAAAAAATATATTTAAGAAACTATGAAAAGATTCTGATCCTCCAGCTTGGGGGTTGGAGGATGGGACCAACGACCCCATCTCCGCCAAAAAAGATCAGTGTTACGGACCAGACAAAGAAGCCTCGAAACTGGACGAATAAAAATGGATTACGACATTGGAACATCAAAAATACGAGATTTGGAACACGGGATATAAGAACCTTGCACAGACAAGAGGCAGTTAAGGAATTAGCAGATGGAAGGAAACAAGATCAAGGGGCAGACCAAGACAGAGATGAAAACACAAAACAGAAGACGATGTAAAGGAAATTGGTGTCGCCATGGAACAGAATAAACATTCTCTAGCTGTCGCGGTGTGTAGGGAAAAGTAAAACCAGTCAGATCAGTTGTTCGGAGGCATATGGCGGGGTAGCATGGGCGAGCATGTGATCGTGCAAGATCTGAATGTAAACAATGAAGCTTCTGATACTGTGTTGTGGAATACGTGAATGTTCTGCCATGAACCTACGATGTTCTGCCATGAACCTACGATGTTCTGCCATGAACCTACGATGTTCTGCCATGAACCTACGATGTTCTGCCATGAACCTACGATGTTCTGCCATGAACCTACGATGTTCTGCCATGAACCTACGATGTTCTGCCATGAACCTACGATGTTCTGCCATGAACCTACGATGTTCTGCCATGAACCTACGATGTTCTGCCATGAACCTACGATGTTCTGCCATGAACCTACGATGTTCTGCCATGAACCTACGATGTTCTGCCTCGCCGCCTCATGTTGTAAGTGATACATGTTAGTTGTCGTAAGTCGCATGTAGGGTACTGTAACTGTAAGGCGAGATACATGTTTAATGATTTCCATTTAAGATTAGGATTTGTGATGTGTAATTTAATCACAGAGATTTTCATTATCGTGTTCATTACCAGGTAAATGCTTTCATTTTGACTCGTGAACACTACTAAGTGTTTTCTAAGTGTTTTCTAAGTGTTTTCTAAGTGTTTTCTAAGTGTTTTCTAAGTGTTTTGTGTGTGCGAACTCGTGCATTGTTGGTGAGAAAATGCTGAGTGAGACGGTGAATTCTTTCCTGGCAGCAAGCTCATCTAGGGTGGCTGAGTAGGCACCATCTAGGCTGGCTGAGTAGGCACCATCTAGGCTGGCTGACTAGGCACCATCTAGGGTGGCTGACTAGGCACCATCTAGGGTGGCTGACTAGGCACCATCTAGGCTGGCTGACTAGGCACCATCTAGGGTGGCTGACTAGGCACCATCTAGGGTGGCTGACTAGGCACCATCTAGGCTGGCTGACTAGGCACCATCTAGGCTGGCTGAGTAGGCACCATCTAGGCTGGCTGACTAGGCACCATCTAGGGTGGCTGACTAGGCACCATCTAGGGTGGCTGACTAGGCACCATCTAGGCTGGCTGACTAGGCACCATCTAGGGTGGCTGACTAGACACCATCTAGGGTGGCTGACTAGACACCATCTAGGGTGGCTGACTAGGCACCATCTAGGGTGGCTGACTAGACACCATCTAGGGTGGCTGAGTAGGCACCATCTAGGGTGGCTGACTAGGCACCAACTAGGGTGGCTGAGTAGGCACCATCTAGGGTGGCTGACTAGGCACCATCTAGGGTGGCTGACTAGGCACCATCTAGGGTGGCTGACTAGACACCATCTAGGGTGGCTGACTAGGCACCATCTAGGGTGGCTGACTAGACACCATCTAGGGTGGCTGACTAGGCACCATCTAGGGTGGCTGACTAGGCACCATCTAGGGTGGCTGACTAGACACCATCTAGGGTGGCTGAGTAGGCACCATCTAGGGTGGCTGACTAGGCACCAACTAGGGTGGCTGAGTAGGCACCATCTAGGGTGGCTGACTAGGCACCATCTAGGGTGGCTGACTAGGCACCATCTAGGGTGGCTGACTAGACACCATCTAGGGTGGCTGACTAGGCACCATCTAGGGTGGCTGACTAGACACCATCTAGGGTGGCTGACTAGGCACCATCTAGGGTGGCTGACTAGGCACCATCTAGGGTGGCTGACCAGGCACCATCTAGGGTGGCTGACCAGACACCATCTAGGGTGGCTGACCAGACACCATCTAGGGTGGCTGACTAGACACCATCTAGGGTGGCTGACTAGACACCATCTAGGGTGGCTGAGTAGGCACCATCTAGGGTGGCTGACTAGACACCATCTAGGGTGGCTGAGTAGGCACCATCTAGGGTGGCTGACTAGACACCATCTAGGGTGGCTGACTAGACACCATCTAGGGTGGCTGACTAGGCACCATCTAGGGTGGCTGACTAGACACCATCTAGGGTGGCTGAGTAGGCACCATCTAGGGTGGCTGACTAGGCACCATCTAGGGTGGCTGACTAGGCACCATCTAGGGTGGCTGACTAGACACCATCTAGGGTGGCTGACTAGGCACCATCTAGGGTGGCTGACTAGACACCATCTAGGGTGGCTGAGTAGACACCATCTAGGGTGGCTGACTAGGCACCATCTAGGGTGGCTGACTAGGCACCACACCTGAAAGGGCAAGAACCTGGAGGTGTGCAGTTTTGAGAGTTGTTCCACGTACAGCTGTACTACATTGGGCACTGAACTGATTAAATAACAGCCAGTGATTTAAGCCATAAAATACAAGTAGAAGGGACCGATATTGAAGAAGTCAATCATTTTGCATACCTTGGCAGCTACATAGACCAGGATGGTGACACCAGAAAGGAAGTTAGAATTGGAATTGCAAAAGCAGCATCGATCTTCAAGAATCTTGAGAACATATGGCATTCAAAAGTTATAAGCACAAAAACCAAGTTAGGACTGTTCAATTCAAATGTAATATCCACCCTCATTTATGCATGCGAAAACTAGAAAACAACTAAAGACACAGAGAAGAAATTAGACTCTTTGGAAAACAAATGCTTATGGAAAATACTCGCCATCAGGTGGAACGAATTAAAGAACAATGCAGAGATAAGACAGATGACTGAACAACCAGTCTCATGGGTGATCAGGAAAAGGAGATGGACATATGTTGGTCACGTGATGAGAAGAAATGATCAGAGAATCCCAAAAACAAGCTATCAAGTGGAACACAACAGGCCAAACAAAAAGAGGCAGACCACGTGAAACTCTAAAGATGACATTGTTAAGAGAGATGAAATTAATAGGAATAAAATCCCTTGATGAGGTTGAAAGACTCGCCGAAAACAGGAAAAATTGGCGAGCTACCTTGCGACCCCAATGTGATGTTTAACGGCACGGGAAGGATATAAGAAGTGATTTAAGCCATAAGCACCAAGAGAAAGGGAACCTCCTACAATGATAGCAAAGAAGAAAGATAAAGATAAGAATTAAAGTCATTAACAATTGAGATAACATGAAATAAATAAGCAACCAAGCACCAAATTTTACATGGTACATTCTGTTACAACCAACTTGAGAGAGAAGATTAGGATTAGAGAAGAATGGAGGCGAACTTTATCTGCAACAATGAGCCTTAGATCAAGAAGAAGAAGATAATGAAAAGATCTAACGACACTCGGTAAGTACTTTATGACTGACAGATACTTAACTTCATAGAGACTGACAGATACTTAACTTCATAGAGACTGACAGATACTTAACTTCACAGAGACTGACAGATACTTAACTTCACAGAGACTGACAGATATTTATCTTCAGAGAGAATGACAGATACTTAACTTCATAGAGACTGACAGATACTTATCTTCACAGAGACTGACAGATGCTTATCTTCACAGAGACTAACAGATAATTATATTCACAGAGACTGACATATACTTATCTTCATAGAGAAGGACAGATAAAAGTAACCGACCTACATAATGCTTCGAGAAAAAAAAGATGACCGAGCCAGATGGATGGGATGACCTTGAGTGCTAGAGAAACAGATGGATGGGATGACTCTAACTGCTAGAGAAACAGATGAATGGGATGACTCTAAGTGCTAGAGAACCAGATGGATGGGATGACTCTAAGTGCTAGAAAAACCAATGGATGGGATGACTCTAAATGCTAGAGAAATAGATGAATGGGATGACTCTAAGTGCTAGAGAAACAGATGGATGGGATGATTCTACGTGCTAGAGAACCAGATGAATAGGATGACTCTAAGTGCTAGAAAAACAGATGAATGGGATGACTCTAAGTGCTAGAGAAACAGATGGATGGGATGATGACTCTAAGTGCTTGAGAACCAGATGGTTGGGATGATTGTGGGAGCTAGAGAAACAGATGGATGGGATAACTCTAAGTGCTAGAGAAACAGATGAATGGGATGACTCTACGTGCTAGAGAAACAGATGAATGTGATGACTCTAAGTGCTAGAAAAACAGATGAATGGGATGACTCAAAGTGCTAGAGAAACAGATCGATGGGATGACTCTAAGTGCTAGAGAAACAGATGGATGGAATGATTAAGTGCTAGAGAAACAGATGGATGGAATGATTAAGTGCTAGAGAAACAGATGGATGTTATGATTGTGGGCGCTAGAGAACCAGATGGATGGGATGATTGTAGGTGTTAGAGAAACAGATGGATGGGATGATTCTAAGTGCTAGAGACACAGATGGATGGGGTGAATCTAAGTGCTAGAGAAACAGACGAATGGGATGACTCTAAGTGCTAGAGAAACAGATGGATGAGATGACTCCAAGTGCTAGAGAAACAGATGAATGAGATTACTCTAAATGCGAGAGAAGCAGATGGATGAGATGACTCTAAGTGCTAAAGAACCAGATGGATGGGATGACTCTAGGTGCTAGAGAAACAGATGAATGGGATGACTCTAAATGCTAGAGAAACAGATGGATGGGATGATTAAGTGCTAGAGAAACAGATGGATGGGATGACTCTAAGTACTAGAGAACCAGATGAATGGGATGACTCTAGGTGCTAGAGAAACAGATGGATGGGATGACTCTAAGTGCTAGAGAACCAGATGGATGGGATGACTCTAAATTCTAGACCAAGACCCTACCATAACTCTTTGTACTGCTCGTGGTAACAGCTGGACTAAAGAGATTTGGCGGTGGAGTGTGTTGTGAGCTTCTTGATTTCATCCCCAGACTTCCAACAAGCTACTCAAACCCTTTCCCCACCAAACGCTGTGATCTCATCGTGTCTTGTAGGCTGTAGGGAACATACGCTTGGAAGTTGTGGAGGATCAGAAACGCCAACATTCTCTGATTAAACATTTGATAATGTTCCACCCTGTTAACTCGGCTTGCTGCGGTGGCTGACAGTTTGCACTTTACATCCTCCGTCCCAAGAGAGTCTGGGATTTCTGAAGCATGAAATTAAATTTTAATCTGAAGCTGAGCTACGCCTCGCTGAATTTTAACAAAACAGATTATACCAGCGGTTCTCATACCTTGTAAAGAGACGGGTTATAGCAAATTAATTCTTCTTCTTCTTCTTCTTCTTCTTCCTCAGCTTTCCGAGCCATTAAGGCTCACTTCTGCAAATAAAACGTATTTCCATTCCTCTATATTCCTAATCTTCTCTCGCCAGCTGGTTACACCAATTTGTTTTATATCCTCTTCTATGTTGCCTATCCATCTCTGTCTTTGTTTACCCCATGGTCTCTTCTCCCTTGATATTGTTTCCTTCATCTCTTGTACATACATAATTTTCATTTGTCTGTTCTCTTCCATTCTTTCTACATGAAAGATATAAGAGATAACCAACACACCCTTCCCCAAAGTAAGAGATAACCAACACACCCTTCCCCAAAGTAAGATATAACCAACACACCCTTCCACAAAGTAAGATATAATCACCACACCCTTCCCCAAAGTAAGAGATAATCACCACACCCTTTTCCAAAGTAAGAGATAATCACCACACACTTCCACAAAGTAAGAGATAATCACCACACACTTCCACAAAGTAAGAGATAATCACCACACACTTCCACAAAGTAAGAGATAATCACCACACACTTCCACAAAGTAAGATATAATCACCACACACTTCCACAAAGTAAGAGATAATCACCACACACTTCCACAAAGTAAGATATAATCACCACACACTTCCACAAAGTAAGATATAATCACCACACACTTCCACAAAGTAAGAGATAATCACCACACACTTCCACAAAGTAAGAGATAATCACCACACACTTCCACAAAGTAAGAGATAATCACCACACACTTCCACAAAGTAAGAGATAATCACCACACACTTCCACAAAGTAAGAGATAATCACCACACCCTTCCCCAAAGTAAGATATAACCAACACACCCTTCCACAAAGTAAGATATAATCACCACACCCTTCCCCAAAGTAAGAGATAATCACCGCACACTTCCCCAAAGTAAGAGATAATCATCACACCCTTCCCCAAAGTAAGAGATAATCATCACACCCTTCCCCAAAGTAAGATATAATCACCACACCCTTCCCCAAAGTAAGATATAATCACCACACCCTTCCCCAAAGTAAGATATAATCACCACACCCTTCCCCAAAGTAAGAGATAATCACCACACCCTTCCCCAAAGTAAGAGATAATCACCACACCCTTCCCCAAAGTAAGATATAATCACCACACCCTTCCCCAAAGTAAGAGATAATCACCACACCCTTCCCCAAAGTAAGAGATAACCAACACACCCTTCCCCAAAGTAAGAGATAACCAACACACCCTTCCCCAAAGTAAGATATAACCAACACACCCTTCCCCAAAGTAAGAGATAATCATTACACACTTCCACAAAGTAAGATATAATCACCACACCCTTCCCCAAAGTAAGAGATAATCACCACACCCTTTTCCAAAGTAAGAGATAATCACCGCACACTTCCACAAGTGACTCTAAGTGCTAGAGAAACAGATGGATGGGATGACTCTAAGTGCTAGAGAAACAGATGGATGGGATGACTCTAAGTGCTAGAGAAACAGATGGATGGGATGACTCTAAGTGCTAGAGAAACAGATGGATGGGATGACTCTAAGTGCTAGAGAAACAGATGGATGGGATGACTCTAAGTGCTAGAGAAACAGATGGATGGGATGACTCTAAGTGCTAGAGAAACAGATGGATGGGATGACTCTAAATTCTAGACCAAGACCCTACCATAACTCTTTGTACTGCTCGTGGTAACAGCTGGACTAAAGAGATTTGGCGGTGGAGTGTGTTGTGAGCTTCTTGATTTCATCCCCAGACTTCCAACAAGCTACTCAAACCCTTTCCCCACCAAACGCTGTGATCTCATCGTGTCTTGTAGGCTGTAGGGAACATACGCTTGGAAGTTGTGGAGGATCAGAAACGCCAACATTCTCTGATTAAACATTTGATAATGTTCCACCCTGTTAACTCGGCTTGCTGCGGTGGCTGACAGTTTGCACTTTACATCCTCCGTCCCAAGAGAGTCTGGGATTTCTGAAGCATGAAATTAAATTTTAATCTGAAGCTGAGCTACGCCTCGCTGAATTTTAACAAAACAGATTATACCAGCGGTTCTCATACCTTGTAAAGAGACGGGTTATAGCAAATTAATTCTTCTTCTTCTTCTTCTTCTTCTTCTTCCTCAGCTTTCCGAGCCATTAAGGCTCACTTCTGCAAATAAAACGTATTTCCATTCCTCTATATTCCTAATCTTCTCTCGCCAGCTGGTTACACCAATTTGTTTTATATCCTCTTCTATGTTGCCTATCCATCTCTGTCTTTGTTTACCCCATGGTCTCTTCTCCCTTGATATTGTTTCCTTCATCTCTTGTACATACATAATTTTCATTTGTCTGTTCTCTTCCATTCTTTCTACATGAAAGATATAAGAGATAACCAACACACCCTTCCCCAAAGTAAGAGATAACCAACACACCCTTCCCCAAAGTAAGATATAACCAACACACCCTTCCCCAAAGTAAGAGATAATCATTACACACTTCCACAAAGTAAGATATAATCACCACACCCTTCCCCAAAGTAAGAGATAATCACCACACCCTTTTCCAAAGTAAGAGATAATCACCGCACACTTCCACAAAGTAAGAGATAATCATCACACCCTTCCCCAAAGTAAGAGATAATCACCACACCCTTCCCCAAAGTAAGATATAATCACCACACCCTTCCCCAAAGTAAGATATAATCACCACACCCTTCCCCAAAGTAAGATATAATCACCACACCCTTCCCCAAAGTAAGAGATAATCACCACACCCTTCCCCAAAGTAAGAGATAATCACCACACCCTTCCCCAAAGTAAGATATAATCACCACACCCTTCCCCAAAGTAAGAGATAATCACCACACCCTTCCCCAAAGTAAGATATAATCACCACACCCTTCCCCAAAGTAAGAGATAATCACCACACCCTTCCCCAAAGTAAGAGATAATCACCGTACCCTTCCACAAAGTAAGATATAATCACCACACCCTTCCACAAAGTAAGATATAATCACCACACCCTTCCCCAAAGTAAGAGATAATCGCCACACCCTTCCTCGAAGTGGGCGATTGTAGCATGGCCCTGTAAGTAATTAATATAGTTATTATTATTATTATTATTTCTATTATTATTATTATCAATGAATATGATTATGAATATATTGTAGGCATAATAGTAACGTCTAATAGCAACAGAAGAAGTAAATAGGAAAATTAGAGCAAGGTAGAAAAACAAACGTGCTTGACACTGTATGACTGGACGCTGACACGTGTAAACAGAATAGAAAAGACGAATAGAAGAGACAGACACAATGAAAAGCGAGGACACAATAAAACCTCCGACTCGAAAGATAATGACTTAGGTAAATGACAATTGTATAGACGGAGTTGACGCAGATGACACGTATGACACGTACTAGCTTGTTAATCTTAGGACGCTATTGCACACGGATTTTAAATAAAGGAGTTACCGACTCGGCCAGCTGACCAATTAAATATTTAGAGGCGTGGCCTATTGGACATTGACTTACGACATATAAGTCATGGGGAAGTTAGAGAAGAGGGAGCCCCGAAGACGGAGGAACAAGGACGGTCAGTGAATAGAGACCAGCCCAGATGTCAAAGGAAGAAGTACGAGAAAGAAGCAGCCCCCAAGAAGAAGAAGTCCAGAGGCTAGTGGACAAGTGAGGAGGATCGTCAGAAGCAGACAAAGAAGAGAAGAACAGCAGACAGAAGAACAGGCGATCAGGGGAGGACAGACAAGAGAAGAACAGCAGACAGAAGAACAGGCGATCAGGGAAGGACAGACAAGAGAAGAACAGAAGGACAGACAAGAGAAGAACAGCAGACAGAAGAACAGGCGATCAGGGAAGGACAGACAAGAGAAGAACAGAAGGACAGACAAGAGAAGAACAGCAGACAGAAGAACAGGCGATCAGGGAAGGACAGACAAGAGAAGAACAGAAGGACAGACAAGAGAAGAACAGAAGGACAGACAAGAGAAGAACAGAAGGACAGACAAGAGAAGAACAGCAGACAGAAGAACAGGCGATCAGGGAAGGACAGACAAGAGAAGAACAGCAGACAGAAGAACAGGCGATCAGGGAAGGATAGACAAGAGAAGAACAGCAGACAGAAGAACAGGCGATCAGGGAAGGACAGACAAGAGAAGAACAGCAGACAGAAGAACAGGCGATCAGGGAAGGACAGACAAGAGAAGAACAGCAGACAGAAGAACAGGCGATCAGGGAAGGACAGACAAGAGAAGAACAGAAGGACAGACAAGAGAAGAACAGAAGGACAGACAAGAGAAGAACAGAAGGACAGACAAGAGAAGAACAGAAGGACAGACAAGAGAAGAACAGCAGACAGAAGAACAGACGATCAGGGGAGGACAGACAAGAGAAGAACAGAAGGACAGACAAGAGAAGAACAGAAGGACAGACAAGAGAAGAACAGCAGACAGAAGAACAGGCGATCAGGGAAGGACAGACAAGAGAAGAACAGCAGACAGAAGAACAGACGATCAGGGGAGGACAGACAAGAGAAGAACAGAAGGACAGACAAGAGAAGAACAGAAGGACAGACAAGAGAAGAACAGCAGACAGAAGAACAGGCGATCAGGGAAGGACAGACAAGAGAAGAACAGAAGGACAGACAAGAGAAGAACAGCAGACAGAAGAACAGGCGATCAGGGGAGGACAGACAAGAGAAGAACAGAAGGACAGACAATCAGAGAAGAACAGCAGAAGGAGAACACACATCAGAGAAGACACGAGAGAGAAAGAAGACGTAGGTAACGACAGATGGAACAGATGGATAATTACAGCAATAAATATTCATGAAAAGCAGTTTTGAAGAAGTTTTATGACAGATTGAAGCTGTGTTTCAAGTGGTTCAAGTGATTAAGAAGTTTGTTACTTTGAAACTTCGAGCAAAGAGATTTCAGATTTAGAAATTAGCAGACAACGTGTTGCAGATCTATTAGGAAATGGAGTTCAGAATCGTCCTAGTATGGCATTTCGAATATCTTGAAGTTGAGTTTGATATTGTGAACAAATGATTATGTGCTTCAACGATGAAACTAACAAAGATTATGTCGTATTCCATCTTAGTACAAGTGATGTTACCAACTGTTAAACTGATACCTTAATTGTTATGATTAAATAATGCAGTGAACATTTCATCGGACTTGCTCTGATCTGGTCTAGTGAATGTGATAATGCGAGTGAGACCTCGATGTGTTATGATCAAACTTCATCAATAATATGATAGTACAAACAATTACCTTGTTATACGATAACCACAACCCCCTTTCCCAAAGTGAGCGATAACCACAACCCCCTTTCCCAAAGTGAGCGATAACCACCACCCCCTTTCCCAAAGTGAGCGATAACCACAACCCCCTTTCCCAAAGTGAGCGATAACCACCACCCCTTCTCCAAAGTGAGCTATAACCACAACCCCCTTTCCCAAAGTGAGCAATAACCACAACCCCCTTTCCCAAAGTGAGCAATAACCACAACCCCCTTCTCCAAAGTGAGCGATAACCACAACCCCCTTTCCCAAAGTGAGCTATAACCACCACCCCCTTCTCCAAAGTGAGCTATAACCACCACCCCCTTCTCCAAAGTGAGCAATAACCACAACCCCATTCCCCAAAGTGAGCAATAACCACAACCCCCTTTCCCAAAGTGAGCAATAACCACAACCCCCTTTCCCAAAGTGAGCGATAACCACCACCCCCTTCCCCAAAGTGAGCAATAACCACAACCCCCTTCTCCAAAGTGAGCTATAACCACCATCCCCTTCTCCAAAGTGAGCTATAACCACTATCCCCTTCTCCAAAGTGGGCGTTGGACAGGAGGGGGGGGGCGGTGAAAGAAAGGGTCAGTATGGAGGCAGTGTATCAACAGCAGGGCATCTTTCTTACAACCAAGAGATCTACAGGAGAGCTGTTAGGGAGGCAGTGTATCAACAACAGGGCATCTTTCTTACAACCAAGAGATCTACAGGAGAGTTGTTAGGGAGGCAGTGTATCAACAACAGGGCATCTTTCTTACAACCAAGAGATCTACAGGAGAGCTGTTAGGGAGGCAGTGTAAGAGGGGATGCTTAACAGGGCATCTTTCTTACAACCAAGAGATCTACAGGAGAGCTGTTAGGGAGGCAAAGTTCCGTCTGACTGTGGGAGGCAGTGGAAGATAAAGTGCGCAGGAGAGAGGCGTTGAGAGAAAACGAAGCAGGAGACGGGGACATTAACAGCTTCATTAGGCAGTCCACACGGTTTGGAGGAGGTAGGCGCTTCAGATGTCGCTGTCGGGTGTCAAGATTTTTTTATTAACTGGTGCCAGGGGATGGCTAGGTCGGTCAGTGTGTGTGTGGGGAGAGGGAGGGAGGTCAGAACGACAAAGTATCTGTCACTAGCGAAACATCGTTTCTGAGAATCGAGAATTTTTAAAAAAAAATGTCAGCAGTGCCACAAGCAGAAAAGAAGTGTGGGCAATATCAAGTAGACAACACGATGTAGACAATATCTGAAATATGAATCTATAACAGCATCAAGCAACCAGCAGCAACCATCGGTGCAGGGCTGAGGATACGGAATGAGAGAATAGGGCGCGGCAGCCCGAACAAGCTTGGGAACCACTGCTACAAGTGCAGTATGAGCGGCAGCCCGAACAAGCTTGGGAACCACTGCTACAAGTGCAGTGTGAGCGGCAGCCCGAACAAGCTTGGGAACCACTGCTACAAGTGCAGTGTGAGCGGCAGCCCGAACAAGCTTGGGAACCACTGCTACAAGTGCAGTGTGAGCGGCAGCCCGAACAAGCTTGGGAACCACTGCTACAAGTGCAGTGTGAGCGGCAGCCCGAACAAGCTTGGGAACCACTGCTACAAGTGCAGTGTGAGCGGCAGCCCGAACAAGCTTGGGAAACACTGCTACAAGTGCAGTGTGAGCGGCAGCCCGAACAAGCTTGGGAACCACTGCTACAAGTGCAGTGTGAGCGGCAGCCCGAACAAGCTTGGGAACCACTGCTACAAGTGCAGTGTGAGCGGCAGCCCGAACAAGCTTGGGAACCACTGCTACAAGTGCAGTGTGAGCGGCAGCCCGAACAAGCTTGGGAACCACTGCTACAAGTGCAGTGTGAGCGGCAGCCCGAACAAGCTTGGGAACCACTGCTACAAGTGCAGTGTGAGCGGCAGCCCGAACAAGCTTGGGAACCACTGCTACAAGTGCAGTGTGAGCGGCAGCCCGAACAAGCTTGGGAACAACATTTTGTACAAAAAATGAAGAAAAGGGACACAAATAGCCACGAGGCAGTCACTAGGCAGGACTGAGCCTAGAGCATGGTTCAGGCTAGTGTGTGCCTTACATCGTTCACTTCCTCCCTGGGCAACAAACACGTTGTGAGAATATTGTACACATATTGAAACTTTACCTGGTAGTAAGAAACCTCACAGGCAACCTTGAGCAAGTATAGCATTGTACTGTTGTCTTGTTGTTGTTGTTGTTGTTGTTATTAAATGTTTTGCCGAATGTTTGTTGCAAATATTCGTTCACACTGTCCATGGGCCTGTACTTCATGTCCATTGATTAGCAAACTACACACACAACATATGCTTGTGTATCGTCTCACACACGTTACCAAACTACAGACATAACATGTTCCAAGTGACTGAAACACAACATTTTGAAATTACTATCAACGATGTCAGTAACTAATGTTCTTGTAGTTATTTGTTAACAATTACTGTGGTAGATCCACGGAGTACATTGAACTGTAGACATTAGAAGATATGGAACTAACACAGCAATGAAGTCGTAGGCTACGGGCCAGCCACTCATTTCATGTAACACAAGCACCGTACCTCGTGTAACATAGGCACCGTACCTCATGTTACACAAGCACCGTACCTTATGTAACGTCACCGTACCTCATGTAACACAAGCACCGTACCTCATGTAACACAAGCACCGTACCTCATGTAACACAAGCACCGTACCTTATGTAACGTCACCGTACCTCATGTAACACAAGCACCGTACCTCATGTAACACAAGCACCGTACCTCATGTAACGTCACCGTAAACACAGTTAAGATACGAGCACAGCCACCCTGGCGGATATAAGTAACAAACTACATCATAAATATATTGTTAGAAGTAGCACTTTATTTAAGGCGTGGCTTGTGTAAGCAGATAAAGTGTGGAGAAATACTGGGATCAAAGAGACACACAGACTCGGCAGTGTGGACTGTAGACCATCATCTTGTCTCATGTAACAGTCTACATGCCGGCCTGATCTGATTGTAAGAAGTAATAACGGACCAGCAAACCTCACAAACATACCGGTATTATCACAAGTGTTTTGTTATGTGTGGTTTCAGTAACAAGAGTGGAGAAATAAAAGGTCAAGGCGTTAGACGCTTGCTTGGCTGGCTGGCTGTGATGACTGACCATCATCCATGTACTCCGAGCACATTCATAACTGTCCCTATCTCCTCTTTAGTACTCTCCTTCACAGAACAGTAAGTGATGTCCATCAGTCTGGAACTCTCTAGGAACCGTTCACATTTTCCTGATTCTTGACAACTACACCGACCGCAGCTTCCAGTGACCTCCCTTGTTCTAAACAGCAGCAAGTCTGTTATATGAGTTTCTTCACTTTGTGTACCGTATATAACCGTAAAGAAGAATTGCCACCACTATAAACGTATTTTGGTGGTACTTCAATAGAAGAATCATTGTACCTCTAGTAAGCGAATACATTTTGTGTGTGGTGGAAGTTGTTTGATGTTTTCTTCTCTATGCTGATGGCTGAAATTTGTTGAGTTGTTGAAGATTCTGGTCTCTGTGACTGATCTAGCAGCCTCATATCTGTTACACTGATATTCTCTGTGTAACATTACATAACCCAGGAACAATGAAGGCAGAGTTCATACACTTCTGTGAATCGTACAGAAAAATCAACTGAACATGTCACCTCACAGCTGCGTTACAAACATAAAATCAACGACCAACTAACTCTGGGCACTACAGGAGAAATCAAATTAATGAAAGCCATTTGTCTGTGGATGTTGCCAGAATGGGAGAATGTGAAAGGACTGATGAAGTTTTACAATTATATGAAAATGTGTCCGGGCGACTTGACGTGGCCATGGGACGACCTCTTGCACGGCGAGATGGCGAAGGACATTGCTTCTTACAGATATCTCTACACTCAAAACTAAAACATCTGAAGCATTGTCCTGAAAGCCACTAGGCATTTCTACAAGAGCAGACTAGAAATCTACTTACTACTATTACAAGAGCACAACTAACTACCAACTATAAAGGAAAACTTCCGCGAATCTACATTTTGAAGGCTTCTCACTTATCTTGTCCTAACCGTTTTTTTTTTTCTCGCCTGCTTCTTCCCACGTCTCCGACCAATACGTTCAAGAACAAATGCGTGCGACTTTTCAACGGGTTTTCCCGCTGCCACGCGCCTACAAACATCCGAGCTTTGCTCTCTGCAGGGGAGACTACTACCTTATTATATATCCTGCCCTATTACCTAATCTATACTGTTACAAACGGGAAGTTCCATGTGGTCCGCGTGAGCAAAGACTTGTCACATGCCTCCAGCCATACCTCCCCTCACATCAACCTCCGATGGCGCGCTGGGCTGTCAGCAGTGTCTGGTAGCGAGTTTATAGCCCGCTATCTGGAGTGACAGAACAAACTCTATATATGATAAGAACAACAGGAAAACAAAACAATATATGAAACAGAAAAGAAAATTGTACCCACTCATTTACAACAGACATCATAACAAACATAAAAGACACAAAATATACTTGACAACATGTATATTTATTACAAGAAACATGCCCAATTTTGTATACAGTTTAATGTGTAGTATATTTGCAACTGAACATCTTTTACCTATATCACACAAACACAACAAGAGACACAAACACAACTTAACAAAGATGCCCTACTTAATCACAGAGTACGGTGAAGTGATTTCTTTTAGGCAGACAAGAAAGACAAGATCTGATAATCATTCTGGACTGTTTTGTAACAAGATAATAATCTCAACAACTGACAGCAGAAGCAGATGAGCACAGCATACACTGCTTGTATCCTCTCAGAGAGTGCGCTCTACAGACATGTCAACCTCAAATTCTAACACCATCATAAAAAGTGTTTATTGCTGTCGTTGGTTGATCCTACAGCCTTAACTCTCACTACAAAACAGCACCGGCAGTGTTAGTAGATCCTGCACACTTAACTCTCTCACTACAAAACAGCACCGGCAGTGTTAGTAGATCCTGCACACTTAACTCTCTCACTACAAAACAGCACCGGCAGTGTTAGTAGATCCTGCACACTTAACTCTCTCACTACAAAACAGCACCGGCAGTGTTAGTTGATCCTGCACACTTCACTCGAATCAGTGCTGAAAGCGCTATCTTGACAAAGTCTAAATAAAAGTCTAGAAAAACAATTTTAACCCTTTCAGGTACTTTCTGCCAGATCTTCTCTTAAAATGTGCTCTGGCAGAGTATGGGAAATAAACGAGGAGTTAACTGTGACAGCGCGAACAGGAAGACAACCCGACGTGTATGGATATCAGCACGGTACGGTGACAAAAGTGTTTTGCTTACAGACAGGTACTGTTGAAACAGGTCACACACCAAATCTTAAGCCCAAGAGAACATCTGTCAGTTCTAGCTGAGAACATGTACGGCTGTCACTTCTAGCTGAGAACATGTACGGCTGTCAGTTCTAGCTGAGAACATGTACGGCTGTCACTTCTAGCTGAGAACATGTACGGCTGTCACTTCTAGCTGAGAACATGTACGGCTGTCAGTTCTAGCTGAGAACATGTACGGCTGTCACTTCCAGCTGAGAACATGTACGGCTGTCAGTTCTAGCTGAGAACATGTACGACTGTCAGTTCTAGATGAGAACATGTACGGCTGTTAGTTCTAGCTGAGAACATGTACGGCTGTTAGTTCTAGCTGAGAACATGTACGGCTGTCAGTTCTAGCTGAGAACATGTACGGCTGTTAGTTCTAGCTGAGAACATGTACGGCTGTCAGTTCTAGCTGAGAACATGTACGGCTGTCAGTTCTAGCTGAGAACATGTACGGCTATTACCTCTAGATGGAAATATGAATGGCGATCAATGCTAAGGAACTACCACATACAGAAGAAACATCTGCCAGGTAAGAGACTGACATAAACAGTGAAGACTAACATAAACAGCAAATGCTGACATGCAAAGACTGACATAAACAGCAAATGATGACATGCAAAGACTGACATAAACAGCGAATACTGACATGCAAAGACTGACATAAACAGCGAATACTGACACGCAAAGACTAACATAAACAGCAAATACTGGCATGTGAAGACTGACAACAACAAAACCTGGCACAACACCAAAGATTGACATACACAGCGAGAAATGACATTTTAAAAAATGAAGACTTACATACACAGCAAAGACTAACATAAGCAGCCAGGAATGATATAGATAGCAAAGACTGTCATTATCAGCCAGGAATGACACAGACAGCAAAGACTGACATGAACAACCAGGAATGACATAGACAACAAAGACTGACATACTCAGCGAGGAATGACATCCCCAAGCAAGAATTTTTCCCACATGAACCTCTGAAACTACATCAAGTGAACTCCACCACTATATCAAATCTCTAGCTCATTGTTTGATTTTCTCACATCACTTAAATCTCACACTAGCTTCAGTGTTTCAGAAACAATCAACTTAAATCTAACACTAGCTTCAGTGTTTCAGAAACGATCAACTTAAATCTAACACTAGCTTCAGTGTTTCAGAAACGATCAACTTAAATCTAACACTAGCTTCAGTGTTTCAGAAACGATCAACTTAAATCTAACACTAGCTTCAGTGTTTCAGAAACGATCAACTTAAATCTCACACTAGCTTCAGTGTTTCAGAAACGATCAACTTAAATCTCACACTAGCTTCAGTGTTTCAGAAACGATCAACTTAAATCTCACACTAGCTTCAGTGTTTCAGAAACGATCAACTTAAATCTAACATTAGCTTCAGTGTTTCAGAAACAATCAACTTAAATCTAACACTAGCTTCAGTGTTTCAGAAACAATCAACTTAAATCTAACACTACCTTTAATGTTTCAGAAACAATCATCTTAAATATCACACTACCTTCAATGTTTCAGAAACAATCAACTTAAATCTAACACTAGCTTCAGTGTTTCAGAAACAATCAACTTAAATCTCACACTAGCTTCCATGTTTCAGAAACAATCATCTTAAATCTCACACTACCTTCAATGTTTCAGAAACAATCAACTTAAATCTCACACTAGCTTCAGTGTTTCAGAAAAAATCACTGCTGCACGGATAAGAATTGGCAGTTATCTCTTCTATTTCACACAGTTCTTGCTACTCCAAATTACACCCACTGCCTTTCGTTTCATTTTGTTATGTGGGATAATACAACTCAGAGAGAATGCAGACTGCAACAATATTGTTTTGTTTCTGACTTAGTGTTTCATGTTTTGTGAATTGTAGTTCAGCGAAAGGAACAGAAAAACAAAGAGATGTGGTATTTGCTAGTCTCTGATGGCCAGCATTAGGGAGCGCCCGAATCAACAATCACTGGCTGCTGTTAGTCTAAGCACAAGTGTTAACCAGGAACTCTGTAACAAGTTACCATAAGAGTGGAGCGGAAAAGTAGAGACATAAGAGTGGAGCAAAAAAGTAGAGACATAAGAGTTGAGCAGAAAAGTAGAGACATAAGAGTTGAGCAGAAAAGTAGAGACATAAGAGTGAAGCGGAAAAGTAGAGACAAGAAGTCAGTCTTGGTGGAAGAGCAACAATCTACCAGGTGCTTGCTGAAAACATAGACAAGAAGAAGCGAAATAGAGAGATTTTCAACAACACATAACGAACACAAATCATATCATAGCTATAAACTGTAACTAAAAACATCTACACAATGCTTCAAAAGGCGCAGATTCAATGGACAGGGCACGTAGTCAGAATGAGTAACACTCGACTACCCAAACAACTCTTTTATGGGGAAATACTGAACGGAAAACGGAAAGCTGAAGGGCAAAAAGTTACAAGGATACGCTCAAAACCTCGCTCAAAGCCTTCGGGATAGACATAACTCTTGGGAGGCCATAGCACAAGTCCGCCCATCATGGAGGGCTTTAACCACCCTGGGTGTTCAGAGAGCAGAGCGCTCAAGAACTGAAAGTGCCCAGCACAAACGTGCAATTCGAAATGTCAAGCCAGCACAAGCACTCACAACTGAATCTGGACATTTATGTTCAGTGTGTGGCAAAACTTTTAGAGCTCGTATAGGGCTAGTTGGTCACGCATGGACACACCTCTCCTTTCTATAACTAAGATGAATATGTTGTCATCATTGAAGATGATGGATGAACAACAACAACAACTAAAAACTAAGTGACAAGTTTTATACAACTACCAACAACTTCAAACACTAATCCTGTAAATGCTTTTGATTTATGGAAGATAAAAGAGCCAATATCTCAACAGACCAAACACAGATTTTGTGACACATTTCAACACACTAGCTACTTACACACAGAGAGATACACACAACATACACATTCCAAGAAGTCACTTAACCATCAGATAGAAACCATCTCCAGGTTTTGCTCGGTAGTCATGTCACAGAAGTGTAACATGTCACAGAAGTGTCACATGAGTGTAACATGTCACAGAAGTGTCACATGAGTGTAACATGTCATAGAAGTGTCACATGAGTGTAACATGTCACAGAAGTGTCACATGAGTGTAACATAGAAGTGGTGCTGACAAACTGAACACAATGAAGAGTTAACAAACCCTCCATTGCCAAAAAAAACACCAAACTCCCAGTTCACTGATACAGGCAGATACCTCAGCCACAGAGATATTTGTATTACTCTCAGTGTATCATCAGTCAAGCAGGTACAACAAAACATTGGAGCCATGAGACTTTGTCACTATACAGTGCTTCCATTCATTCATTCATTTGCATGTCCCTTGCGGAACTTTGCCTCCCTAACAGCACTCCTGTAGGCCTCTTGGTTGTGAGGAAGATGGCCTGTTGCTGATAATCCATTTGCAGATCATCAACATTGTCTTGCAGCCATCTTCGCCTTGGTCTTCCTCTCTTTCTTTTTCCCATTATGTCCCCTTCCAAGACGGTCCTCTCTAGATTATCATGACGTTTAATGTGTCCAAAATGCTTCCAGTCATGTCATATATAAAACACAGAACATGATATCTGTGGGACTTTGTCAATATGCAGTCCTTCCAGTCATGTCATACATAAAACACAGAACATGATATCTCTGACATGGACAAACGCAATGACATTTTAGCTACTATAACAAGCCAAGCAAGAGACTGGTGTAGAGACCTCAAGAGCCTGGTTTAAAGAACTCAAGAGCTTGGTATAGAGAACTCAAGAACTGGGTATAGAGACCTCAAGAGCCTGGTTTAGAGAACTCAAGAGCCTGGTTTAGAGAACTCAAGAACCTGGTATAGAGAACTCAAGAGCCTGGTTTAGAGAACTGACACCAGCAAAGACAAGTTCATGTCTTATTTTCCAGAACAAGTAGACATCATGTGTGAGATGTGGAGAAACACACCCAGACTATCACTAAGCCTCCAGCCACTTCTCAATGGCTGATAGTAAAAACTTACATTGTCTTGAAACCAGCTTCTGACATGAACATATAATGTTCTCTTAACACACTGAGACACAGTTAATGGTTACTATGCTGAGACCAGCCAGTCTCTTTGCCCCAGGGAGGTAGTATGAATGACCAGAAGGACACATATGCTCTTGAAAAGTTCCAGTTCTCTAGTGAGGTTTTAATTTGGGAGCTTTTGTTGAGCTGATGGAGTGAATCAGCGAGAAGGAGATGCAGGTTTCCAGAATAAAAAACACACAAGAAAAGCCGGGACATGTGGCAGAGCACACTCATAACACACAACAGAGAAATCCTGCAGGCAACAGCGCTCAACAATAACATGGAAGTATCCAGCTGTTTTTCACTGGCCCTGCTAAATATACAGGTCCTCATGCTTTTATCAACATGTATTATACAGGTCCTCATGCTTTTATCAACATGTATTATACAGGTCCTCATGCTTTTATCAACATGTATTATACAGGTCCTCATGCTTTTATCAACACGTATTATACAGGTCCTCATGCTTTTATCAACATGTATTATACAGGTCCTCATGCTTTTATCAACATGTATTATACAGGTCCTCATGCTTTTATCAACACGTATTATACAGGTCCTCGTGCTCTAGTTCACATATGAAATATGACTAGAAGCAGAAAACGACACCGGGGAAATCATAACAATTCTAACAGCAACATCAGAATCAGCCAGCATCTCAACATCAGTGCCAGGACAGGCAAACTCTGGCCCTTGGTCTGAACAGCCTGCCTGCTACAGCCACTTTAATCATGATTTTTTTTTCTTGTTCTATCTCTGTCAACTTGAGAAAAGACATAACTTTCTGACATTGTTTTTGACACGGATAAAACAGACATTTATGTAGACACAGTTTCTGACACAGATAAAACAGACATTTATGTAGACGCAGTTTCTGACACAGATAAAACAGACATTTATGTAGATGCTGTTTCTGACACAGATAAAACAGACATTTATGTAGACAGTTTCTGACACAGATAAAACAGACATTTATGTACAAGTAGTTTATCTTCAACTTTATCATCCTCTCAGGAGTTAAATATTTAGTACTTCTCAAAAGTCTGCCACCCCCAGATCTAAACAAGAAAAACATCAAAACAAACACCACCACCAACTCGTGTCAGTTTCAATCAAATAAAAATTAACAACAACCAAAAACCCCCCAAAAAAACAGTATATACCTGTGCACTAAATCACTGTGCACAAGAAGGCAATAATTATCTGACATGTGCACTAAAAGTAGTGTGCACAGACAAAAGACAAACTTCCCTCAGAATCTCAAACTGAATGAACAAGGGTAAGAACAAAAATGAATAAAGTGAACAAATATGGAAAACTTCATGAAAGAAATGAACACTTCAAACATTTTACTCAATTTAAAAAGAAAATCTCCTATTTAATTACGACAAATAAAACCTGTTTCACCAAATATCTACCAAAATCAAGTTTCCTCATGCATGAAGTGAGCTAAAAAAAAAATGTGATTCCTTTTTAAAAAGAAATCACCCTGTAAATGTGAATTTAGAAAAAAAAAATTCTTATAAATTTAAATATTCTTTAAAAATGTCTTAAATAAAAAAACATGCCACTTGTATATGACACGTAACATATAACATGATGGAACGAATTGTCATATTTTGCAAGAAAACACATGATCTGTATCTTCCAGTAGCAGTAGTCATTGTTTAGAGTTTCTCAAAATATTTCAGATGATGGATCAGATTAAGCACTACAATTCCTTATCAAAATTCTTTGCCAATCCAAAATTCATATTTTTTTATTCATAAAAAAAAAAAACAAACCAAGAAATAGAACAGATATGTAAATTTCAAACAAAAATGTGTTTGTGCTGTCACAGATAAGTGTTAACCTTGAGTGGGAAAATCAGTAGAGTGTGAGAACCTCTATTGCAGATAACTAAACAAGTTGATATGAGCTCACCTCAATGAATGTTCACTTTCAGTGATTAGTAGACAAGTCCTGAGTGGAAGAGATTGCTTCTTATTTATGTGTGTATAGCAACAGAATGTATGTATCTCCCAGCAGCAACGTACACACACACACACACACACTGCTACACTCACAGTCTTGCACTTAACATCAGCATAAGGTCACAAGTATGGCTATTTGCTAGAGAAACATACAAAGAATGACCCCCATACACATGAATGCTGATTACATTAGACAATTCTGTTCCTTTTACAATGTGAAAGACACAGGACATTTCTACCTTGTTCAGACTATGTTGGATGAAGATGCTGGACATTTTGTTGCTTATGTACATGTTGAATACATAACAAAGTGATGGATTAAATGTATACAAAACATGAGTGAATGATAAACAAGATGAACATATTGTCCAGGTTATCAGAAAAAATATGATATTTCTATTCTGTCTGGTACATGAACAATGAATATACAGAATATTTTTATATAGTTGGTTATATAAATAATGAACACACAAGGTACATCTCATCTGAAACTATATGATTAATAAGCACAAAGCACAATAAGACATTGTTGGATATGTTAGCACTTAACACAAAGGCCATCTCTATATTTTTGGTTACATGAAGAATACTGGACAAAATGAATATTGCTGTTCTGTTGGTTAATTAATTCACGAACAAAAGTGGACATTTTGATTTTTTTGTTGTTCTTGTTTTGGTTTTTTTTTTTTTGGTAATGTAAACAATAAAGGAAATGAACATTTTTGTTGGTTATGAGAATAATGAGAAAACAAGAACATTTCTATTTTGTTGGTTATATGTAAAATGAACATGCTATAACTACTTCTATTTTTGGGCATATAAATGATGAAGCAGAACACGTCCATCATGTCTGTAAAGAAACAATGACTGGCTACAAGACATGACAAAACCAAGACACTTTGTGTCACACCTATGTCACACTAGAGGGCTGCAGGAGAAAATTTCTTTCAGTCAGTTAGAATATAGTGAAGCAATGGGTCACTCCTTGTATCTAGTGAGAATACCTCAAGACAGGCTCATACAACCGCTCCAGTTTACATGTCAGCTTAAGCAATGAAAGATTTCAAGATAAATTAACATACAGGTTACAAGTTTACAGGTCAATAACATAGGGGCCATCAGTGCACCTTTATCCAGCAATGACTGCAGATTCCTTTCTAAGGCAACTCCTGGCAATGTTCCCTCTAAGCTATGGGAGCAAGAGGATTCGTAGCAACATCAGCATATGACCTATGTAAGCAACTGGGCATAAAGGGACAAGCAAGAGCAAGGGCATTGAGAAGCCTTTCAGAAACAGCAGAAAAGGCCTCATGCTGGCTGTGGAGTATGCGAAACAAGCATTGGGAACATAAGTAATTTCATTTGCCACAACCAATATCAGTCCTCCGTAGCTAAATCACTAAAGACGCACTTCAAAAAAAAAAGTGCAGCGGCAACGGGAAGATCATGGGTTCAATCTCGGGACCGGAAAAAAAAAAGCAACAACTCACAAGACCTCTGGGAGTCATGACCCAGAGGGGCCCACCCCCCTTAGAGTGTCAGGAGTTTAAAGGGCCGAAATACTTGTCTGAGGGGAGGTACTTCCTCTGATCATCTGAAGGAGTTGTGTTGTTGTTCCGCTCTCTATGGTAGAGAGTTTCCTGCATATGCAGCAAGTACACAGGAAAATCGTGCTGCACACAAAACTTTCTATGTCACACACACATACACACAAAGTGCTGATCGTTTCTGACTTTACCATTTTTCTATGAGAACTTTCAATTACGATATGTAACCTGACATTATGAGACACATTTGCTCAAGAATTTTCCTTTTTTGAGAATATATTTGAAGAATGGTTCAAGATTTTGCACTGCTGCTATATTCTAAATCTGCCATTCATGTTTAATACATAATTTTCAGTCAAATGTTAACATTTACACTATTTAAAGTTGACCAATGAAAATGCAGGAAATAAAGGTCATAATATTCAAACATTTGCCAAAAGTCATAAACTTTTACAGTTTTTTTTAACCTAGCCTTGATAAAGATATTTTGTATGAGCCATAGTTAACATATGAAACACTTAAGAGATGAAAAATGTTTAAAATGACCTAATGATTGTGAAACTAAGCTTCCATACAACACAGTGTCCATTAGCTTACAAACTTCAGTCCATAAAATGAGTAATGTTTGGTTACATGAAGAATACTGGACAAAATGAATATTGCTGTTCTGTTGGTTAATTAATTCACGAACAAAAGTGGACATTTTGATTTTTTTGTTGTTCTTGTTTTGGTTTTTTTTTTTTTGGTAATGTAAACAATAAAGGAAATGAACATTTTTGTTGGTTATGAGAATAATGAGAAAACAAGAACATTTCTATTTTGTTGGTTATATGTAAAATGAACATGCTATAACTACTTCTATTTTTGGGCATATAAATGATGAAGCAGAACACGTCCATCATGTCTGTAAAGAAACAATGACTGGCTACAAGACATGACAAAACCAAGACACTTTGTGTCACACCTATGTCACACTAGAGGGCTGCAGGAGAAAATTTCTTTCAGTCAGTTAGAATATAGTGAAGCAATGGGTCACTCCTTGTATCTAGTGAGAATACCTCAAGACAGGCTCATACAACCGCTCCAGTTTACATGTCAGCTTAAGCAATGAAAGATTTCAAGATAAATTAACATACAGGTTACAAGTTTACAGGTCAATAACATAGGGGCCATCAGTGCACCTTTATCCAGCAATGACTGCAGATTCCTTTCTAAGGCAACTCCTGGCAATGTTCCCTCTAAGCTATGGGAGCAAGAGGATTCGTAGCAACATCAGCATATGACCTATGTAAGCAACTGGGCATAAAGGGACAAGCAAGAGCAAGGGCATTGAGAAGCCTTTCAGAAACAGCAGAAAAGGCCTCATGCTGGCTGTGGAGTATGCGAAACAAGCATTGGGAACATAAGTAATTTCATTTGCCACAACCAATATCAGTCCTCCGTAGCTAAATCACTAAAGACGCACTTCAAAAAAAAAAGTGCAGCGGCAACGGGAAGATCATGGGTTCAATCTCGGGACCGGAAAAAAAAAAGCAACAACTCACAAGACCTCTGGGAGTCATGACCCAGAGGGGCCCACCCCCCTTAGAGTGTCAGGAGTTTAAAGGGCCGAAATACTTGTCTGAGGGGAGGTACTTCCTCTGATCATCTGAAGGAGTTGTGTTGTTGTTCCGCTCTCTATGGTAGAGAGTTTCCTGCATATGCAGCAAGTACACAGGAAAATCGTGCTGCACACAAAACTTTCTATGTCACACACACATACACACAAAGTGCTGATCGTTTCTGACTTTACCATTTTTCTATGAGAACTTTCAATTACGATATGTAACCTGACATTATGAGACACATTTGCTCAAGAATTTTCCTTTTTTGAGAATATATTTGAAGAATGGTTCAAGATTTTGCACTGCTGCTATATTCTAAATCTGCCATTCATGTTTAATACATAATTTTCAGTCAAATGTTAACATTTACACTATTTAAAGTTGACCAATGAAAATGCAGGAAATAAAGGTCATAATATTCAAACATTTGCCAAAAGTCATAAACTTTTACAGTTTTTTTTAACCTAGCCTTGATAAAGATATTTTGTATGAGCCATAGTTAACATATGAAACACTTAAGAGATGAAAAATGTTTAAAATGACCTAATGATTGTGAAACTAAGCTTCCATACAACACAGTGTCCATTAGCTTACAAACTTCAGTCCATAAAATGAGTAATGTTTGAGTCCGCCCATGAAATCAGCTGAAACACTTGCCATAAGTTGTCAAAGTACAAGGATTCTGATCTTAGTTTACTGAAATAATCTCATCTATATACAAACAATATTACTACACACAAGTCAAATATGCTTATTATGTTCATGTATACTTCAGTTTCTATTACAGTCATTCACAATATCAATTTCTTGTGGAGAATGTGAAGTCAGCAAGTCACAGCAAGTGACTGTGGAGAATGTGAAGTCAGCCAGTCACAGCAAGTGACTGTGGAGAATGTGAAGTCAGCAAGTCACAGCAAGTGATTGTAGAGAATGTGATGTCAGCTAGTCACAGCAAGTGATTGTAGAGAATGTGAAGTCAGCCAGTCACAGCAAGTGATTGTAGAGAATGTGATGTCAGCTAGTCACAGCAAGTGATTGTAGAGAATGTGAAGTCAGCTAGTCACAGCAAGTGATTGTAGAGAATGTGATGTCAGCTAGTCACAGCAAGTGATTGTAGAGAATGTGATGTCAGCTAGTCACAGCAAGTGACTGTAGAGAATGTGAAGTCAGCCAGTCACAGCAAGTGATTGTAGAGAATGTGAAGTCAGCCAGTCACAGCAAGTGATTGTAGAGAATGTGAAGTCAGCCAGTCACAGCAAGTGATTGTAGAGAATGTGAAGTCAGCCAGTCACAGCAAGTGATTGTAGAGAATGTGATGTCAGCTAGTCACAGCAAGTGATTGTAGAGAATGTGAAGTCAGCTAGTCACAGCAAGTGATTGTAGAGAATGTGAAGTCAGCAAGTGATTGTAGAGAATGTGATGTCAGCCAGTCACAGCAAGTGATTGTAGAGAATGTGAAGTCAGCCAGTCACAGCAAGTGATTGTAGAGAATGTGAAGTCAGCTAGTCACAGCAAGTGATTGTAGAGAATGTGATGTCAGCAAGTCACAGCAAGTGATTGTGGAGAATGTGAAGTCAGCAAGTCACAGCAAGTGATTGTGGAGAATGTGATGTCAGCTAGTCACAGCAAGTGATTGTAGAGAATGTGAAGTCAGCAAGTCACAGCAAGTGATTGTAGAGAATGTGAAGTCAGCAAGTCACAGCAAGTGATTGTAGAGAATGTGAAGTCAGCCAGTCACAGCAAGTGATTGTAGAGAATGTGAAGTCAGCCAGTCACAGCAAGTGATTGTAGAGAATGTGAAGTCAGCTAGTCACAGCAAGTGATTGTAGAGAATGTGATGTCAGCTAGTCACAGCAAGTGATTGTAGAGAATGTGCTGCTGGAAAACTATGGTCAATTATAATATGGAAAAACGAATGGCAGCCACCAAAATATACATATTTACTGTTCATGAACAATACCAACAAACTACACCAATTCACTGTGAATAAAGTGAAACTGGCAAAACTATACAAATCTGCTGTGGGGAAATGATGCTAGCAAACTATACTGTGCATAACTGAAGTCAGTAAAATATAAACTATGCCAATTTCTGTGTAGAAATTGATATCAACAAACTGTAACAATTTACTATGAAATTACTGTGGGTACACATGAAACTCATAGTACACATCAGTGGTTCCCAACTATTTACATCCAGGTATCATTTTCAACTCTACATACAAGTTGCAGACCATCAGCTTGTATGTAACATCACAGTACCATAAACCCTTAACTGCTCTTACTCAACATATGACACTTAATATCGCTTCATTAACACAGCAGAAGATCACCTGATAACAACACAGCAGAGGATCACCTGATAACAGCACAGCAGCGGATCACCTGATAACAACACAGCAGAGGATCACCTGATAACAACACAGCAGAGGATCACCTGATAACAACACAGCAGAGGACCACCTGATAACAACACAGCAGAGGACCACCTGATAACAACACAGCAGAGGACCACCTGATAAAAGCACAGCAGAGGACCACTTGATAACAGCACAGCAGAGGACCACCTGATAACAGCACAGCAGAGGACCACCTGATAACAGCACAGCAGAGGACTACCTAATAACAACACAGCAGAGGACCACCTGATAACAACACAGCAGAGGACCACCTGATAACAGCACAGCAGAGGACCACCTGATAATGCCCTGTGTAGCACAGGTTAGGAACTACTGATCTACACCACTAGTGTGCAACAGAAAACAAAGGATATCAAATAACTGACAGCCTGCTGATTTGTAGAAAGAGAATTTTCCAAGCTACAACCATGTGAGGCAGTGAAGCATTTGAATGTGGGTAGAAATAACTGTCTGTGACTCATAGAGTTTTGTGTGTAACTGTGTGTTCTCAAAGTTATGATGAAAGCTTATATGTGGAGTTTTATGTGTAACTGTGTGTTCTCAAAGTTATGATGAAAGCTTATATGTGGGGTTTTGTTAACTGTGTGTTCTCAAAGTTATGATGAAAGCTTATATGTGGAGTTTTGTGTGTTTGTGTGAACTCAAAGTTATGATGAAAGCTTATACGTGGGGTTTTGTGTGTTTTTGTGAACTTAAAGTTATGATGAAAGCTTATATGTGGGGTTTTGTGTGTTTGTGTGAATTCAAAGTTATGATGAAAACTTATATGTGGAGTTTTGTGTAACTGTGTGAACTCAAAAGTTATGATGAAAGCTTATATGTGGGGTTTTGTTAACTGTGTGAACTCAAAGTTATGATGAAAGCTTATATGTGGAGTTTTGTGTGTTTTGGTGAACTTAAAGTCATGATGAAAGCTTATATGTGGAGTTTTGTGTGTTTGTGTGAACTCAGTTATGATGAAAGCTTATATGTGGGGTTTTGTGTAACTGTGTGAATTCAAAGTTATGATGAAAGCTTATACGTGGAGTTGTGTGTAACTGTGTGAACTCAAAAGTTATGATGAAAGCTTATATGTGGGGTTTTGTGTGTTTGTGTGAACTCAAAAGTTATGATGAAAGCTTATATGTGGAGTTTTGTGTAACTGTGTGAACTCAAAAGTTATGATGAAAGCTTATATGTGGAGTTTTGTGTAACTGTGTGAACTCAAAAGTTATGATGAAAGCTTATATGTGGAGTTTTGTGTAACTGTATGAACTCAAAGTTATGATGAAAGCTTATATGTGGAGTTTTGTGTAACTGTGTGAACTCAAAAGTTATGATGAAAGCTTATATGTGGAGTTTTGTGTAACTGTGTGAACTGAAAGTTATGATGAAAGCTTATATGTGGAGTTTTGTGTGTTTGTGTGAACTGAAAGTTATGATGAAAGCTTATATGTGGAGTTTTGTGTGTTTGTGTGAACTGAAAGTTATGATGAAAGCTTATATGTGGAGTTTTGTGTGTTTGTGTGAACTCAAAGTTATGATGAAAGCTTATATGTGGAGTTTTGTGTGTTTGTGCGAACTCAAAGTTATGATGAAAGCTTATATGTGGAGTTTTGTGTGTTTGTGTGAACTCAAAGTTATGATGAAAGCTTATATGTGGAGTTTTGTGTGTTTGTGTGAACTCAAAGTTATGATGAAAGCTTATATGCTGAACCACAAAACACTCAAAAGACACACATAAGCAGCCTTACAGCTGATGGCACTCTTCAACAATGTCTGGGCCCACAAGCCTATCAGACTGACTGACAGTTTATAGTCTTTCAACATTCACTTTGATGAAAAACAAAAAAAACAACTCATTCTACAAAGTACCTGTATGAAGTGTGAGTAAGAGAAAATGAAATAATGTAATATTACAAACATCATCAACTACCAACTAGCAACAATGTAACAAGAGGTTACAGTACAAAATAAGACAATGTCAACTATTAGACAATGGACACAATTTATAAACTCCTTGGTCCAAGCAGGAACCATTTATCTGACTGATCCCATTTGTAAATTGAGACCCCACTCTACAGTAGCAATTATTAAGTAGAAACTGATCCAATTCTTAGCATTCCTGAAATGGCTAACCCAACCTTTTATTGCTTGTAATACTGGCTGTGACACTTTCTGGGCACTAACACTTTCAGAAATGAAAGCAAAGATAACAACTGCCATAAGAGGAAGCAATTTTTCCTATCTATACAGGCAGAGATAATTAAAGGCAGGTTAAAGAAGAAAATACTGATGTGTAATATGACTCTCTCACTATTTACAACATGATCATGTACAACAGTGACATAATACAAAGATGTAAATGAGCAATACCATGTATCATAGCTCAGCCATTTATCTTTGCACAGCTTGCCACTTTTCCTAACAGTGCACAAGTACACACCAGGTACACTACTATTATCTGAAAGAAGACAGCGAAATACTAAATGCCCAAGTTCAAAAAGATGGATGAGATTAAAAATTTCACACTTAACAAGCTCTGAGCAAGCTGAAAAATATATCTGAAACTTTCTAAATGTTCACAACTTGAAAAAAAAAAAAAAACGGTTACCAGTACTTTCTATTTCCACATAATTTTTTTTTCAAAGAGTCATCTTTTCTTTACAGATGACAACAATCAGAAGTATACTCAGTGTATGGTCAGACTTGGAATATCATGCTAACATTTACAATATGCATACATTATGTTATATTAGCTATATTACCATCAGCATTGTGATGTACTAGCTACATTATTGCCAGCATTATGTTGTATTAGCTGTATTACTGCCAGTATTATGTTTTATTAGCTATAGTGCTGTCGGCATTATGTTGCATTAGCTACATTAGCTGCATTATCATCAACATTATGTTGAATTAGCTACATTACCATCAACATTATGTTGTATTAGCTATATCAGCTATATTACCATCAACATTATGTTGCACTACCTACATTACCATCAACATTATGTTGTTTTAGCTGTATTACTGTCAAGACTATGTTGTATCAGCTACATTACCATCAACATTAGGTTGTATTAACTACATTACTGTCAAGATTATTTTGTATTAGCTATATTACCATCAAAATTTTAAAAAAAAAGGATATGTAGGTAATAACATGTGAAAACATTTCCTCTGCCCTTTCTTTTAGAAGTTTCAGTTTCCAAAATTGGATGACGGAGAGTAAGCATGTGAATAAAACAAAAACTAAGCCACTATTAAACCTGGAATGATGTTTGTTTTCTTCTTCATGTCAGGTCAACAACATCCTCACTGACCTCTCACGGAGAAACACAACAAAATATGTCCTATGAGCAGTGTTTTCAAGCCTGTACCACCAGACAATCTACGTATATGTGTTCTAGCTGGCTGGGCCAAGTTACATGAAAGCCGCTTGCTAAAGCTGCTACCATCACATGCAGTCACCAGTCAGGCAGTGTGAGGTATGTATATAATCATGAACACCAACAAACAACAGCTTGTATGTACAATGATAAACACAAGTCTCAATAGCATTTAAACTCACTGAAAATGCAAACAACATACTCATATACGGAACATATCTTCTTTATGGCCTCTCTGCTATCAGTGTTTGTTCTTCTGTCACAAGAATGAATTACTTCTGTGGCCACTACTGTTAAGACTTGCAAGGAATAATCTAGTCTACAGTGTAACTGTACTCTTTCAAGAAGAGACTTTTTGTTTGCCTGTCCATTTCTCCTATGTTTATTTACCACTTTTTAAACAATTTTGTCAAAATTACACTCATTTGGTTTTGTTCTGTAATTGAAGTTTACAGTTTTAAACTGCCATAAATGCTAAAAATAGGCATTTCATTTCTTAGTAAAATGTAATGATCAAAATATTATTAATTACAAAAAAATGTTTGTCTGGTAAGATAAAAAAAAAAGTAACAGCAAGTACAGAAAACAGTTATACTACAAAAACTTGAGTAATCTGACAGATATCTGTACTAGTCATATTCTGACCACACACAGACACAGAGAGAAAAACAAAACTTCTCACTGCTGTACTAGAAGAACACAAGTCTCTCAGTCATAGGACAAGCATACATGGGGAACATTTTTTGTTATTGTTTATTTAGTCAATGTTTTTTTTCATGATCAGTTCTCAGAAGTTACAGCTAACCCAAGCTGACTTTAGCCCCATCTCAAGCTATCACATTACTTATATACAACATCCAGCCCTATTTATATCTACAATATAACACATCTCAAACATTATAACAAGACTCCAAACCTGGAACTATAACATTATAACAACTTGGAACTATAACATAACACATCTACAGAATTATAACAAGAGTCTGTACTTGAAACTACAACATAACACATCTACAACATTATAGCAAGAGTCCCTACCTGGAACTACAATTTAATATATCTACATCATTGTAACAAAAGTCCCTCCATGGAACTACAACATAACATATCTATAATAGTATAACAAGAGTCCTTATTTGGAACTGCAACATGAAATATTTACAGCACTAACAAGAGTCCCTAGATGGAACTGCAACTTAAAAAATATCTACACCAAACAGCTTTCAGCCAAAATGCTAAAAGTTTTGACAAAGTCTGAGCTTCATCGTAACTGTCCTCATGTTTCTAACAGAAAAAGAAAGTGAAATCTGTGTGTCCAACTTTAGTGGATAAACACAAATGTTCTTTGCTCTGTACACTCTAAACATGACAACAATTCTGTTTCAGGGAAATGGAAGAATATAAGATTTAGCAGTAACCACTTGTGAAATCACCACCACTTACAACATGCTGTTGTCTTTGTCACTATATTCTTCTTTACTGCATTTTCTTTTCTGAATTGTGATACAAGTTATCATTTTCCCCTCACTTCTGTATGGTCATAATGCTCAAATGTGTAATAAATAATTGCAAGCACATTATATTATATTTATACAGTTGTAAGAATGATTGACAGAACTTTAATGTGACCCTATGTAGTGATCTTTGATCTTTTCTCAGTTCAATGCATCATTTCTTTTGGCCAGCTGTTTAACAGGAGGTGAAGGTAAAGGAGGTGGCCTCCCCTCCTTTGTCCACACACAAACAGATGATGACATTTGGACTCAAGGTGCGGACGCACAAACATCTTCAGGAAACCAGACATCACGTAGCAAGCGACAAGAAATATTACAGCACAATCTGCTGATATATCCATCACGACAGACATAACGATTCTAAGAATTTTTCAAAATCCTAACTGGAAAACAGAACTATCTAAGAAGCACTGTTTTCAAGTAACCATCACAGATAAAGACACAGTTTTCACATATCCATCTTTGAAATGCTATTTTCAAATAACCAACTAGACAACCATTTAGCAACCCTGTTTTCACAGAATCAGCTGAGGATATTTGTATGCAACCAGCTAGGACTAGCACTTTTGAAACAGCTTTCTAGGAAGCACTTTTTTTTCATATCACACAATACAATGGAAATGATTTTGACTGAGGTAGGAGTGTCAAATGTAAGAGAGTGAAACCAAGAAGCAAGACAAACAAACATGTGAAAGATAGAGAATGTGTTTAGCTGTTGTGACCAACAGCCTAAAGCAGCAACACAAGCACTTCACACTTGGAGAGTCCACATCCCATTCTTCAAATAAATTACAAGCACAAATACTGCTAGAAAAACTGCATTATTTCTGCTATAGTAACAATTATTTCTCTCAAAATAACTAGAATTGTATCTATTAACTAAGGCAGGGCTTACCAACATCTGTGAACATCTGAGGTGAATAAATTACGTGAAAGAACTGAATGAATGATATAAGCAGCTTCATGTGACCTGACAAGGCCAGCAGTCTGTGAGGAACATTATCTTCCAAAATATGTGCACTCTGAACAGACAATACAAGATCAGATGCAGGCTCACACAGACATCATAGTTCACTATAAAACTGATGTAGTTACAGTAAACTGACCAGCATGGATCATCATACTCACACACAAGATTTCTGCTTTTGAACAACAGAAGATATGTAATGATCACTATACTGTTCAACACACTTTACTAAAACTGAAATATTTTCTGCACATTAGTTCTTCTTTGACTGCTGCTATCTTGATACCTTCTGACAGCTGAATATCATAGCAAGTTTACTATACCTTTTCCTATCTTATGTCAAGCACAATTTTGGAATCTCTGATATGATCCACAAACAGAAAACCAGTTTTACCAAGTACTGACATAAAACCAGTTTTACTCATGCAAGTACTGACATAAAACCAGTTTTAATTAGGCAAGTACTCAAATAAAATCAGTTTTACCTGGGCAAGTACTGACAGAAAATCAGTTTTACCCAGGCAAGTACTGACAGAAAATCAGTTTTACCTGGGCAAGTACTGACAGAAAATCAGTTTTACCCAGGCAAGTACTGACAGAAAATCAGTTTTACCCAGGCAAGTACTGACAGAAAATCAGTTTTACCCAGGCAAGTACTGACAGAAAATCAGTTTTACCTGGGCAAGTACTGACAGAAAATCAGTTTTACCCGGGCAAATACTGACAGAAAATCAGTTTTACTCAGGCAAGTACTGACAGAAAATCAGTTTTACCCAGGCAAGTACTGCAGAAAATCAGTTTTACCCAGGCAAGTACTGACAGAAAATCAGTTTTACCCAGGCAAGTACTGACAGTGCTGATGACACTTAAAATCTGTGATTTCCTAAATAAAACACAACATGAAAGTCTTCACACATCACAGTACCTGTCTAGATGTTAAAGTTATCAAACACTGTCTTGATGTTAAAGTTATCTTCCCACTAAAATATTTGTATATAATAAGCATATAAATCAACTGATAATATACCAAATGATTCTTCCATCAAAACTAAACTTACTGACAGAGCTTAACAACGTTAGGAAAAAAAATGTTGATATGTGAAAGGAAAAAAGAATCATTCAAAGGGGAAGCGACTCTCACAAACAACACTTCAAGGTTTACCTGCCCATGTAGAAAATGTGTAGACAAGCGAGCACATTGTTCAAATGCAGCAAAAACTCATGAAACTTTCATTATAACATACAAAAACATCATCTTACCATTTTACAATACATTTGACCAAATCTGACAACTTCAAAACAAAAGTAAGCATTTTGTTGTGCCTAAGTGACCTTTCATAGCAATAAAAAAAAACTAGCACTGCCTTTTGTTCTCAATTCAAAAAAGTTTATCAAAATAGCAACTGAAAAAAAGTTTTTGATTTGTAAAAGAAAATTTTAAACTGCTATCAAAATGGCCATTTATACCATTATCAAAATAGCTATTAATAAATTCAGAATAGGTCAATTATTTGTGTGTCCCAGTTTCATGGAGAGGTTGTACAGAAAGCTGAAAGTGATTTGTCACCATGTGATGATGACATACACATGTCATCTACTTGTAAATGACTACAAATATATTTACTCATATAAGATAAATCATGAAATAATGAAGGCCATGAGATATGTTAGTCCACCACAGGTCAAGTCTTATGAGATATGTCATTCACCATATGTTAAGTCTTATGAGACAAACTATGAAACAAACAAGTTCATAAGATATGCAGTTTCACCATAAATCAAGTCTTAGATAAATACCAAAACCCTGGAAGTGTGTAAACTCACAGACCTCAATCCTCACTCACTTTCAACATTTATGAAAAAAAACAATCCTAAACAACAAGCCAGTTCCCATTACTTAAAATGAATAAAAGGGGCCACAATGTTCAACTTTCTTTTCCAAATTATAAATTCATATGAAACATTAAATTCATACAAATTTGTGCCTGATTAAGTTTTTCTAATTAAAATCTTTTTTTTCTCTCTCTCTCTCTCTTTCACTAATAAAATGGATTCCACTTCAATATGATTTTAGTCATAAAGTGAATGAACTATCAAATCTTTGGACCATGATGGAACACAGTTTTAGAACCCCTGACTGTCACATTCAGATCTGAGAAACAAACCATGCTGAAAGCTGTACATCTTCTATATAAGAAACAAACTTATTTACAAAATGATTCAATTAAGGTCTGCCCATTTGATTAAAATCACAAATATAAGACTGATATGGAAGAGTCCAATTGATAATGTGAAACTATCTAAGAGAAGGATATTGACTGGTTATATCTGGGAGCAAGATATATATCAATTACATCTTACAGCAGGGGTCAATCTAAAATTAATGGGGATACAGCACTACGTTCATTTTACATACCATCTACATCTTACAGTTAAACTTGTAAAGTTTCTCCAGTCTAAAGTTAGTGGAAATACAGTTGCCTGTGAAGCTGACAAATCAGTGAGACCACACAGCTGGCTTCAGTGCTTGACTGGTGAGAACACAGCTCTCACACAACTTTATACATCTGTTATACCTTACTGCTGGCTTTGCTCTCTCAACTTCACACACAAGATGACAACACAAGTCTTCTCCCACCTGTAAATAGAAGAAAACATTTAACTCAGATTAATAAAAAAAAAAACAAAAGACAAAGAGTTATTCATAATGATCATTCTGTGATTGTTCTTGTAGCTAAGAAAATAGCACTCCATCTATTTATTTCCTTTACTCTACACACATAAGCTAACCAAATCAACATTAAGAATCATCACAAAATACTCCTTCCCATCTCTGAAATTTAGTGACCATATGAAGAATAAGAAGATCTGGAATAGAACCAAGACAAACCCTGTCCTGCTCACAAGACTACTATCTCCTACTAACAGCTCCCATAGAAAGAAACCCTATCCTACTCACAAGACTACTATCTCCTACTAACAGCTCCCACAGAAAGAAACCCTATCCTACTCACAAGACTACTATCTCCTACTAACAGCTCCCACAGAAAGAAACCCTATCCTGCTCACAAGACACTATCTCCTACTAGCAGCTCCCACAGAAAGAAACCCTATCCTGCTCACAAGACTACTATCTCCTACTAGCAGCTCCCACAGAAAGAAACCCTATCCTGCTCACAAGACTACTATCTCCTACTAGCAGCTCCCACAGAAAGAAACCCTATCCTGCTCACAAGACTACTATCTCCTACTAGCAGCTCCCATAGAAAGAAACCCTATCCTGCTCACAAGACTACTACTAACAGCTCCCACAGAAAGAAACCCTATCCTGCTCACAAGACTACTATCTCCTACTAACAACTCCCACAGAAAGAAACCCTATCCTACTCACAAGACTACTATCTCCTACTAACAACTCCCACAGAAAGAAACCCTATCCTACTCACAAGATTACTATCTCCTACTAACAGCTCCCATAGAAAGAAACCCTATCCTGCTCATAAGACTACTATCTCCTACTAACAGCTCCCACAGAAAGAAACCCTGTCCTGCTCACAAGACTACTACTAACAGCTCCCATAGAAAGAAACCCTGTCCTGCTCACAAGACTACTATCTCCTACTAACAGCTCCCACAGAAAGAAACCCTATCCTGCTCACAAGACTACTACTAACAGCTCCCATAGAAAGAAACCCTATCCTGCTCACAAGACTACTACTAACAGCTCCCATAGAAAGAAACCCTGTCCTGCTCACAAGACTACTACTAACAGCTCCCATAGAAAGAAACCCTATCCTACTCACAAGACTACTACTAACAGCTCCCATAGAAAGAAACCCTATCCTGCTTACAAGACTACTATCTCCTACTAGCAGCTCCCATAGAAAGAAACCCTATCCTGCTCACAAGACTACTACTAACAGCTCCCATTACTTAAAATGAATAAAAGGGGCCACAATGTTCAACTTTCTTTTCCAAATTATAAATTCATATGAAACATTAAATTCATACAAATTTGTGCCTGATTAAGTTTTTCTAATTAAAATCTTTTTTTTCTCTCTCTCTCTCTCTTTCACTAATAAAATGGATTCCACTTCAATATGATTTTAGTCATAAAGTGAATGAACTATCAAATCTTTGGACCATGATGGAACACAGTTTTAGAACCCCTGACTGTCACATTCAGATCTGAGAAACAAACCATGCTGAAAGCTGTACATCTTCTATATAAGAAACAAACTTATTTACAAAATGATTCAATTAAGGTCTGCCCATTTGATTAAAATCACAAATATAAGACTGATATGGAAGAGTCCAATTGATAATGTGAAACTATCTAAGAGAAGGATATTGACTGGTTATATCTGGGAGCAAGATATATATCAATTACATCTTACAGCAGGGGTCAATCTAAAATTAATGGGGATACAGCACTACGTTCATTTTACATACCATCTACATCTTACAGTTAAACTTGTAAAGTTTCTCCAGTCTAAAGTTAGTGGAAATACAGTTGCCTGTGAAGCTGACAAATCAGTGAGACCACACAGCTGGCTTCAGTGCTTGACTGGTGAGAACACAGCTCTCACACAACTTTATACATCTGTTATACCTTACTGCTGGCTTTGCTCTCTCAACTTCACACACAAGATGACAACACAAGTCTTCTCCCACCTGTAAATAGAAGAAAACATTTAACTCAGATTAATAAAAAAAAAAACAAAAGACAAAGAGTTATTCATAATGATCATTCTGTGATTGTTCTTGTAGCTAAGAAAATAGCACTCCATCTATTTATTTCCTTTACTCTACACACATAAGCTAACCAAATCAACATTAAGAATCATCACAAAATACTCCTTCCCATCTCTGAAATTTAGTGACCATATGAAGAATAAGAAGATCTGGAATAGAACCAAGACAAACCCTGTCCTGCTCACAAGACTACTATCTCCTACTAACAGCTCCCATAGAAAGAAACCCTATCCTACTCACAAGACTACTATCTCCTACTAACAGCTCCCACAGAAAGAAACCCTATCCTACTCACAAGACTACTATCTCCTACTAACAGCTCCCACAGAAAGAAACCCTATCCTGCTCACAAGACACTATCTCCTACTAGCAGCTCCCACAGAAAGAAACCCTATCCTGCTCACAAGACTACTATCTCCTACTAGCAGCTCCCACAGAAAGAAACCCTATCCTGCTCACAAGACTACTATCTCCTACTAGCAGCTCCCACAGAAAGAAACCTATCCTACTCACAAGATTACTATCTCCTACTAGCAGCTCCCCAGAAAGAAACCTATCCTACTCACAAGACTACTATCTCCTACTAACAGCTCCCACAGAAAGAAACCCTATCCTACTCACAAGATACTATCTCCTACTAGCAGCTCCCACAGAAAGAAACCCTATCCTACTCACAAAACTACTATCTCCTACTAACAACTCCACAGAAAGAAACCCTTTCCTACTCACAAAACTACTATCTCCTACTAGCAGCTCCCACAGAAAGGCAGGACAGGGTTCTGGCCAGGACTAATTTGTGGCCCAGATAACTGCACTGTGACACTAACAGTTACTTTTGCTTCCTGCAACATGACATCACTGAAATGCTGTACCCATCATCACCTGACAATACTCATGCTACATCATACCATCAACATTTTGTAAGACTATTTCTACTGTTTCTTAGATCATTCTGTATTCTGATCCTGTTGCACAAGGTCAAGGATGTGGTTACATATGAAATGGATAAACAACAACAACAACAAAAATTACGAGTGTCCTGGATGTGGTATGTCAGTTGTGCAACAATCACTGATGCTGCATGAAAAGTTATGACTGTGTGTAGTAACAACTTCTGAATGTCCGTTTCCTCTCTCCTAAGCTTATTCTGTCCCACTCTGATGTATGACAGGATCTGTCTTTTTTTTTATTTGTTTGTTTTTTTTTTTTAATATGACAGACCTAAAAATGAACATGTTAGGTCTGGAGAAAAAAAAAACAAAACCAAAAGATAAAAAAAAAACCAGCAGATTTTACATATTTCATCACTGAAATGTCAAGAAGGATGTCTAACTGTCTAATAGTCTGAAATATTACTGGATGACTGATAGACAAGGTCAAATAAAATAAAGTTGAGAGCCACATTTAGTGTGCTGATCACAGCCTGCCAACTCCTAATAGAGACAAGAGGCCAGGCTAGGAGATTAGGGCCTTTACCTCTTTAGTGAATAAGGATACATAAACTTCTGTAATTTCATGACATTAACTATGTCTGTAATCTTGGTAATCTTTAGTCCTGACCCTGGCTTCATGTCTTGGCCTTGTACTGTATGTTAACCTCATAAAAACCATGAGATGTGTTCAGGCCAAGTGATGAGTTTATATGTGGTTGTGTATTATGTGGGGGGTGGGATGAGAGGCTGAGATTAATTATTGTGGGGCTGATAAGTGGCTGTGACTGTGCGGGCTCTGTAGATGGGATAGACAGCAGACAGGACTGATTGAAACAGATTTCAGTATTTCTATTACTGAACACTAAACACATGTTTTGCGCACACACTGTTCTGTACTGATCCTATTACGTGTTAACATGAGCACTGAGCCCAGTGACATAACAGACATTATATTGGTATACGCTGTGTAACAAGACAACCTAGTTAACAATAATATACAACTACACATCAATACATGACATGACCAGTTACATGTAATCGACTAACTCAACACTACAGCTGACACTTAACAAGAATCCAATAATCACAGGATTCAGCAGTCACCAGACAATCAGCAAATGTTTAATGATGAATTCAATTTGTTCGATGTGTGTTGCACAGATGTGGAGTGTAAACTGATAGGAACAATTACAATGATCATAAAAAATGTCCGGTGAATAACATCGCGTTGGGACTAACTCAGACATACAAATTGACAAAACATGCCAACTTCAAAACTACAACATACCTTCAACCTGAAATTGCAACCTTGTCCAAAAAGGGGACAAATCAAACACACAAGACTACTATCTCCTACTAACAGCTCCCACAGAAAGAAACCCTATCCTACTCACAAGACTACTATCTCCTACTAGCAGCTCCCACAGAAAGAAACCCTATCCTACTCACAAGACTACTATCTCCTACTAACAGCTCCCACAGAAAGAAACCCTATCCTACTCACAAGACTACTATCTCCTACTAACAGCTCCCACAGAAAGAAACCCTATCCTACTCACAAGACTACTATCTCCTACTAGCAGCTCCCACAGAAAGAAACCCTATCCTACTCACAAGACTACTATCTCCTACTAGCAGCTCCCACAGAAAGAAACCCTATCCTACTCACAAGACTACTATCTCCTACTAACAGCTCCCACAGAAAGAAACCTATCCTACTCACAAGACTACTATCTCCTACTAGCAGCTCCCACAGAAAGAAACCCTATCCTACTCACAAGACTACTATCTCCTACTAGCAGCTCCCACAGAAAGAAACCCTATCCTACTCACAAGACTACTATCTCCTACTAGCAGCTCCCACAGAAAGAAACCCTATCCTACTCACAAGACTACTATCTCCTACTAGCAGCTCCCACAGAAAGAAACCCTATCCTACTCACAAGATTACTATCTCCTACTAGCAGCTCCCACAGAAAGAAACCCTATCCTACTCACAAGACTACTATCTCCTACTAACAGCTCCCACAGAAAGAAACCCTATCCTACTCACAAGATTACTATCTCCTACTAGCAGCTCCCACAGAAAGAAACCCTATCCTACTCACAAGACTACTATCTCCTACTAGCAGCTCCCACAGAAAGGCAGGACAGGGTTCTGGCCAGGACTAATTTGTGGCCCAGATAACTGCACTGTGACACTAACAGTTACTTTTGCTTCCTGCAACATGACATCACTGAAATGCTGTACCCATCATCACCTGACAATACTCATGCTACATCATACCATCAACATTTTGTAAGACTATTTCTACTGTTTCTTAGATCATTCTGTATTCTGATCCTGTTGCACAAGGTCAAGGATGTGGTTACATATGAAATGGATAAACAACAACAACAACAAAAATTACGAGTGTCCTGGATGTGGTATGTCAGTTGTGCAACAATCACTGATGCTGCATGAAAAGTTATGACTGTGTGTAGTAACAACTTCTGAATGTCCGTTTCCTCTCTCCTAAGCTTATTCTGTCCCACTCTGATGTATGACAGGATCTGTCTTTTTTTTTATTTGTTTGTTTTTTTTTTTTAATATGACAGACCTAAAAATGAACATGTTAGGTCTGGAGAAAAAAAAAACAAAACCAAAAGATAAAAAAAAAAACCAGCAGATTTTACATATTTCATCACTGAAATGTCAAGAAGGATGTCTAACTGTCTAATAGTCTGAAATATTACTGGATGACTGATAGACAAGGTCAAATAAAATAAAGTTGAGAGCCACATTTAGTGTGCTGATCACAGCCTGCCAACTCCTAATAGAGACAAGAGGCCAGGCTAGGAGATTAGGGCCTTTACCTCTTTAGTGAATAAGGATACATAAACTTCTGTAATTTCATGACATTAACTATGTCTGTAATCTTGGTAATCTTTAGTCCTGACCCTGGCTTCATGTCTTGGCCTTGTACTGTATGTTAACCTCATAAAAACCATGAGATGTGTTTCAGGCCAAGTGATGAGTTTATATGTGGTTGTGTATTATGTGGGGGGTGGGATGAGAGGCTGAGATTAATTATTGTGGGGCTGATAAGTGGCTGTGACTGTGCGGGCTCTGTAGATGGGATAGACAGCAGGACAAGGACTGATTGAAACAGATTTCAGTATTTCTATTACTGAACACTAAACACATGTTTTGCGCACACACTGTTCTGTACTGATCCTATTACGTGTTAACATGAGCACTGAGCCCAGTGACATAACAGACATTATATTGGTATACGCTGTGTAACAAGACAACCTAGTTAACAATAATATACAACTACACATCAATACATGACATGACCAGTTACATGTAATCGACTAACTCAACACTACAGCTGACACTTAACAAGAATCCAATAATCACAGGATTCAGCAGTCACCAGACAATCAGCAAATGTTTAATGATGAATTCAATTTGTTCGATGTGTGTTGCACAGATGTGGAGTGTAAACTGATAGGAACAATTACAATGATCATAAAAAATGTCCGGGTGAATAACATCGCGTTGGGACTAACTCAGACATACAACATTGACAAAACATGCCAACTTCAAAACTACAACATACCTTTCAACCTGAAATTGCAACCTTGTCCAAAAAGGGGACAAATCAAACACACACTCTACATGACAACTACAACATTTGTCCTAAAAAGGACAACCCATCTAACTACAACATTGTCCTAAAAAGGACAATCCATCTAACTACAACACTGTCCTAAAAAGGACAATCCATTTAACTACAACACTGTCCTAAAAAGGACAATCCATCTAACCACAACACTGTCCTAAAAAGGACAATCCATCTAACTACAACACTGTCCTAAAAAGGACAATCCATCTAACTACAATACTGTCCTAAAAAGGACAGTCCATCTAACACAATTATGACAACTGTTGCCCTAAAAAGGACAAATAAACACGAATACTACATACTAGAACAACACTTCTTCCTAAAAGAGGACAATCACACCAAACTTACATAATGAACCAGAGAATCTCTAACATCCCTTTCTAGAAAAAACTCACACATGACCTGTCTCTACCATATTCAGACCAGAAACTCCCCCACTCATACATCCCATCCATCAGATCCACGTGACTGAGTTCTCAATCAGAACACGGAGATACTTTCTCCGCGCTAGCATAAACAGGTGAGTTGTGGTCTATTACTGTTTGATCACAGCAACAGTGTTTCTCACAAAAAAAAATCTGATGACCTGTGACTTCTCTGAGCATTCTGACCTACTGTCATGTCCACTGTTTAACCCTGACCTGGGAACTCAGGTGTGCAACCTTATTGTTTCTATCCTCATTATGGTGATTCATTCTCCTATACGCACTGCTCCAGCACAAAAATAAGACAATAAAACTATGAAATACAAAGGATGGCTGCCAGGGGCAACAAGGTTTATTGCTGATGCTAGACAGACCTGCTCCCAAGTTAACCAGGACTCTTGATAAAACACAGAAGACTAACTGCTCATAATTCTGTGTCATTCTCGAATGACAGCTTATACCAGCTCCTAAAGCATCTGCTTAATAATCTCCTCATAAACATGGTTATCTCCCTCAAGAACATGCAGTCGAACCCACTTAATATCACACTGCTTTATGTCACAACCTGAATACTGTCACAGAAATCTGTGTCCACCAGCCAACTCTCATGAGCAATTAATGGATTTTACTCCGATTAATGTCATCCCGCTTACTGCCACAAATCAGTTAATGTCACCATATTTTTGTAGCCAGAGTAGTTAAAGACTCTGCTTTGTATCACATACTGGGCAAGTCCAAGTTATAAATATCTCACAAAGCATTTTCAGCTTCGTGTCTCATCAAAGAAGGGGGTGGCTGTTTGATCACCGAGTACATGCCGCATCAACCTTTTGAACATGTGGGCATCAAAACTCAGGTGGAGTGAATGAAAGGCTTACCACAGATGCCTTTTCATGATTAAAATCTGGCTTCTTTCGGTCACTGGCTCCTTTATCAAGATGTGAGTGGTGTTAAGTTGGCAACGCGAGTTGATAGGTGGTCAGTCTCGAACAGTGTACTGTGAATCATATAGCCAGGAACTTCTCTCTGGTTCTCACTGTGACAGGTAATGGCTACTAAATGCAAATATGTTGATTTAGATTTGAGCATTAAAATGGATATAATGAAGCAAGTTGATGAAAAGGTTACGAGAAAGGACATAGCCGATAAATTTGAAATTGACGTTTCAACTGTACTGAAACTTGTTAAAAGCTGAATGAGACTTTCACTCGTCTTTAGTTAGGTCAAACTGTAAGCAAATGTGTGCGAGTTCTTACATGGATATTGAGTGTGCTCTGCTGAAATGGTTTGACCAGACACGTTCTGCACATAAAAAATGTGTGCTTTTCTATGTTGGCGGAAATTGCAGAGTGCTTTGCTAAAGAAATGGATATGCCTGACTGGAAGTGTGATAACTGCTTCCTTGAGCACTTTAAGAAATACCACAACATAATATTTAAGGTCGCTTCAGGTGAAGTGGCCCGAATTAACACTGATGTTGTTAATGACTGGATTTCACGTTTGCCAAAAATTTTAGATGAATACAGCCCAGATGACATTTTTAAAATGGATGAAACAGGCACATTTATAAACTGCTACTGAATAGAAATTTGTGCTTTTGTGATGAGAAGTGCCACAGTGGCAAATGAGCTAAAGATTGCTTAACAGTTGTTGCATGCTGTAACATGTCTGGCACTGAGAAGACTTGGCTCCTTGTTATCAGAAAGTCATGAAATCCACAGTGCTTCAAGACGTAAAGAGCCTGCCATCGCTTACAAGGCCAGTCAGTGTGAACTGTTTGAGGACTGCATAATTTCTTTTGACAACAAAATGAACCGAATGAACAGAAAAGTTTTGTTGTTTGTTGACAACTGTTCAGCACACACTGATGTCACAAATCTGATGGCTACAAAGCTTGTTTTCCTGCCACCTAACACAACCAGCGTGCTGCAGCCATGCAACCAAGGCATCACCCACGCCTTAAAGCAACAGTACAGAAAGCAAACAGTGTGTCATGTGCTGCATGCTGTGGAACAAAAGCGTGTCGCCAAGATCAACATCAAGATAGCAATTAATTCTATGTATGCTGCATGGAATAGTCTCAGTCAGTCAACAATTAAAGTTGCTTTATCCCAGTTAACTTGTAATGGACCCCGCTTAGTGTCAACACAGCTTAATGTCACCATATTTTGATGGTCCTGACGATATGCGATATGACATTACGTGGGTTCAACTGTAGTTATGGTCTCCTCAGAACACAAAAAAGGTAATCTCTTCTTCTAAACACAATATTATCTCCACAACACAATATAATCTCTCATAAAGACAGATATTATCTGCTCATTATCTTTTACTCATAACACAATTAACACAATGGTCTCCTCAAAACACCCAGGACAGCCAATTTTGCAGACTCTGTCATGCTAGTAGAGACTAGTCCCTCAGCCACAAAGCCCAAGCAAAAGGCTGGGGTTGATCTGATCCCACTGAGATGTCTCCACTTCTATGGCTGACGATTAAAATGAATCTCTTTTCTTGATCGGAAGTCATGTGATCACGCTGGTGTGAGATTTTGTTTTGACCAATCACGTATTTTCTACCTTGACCTACTCGTACCTTTCTAATGTCATAAAATAATTCTGAGACATGTCAGCCCTGTCCCATACAGACATGAGACAGTTCTCATCTCCAAAAGAAAGTTTACATACCTCAAGGGCTACGTTCCACTATTGGTCTGTTTGCATCACAGTCTACATTTGTCTCAGCTACATCAGGCTCCATAACATGGGCTCCATGAATCTTCATATCTGAGTCCTGTAACAGCAGATTAGATTTGTCACTTTACAGATACAGCTAAACACTGGCTAGCAAAGCAAATAGTGATAAATCTGGGATGAACTCATCTTGGTCTACAAGAAGATATGCTTGAAGCAGATGTTCCCATGACCTCATGTTTAGTTGGAAGTTTCTGAGTTGCAGACTTTACAAGTTAGTACAGTTGTTCCCATACCTAACACTTGTATACCACAGGAAGAGTTGCCAAATAATCACAGCACAGGTAAAAATATATCTTGCTCTGCTACTACTGTATTACCTGCAATAAAAATAATGGCCCCAGCAAACCTTGAACGCTGGCTGCTAGTTTTCATATATCACGTACTGGTCTTCTCTATGACCGACTACCACACACTCAGCCCCACACAGACAGGAAGGCTTGAGAGACTAGAGAATGAAGAGATCCTACTATTCTTGATGCATGACAAAAACATCCTACAAGGAGGTCATGATTTATCTGTCAGACTTTCCCATCACTGACACCTGAATAACTTTAGCCAGGGCATAACCTTACCTCAAAATAAGCACAGACCGGGCGCACGCGCTCCGCAGTGAACTGGTAAGAGCACAAGGGAACAGGTTCAAGAGAGGCAAATTGTGGATAGGCCATGTAGAAGATACATCTGTAGGTGTACCCTCATGAGAATATAAATCCTGGGCAGGAATGGGTACTTGCACTATCAAACTTCAAGGTGGCTCTGTCTGTTCATGTTGCACTCAACAGAAGACACAGAGAACACATTCCTGCTGCAGTAGGTGCTGACATAATAGTACCAATTAGTGACAACACCAGACATGGCAATGCTATTATTTATACAGGGCAAGAGACGTCCCTGGAGCTTTACAGTCGTCTCAGATGACAGAACAGTGGAATATGTTAGCGGTGCTTTCAGCTTCACAATAGAAACCATGGCTGTGACAGAGGCTCTGGTCTGACACAAGTCACAAGACTACACACAAGCAAGCATCTTGAGTAACTGGATGGACATGCTAAAGAAAATTCAATCTGACTTTCTAAGGCAACAATGGTTTCAATCCCTGCAAATGTTAAGACCCATCCAATGACCTTCATTTTGTACTGGGTCTTGCAGGTGTCAGGGGAAATGAAAGGGCAGATAACTGGCTCAGAGTCATGGAGGAAGGGCGGGCAACGGATCAAGCAGACATCATCAATGCTATAAAGGAAGCTGGTTTAACAAAGAAATTCACTGACAACTGTGAACTGATATCACTGTCAAGAATGACTGAATTGACAAAAAAATGAATGAACACACAGGTTTAATCAGTTACTGTTAGCTGAGGAGGAGACTAAGAATGCATGGATGTTTGGGGAATGTATGGATAATGTCCCTTCCTAACTAAATAACAGATTAAAAAAAAATTCATCTGTCAAACAAATTTATACCTAACATACTACACAGCTCAATTATCATATATGAGGAGCTAAAAAGCAAGTCCCAAAAGTAAGTTTACACAGCATGTAACGCCCATAAAAGTGGTGTCAAACTAATGGATATTATTCATTCATTCATTTGCATGTCCCTTGCAGAACTTTGCTCCCTAACAGCACTCCTGTTATATACAGTTGTGGAATTTTCCACAATCATCACTTGGAAATGCCATGCAAGATGGCAGGACTATGTTACACCATCTAAGCAGCGTCCGTCAGCTAAAGATGAAGGGTCAAATGAAGAAGTGGTCCAAACAGGAGCTTCATGCTGAGATACAATTTCTAAATGCGAAGCAGGTACCAGCAGGTACCCCCTTTTATCCCCCCTTTTACCAGCTGTGGAAATTCATAACCAGCTGCTGGAAGTCTATGGAGACAGCGTGATGAGTTGAAAGCATGTGGCAAAATGGTCAATTTCAAGCCAAGCTAGTGACAACCAGGTGAGGTGGAGTGGAGTGACTGAGCAAGGCAGCAGACAAAATGTGCGATGAATGCATGATGCCAAAGAACAGACAGTGACTGTGTGTCTGTCATGAGTAGCAGTGTCTAGAACGACTATGCAGCTGGGATTTTATTAAGTGTGTGCACGATGAGCCCCGCAAGCTCTTTGTAAGGACCACAAGACACATAGAATGCATATGCCCTGTCAGTCCTGCAATAGTCATTTCTTCAGAACCACACCGTCACTGGTGACAAGATGTAGATTCAATATAGCACCCCCGACTCAAAGTGCGCAAGCGTGGAATGGAAACATCCAGGTTCCCCAGGAACCTGGATATTCAAGGTCATGCCATGTATTGGCAGATTGACGGCTACTGTGTTTCTGGATCAGAAAGGCGTGTTGTTGGTCAACAGCCTGAAAAAGGGATTAACAATGCAGCTGCATACAGTGCACCACTAGCATGTTTACAAGCTGCCATCAGACATCATCATCCCAGGCTGCTGACAAAAGCTGTGTTGCTCCACCGCGCTTGTTCACACATTTTAATTCAGTATCCTTGCAACATTTTCAGTAGAATTCTGAAGCATCCACTTTATAGTCCTGATCTGGTGCCAAGTGATTTTCACCTCTTCCCAACTCTCAAGAAACATCCCGGCAGCCACAGAGTGATGAGAATATTGAAACAGTGGTGGCACAGTGGCTCTATTCTATGTCTGGGACACTACATTTTACAAGGCAAGCATCAAAAAACTTGTCCTAAGCTTGGACAAATGCCTCAGTCATCATGGCAACTACAATGAAAAATAGTGTCCATTATGGAACACAACATATACTGTGTTGTGTCAAAATAAACTTGCTCTTGAAGTAATAGCCTAACCTTTTACTTTTGTGATGACCTCATACATGTATAATCATGCATGCTATAAGTATCCCTTATACGCATTTAATTATACCTAATATACTAAGAGTGGCCTGGTTAGCTGAGTGATTAGGCACTTGGCTTACTAATCCGTTGGTACTGGGTTCAGTCCCAGCAATGGGATTTTTTTCCTAGTACATGCCAAGAACACCCCAAGGTCCACTCAGCCTCTAAAAATTGGGTAGCAGAGAAATCTGGGAAAGTAAAGCAGCCGGACATAATACTGACCACATCACACTTTCATGTGCCAAAGGTCATGGAAAATACGGGCCTATAACCATATCCCCAATATGCCTTAGTGGTATGGAAACTGGAATTTTACCTTTACCTTAATATATTACTGAGGTAACCCTGTCATGCCTTAGAGGCACATAGGGATATGGTGTTAGTGCCCATATTTTCCTTGGCCTATCATCACACTAGAGGGTGATATGGTCAGAATCACACATGGATGCCTTTCCTTCCCCGACTCCAGAATAAGTCGGGTACCCATTTCTACAGCTGGGTGACTGGGGTGCCTCCGGCCAGATTCGAACCCCCAACCTTCGCCATGAGAGACCAGTGCACTAACCACTTCGCCACTCAGGCACCCATACACTACAAAACTCATCAATTATCCCTTATACACATACACTTATTGCTAACAAAAGTACAGTTACTAATCTATACCTACAACACATATAGCTATACTTCATACAGGTCACAGAACTGAATGAGGCTTACACTTAAAGCTGGTGGAGGTTGGTAGAACTTCAGAGCCAGGATACAGAAGAACAAGGACAGCCCTTTGAGGGTCAGTATGTAGAAGTAGATGCTGATGACCAGCCTCTCCTGGTTGTAGATCCAGCAAGAGAGCTGATGACCACATTTCTCACGCCACACCTCACACTGTAGGTCCAGCAGTTTCCCCATTAGGATCGGTCCCATGAATGAGCCTGGTGAAAGATGTGAAATCAAAACTCAGAAAGATGTGAAATCACAGCTCAGAAAGATGTGAAATCACAGCTCAGAAAGATGTGAAATCATAATGCAGAAAGATGTGAAATCATAATGCAGAAAAATGTGAAATCACAGCTCAGAAGGATGTGAAATCACAGCTCAGAAAGATGTGAAATCATAATGCAGAAAGATGTGAAATCATAACTTAGAAAGATGAGAAATCATAACTCAGAAAGATGTGAACATAACACAGATGATGTGATATCACAACTCAAAGAGATGTGAAAAAAATAAGACAGAAAGATGTGAAAACATATAAATGACATTGCAACTCAAAAAAAAAAAAAAGGTGAAATCATAATGTAGAAAGATGTGAAATCATAACACAGATGATGTGATATCACATATCAAAAAGATGTGAAATCATAATGCAGAAAGATGTCTAAATGACATCACAACATAGAAAGATGTGAAATCACAATGCAGAAAATTGTAAAATCATAACTCAGAAAGATGTAAAATCATAACTGAGAAAAATGTGAAATCACAACTCAGAAAGATTTGATCTGTGATAATGTACATTTTTCATGTGAAACTACAACTGTGAAAAAAATTAAATGACAACAGCAAACAATGTGAAACTGCAACAATGTGATAGCAAACATCTGTACAGATCATGAATGCAACAACACATATTTGTAAAAAAAAGAAACAATAGTAATACTGCACATTCACTGAAATCACAACTGTGATACTTTTTTTCCCCCCTGAAATGTACAGCTTGTCTGTTGTAGGACATTGTTAAGAGAGGCCAGTTTAGTGGGCATAACATCCCTTGATGAGGCTGAAAAGCTCACCAAAAACAGGAAGACTTGGCAATCTACCATGCCAGCCCTATGTGATATTTAACAGCACGGGAAGGATGTAAGATGTACAGCAGTATTAATTACATCCACTCATTTTTTAAACTGCCTCTTCAACCTTGGCTGACATTTACAGCACAATATAGCCGACAAAACTTACCCAACCTTGGCACAATCAGAGTTTTCACTCCCTGAGCTAAAACCTTGTGCTCCTCATGGACACATCTGTGAACAGAGATATGATCTGAATCAGACAAGCTTGTCTAGAAGATTTCTGTCTTCTAGTGACAAAACAATAAGACTTTTTGTCTTGTTGTAAGAAACCAATGTCCAAGATCATGTTTTATAAACTTCCATAAAACTAGTCTTTGACTTCTTGCTCATCACCTGCCTCTTGTAGACATTATCAAACTATCACCTGCAAGATTATGAGAGCTCACAGCACACTGCCTTCTCATGCCAAGCCAGTGGGTTAACACTTGTTACTGACAAGATCCAGCCAAACATGAAAAAAAAAAGTTTAAAAAATGTTCTGCCTCCGAAGGAAAGAAATTCAGGGTGCTGTCAAGAAAAAAAAAAAAAGGAAGGAAATTCAGGGTGCTGTCAAGAAAAAAAAAAAAAGGAAGGAAATTCAGGGTGCTGTCAAGAAACGAAGCTCACGTGAATACTAGTTCCATATGTAGGGACTGGTGGAATTAAAAATAATAATAATAATAATAATCATATGTAATTACCAGAAAATAGTGATTATCTCTTCTGAAGTAGGAAATGTTACAGATACACATATCACATACAGGAACAGAGGTGATCAAGTGAGAAGTGTGATTACCAGGGACAGCCAAGCCCTGTCCTTCATTCTTGTAATACAGGTGTAAACTGCCTGTTTAATAGTGTTAATAGTTTTAAGTCAGGCAATGAGGCAAGGTTCACATATTTTTTTTTCTATAATGAAACCTACTATAAAGCTTAATTCTTTAGATGTAATCCTGATAATTATAATGGCAACAAAAATACATTTCATCACTGCCCACTCCTCATCCAACACCATACCTTTTTTTTTTTCCAATTCTTTACCAAGATGTCACCTGTAAAGAACTCAGTCACTAGGAATACAAAAGCAAGCAAAATGAAATCTTATAATTCTTTGTAAGAGATACTAAAGCCTTTAGTTTGTAACTAAAGCTGGTGATGCAAACTGAGCTCAGAATAGTAAAGCAGCACAACACAAAGCTTACCTGAGCTGTATAGAGTCCCCTGGAGCTATGGCCATAAATGAGACACACATTGCACAGAACAGGAGGAACGCAAAGACATAGAGGACCTCGCACGGTGTCCTGCAGTCCTCTGTGCTGAGAGTTTTACTGATGAAGTGCTGGCCAGTGGAGTTGGTCTGGCTGGTCAGAGCATCAACACAGGCACAGTTCATGAACTAGAAAAACCAAAACAGAGGCTGGGGATCACCAAACAGCACATTCAAAATCAGCATGTACACTGTATCAGTGCATGACAATTTTCTAAACCATCCAGTCATTTCCTATGATCTAATGTCACCATGACAGATTTCTCTTAGACACTTCTTATATGCATAGATCACTGAACTTACCTCAAGACCCTTCTGTGAGGTACATCCTGCATGGCAAGGAGAGAAATACACCTTGGTGCCATTGTTGCACACCGGCTCAAAAGAATCTGTGTCACAGTTACACAGGCTGTTGCACTGTGTTGTCAGCTTCAAGGGCAGGTGGCCGATTGGGCTGAAGTAACAATGAAACCAATGTCATGACAAGAATGAGCTCTAGCAATATAAACAGAACACAGACTGTACATAAGATTTTTTTTTGTGTGTGAAGCAAAAGTGTGAAATTTTTTTAAAATCAAGACTTATCTTCGCTTTATCTTTTTTTGTGATTGATTTCAAAACAATAAATGAAACTTGCCTGCTGTAATATCTATTCTTGAAATATTGCTCAATCATGACAGTTCTGTCATACTGGCAAACTCTATGATTATATCACAAATAAAATGTTCACACTTTTTTCATAATTTATCAATATTATAAAACAAAGTTCATGAATTTTCTCACTGTGTGAATGCACTAAATTGGTGTCACCAACTGGAGAGAGAACAGGAACAGAGAGGAATGGAGGGGAACTTTATCTGCAGCAATGAGCCTTAATGGCATGAAGAAGAATGTGAATACCCTACAAGTAAACAATGACATATTTTCTTACAACAACAAAAAAAAAGATCAAATAAACAAACCAGACACTTACCTTCCTGAATACGGTGTGTTGACTCCATAAATATCAACAGCATCACAACGGATCCACAGAATACAGCATCCAACAGCAGCAAAAGTACATGTACCAATGAGATACTTAATAATCTGTCTAACAGTCAGATTGAAACGTTTGGCTATGTATCCTCCAAGCACAAGACCTCCACCAGCTGCTGGCACAACAGCAATGCCTGCAGACATACAACATGATTATCTCTCAATACTCCATCTTCAAAACACCCACTCTTCCCACATAGTTTTTCTATTCTAGTCATGATAAAGTACAGGAGACAGGTTGTTCACATACAGGAAGGCGTTGGCCTGTCTCCACACTTCAAGCTGGAACCTAGTAATTTTCACACCTTCTCTACCCAGGAAAGCTGAGCTTTTTATTTTTCATTAACACATGGTGAGGAAATCATAGCAAGTCCTCTTCTGGGTTACAGAGTCAAGACAGGATTCACAGTCACCAAATCCTTTGCCAGATACTGTCTCCTGGCAGGATTCACAGTCACCAAATCCCTGCCAGATACTGTCTCCTGGCAGGATTCACAGTCACCAAATCTCTGCCAGATACTGTCTCCTGGCAGGACTGCTGTAATGACCTCACAGTGGAAAATAATTAATACAAGCAAATAGAAAATAATTAACACAAGCAAATAGAAAATAATTAACACAAGCAGATAGAAAATAATTAACACAAGCAAATAGAAAATAATTAACACAAGCAAATAGAAAATAATTAACACAAGCAAATAGAAAATAATTAACACAAGCAGATAGAAAATAATAAATACAAGCAAATAGAAAATAATTAATACAAGCAAATAGAAAATAATTAATACAAGCAAATAGAAAATAATTAATACAAGCAAATAGAAAATAATTAATACAAGCAAATAGAAAATAATTAATACAAGCAAATAGAAAATAATTAATACAAGCAAATAGAAAATAATTAACACAAGCAGATAGAAAATAATTAATACAAGCAAATAGAAAATAATTAATACAAGCAAATAGAAAATAATTAATACAAGCAAATAGAAAATAATTAACACAAGCAGACAGAAAATAATTAATACAAGCAAATAGAAAATAATTAACACAAGCAAATAGAAAATAATTAACACAAGCATTCACATAATGCTAGGACAAAGGACAAGAACCTATGCACAGATGAATCCATAAAAAAAAGAAAAGAAAAAAAAAACTTATTCTATGCCAACTAACATCTTACTTTCATTTCTGTTTCTTCATTTGTTTATCCTCAGCTGAATGATTAAATTGTGAGCAGATGTAACAAGAGCTTCATAAATCTCTTAAATGGTTTTAGTTTCACTAAGATCTATCCAGACTTCAGGAATCAAAGACAATACTTACAAGGCACTAAATTAAGAGTTAAATATACTCAGACATAAAAGATCCTACAGAGACCATGTTTGTTCTGAGAACATCTTCACAACTGCACTTTTTTTTTTTTCCTTTCTGAGATTATTTTCTACACCATGCACCATCAAGCCTTACTGAACATCCTGAAAGCACACTACTAAACACAATCATCAGCCTTTATATAAACATATTACTGGTCTAATTATCTCAATCCTCTCACTAAACAGTCTTTATCTTATCAAGTTTAACTTGTAGTTCAAACATTTCAATTATCTCAATCCTCTCACTAAACAGTCTTTATCTTATCAAGTTTAAATTGTAGTTCAAACATTTCAATTATCTCAATCCTCTCACTAAACAGTCTTTATCTTATCAAGTTTAAATTGTAGTTCAAACATTTCAATTATCTCAATCCTCTCACTAAACAGTCTTTATCTTATAAAGTTTAACTTGTAGTTCAAACATTTCAATTATCTCAATCCTCTCACTAAACAGTCTTTATCTTATCAAGTTTAACTTGTAGTTCAAACATTTCAATTATCTCAATCCTCTCACTAAACAGTCTTTATCTTATCAAGTTTAACTTGTAGTTCAAACATTTCAATTATCTCAATCCTCTCACTAAACAGTCTTTATCTTATCAAGTTTAACTTGTAGTTCAAACATTTCAATTATCTCAATCCTCTCACTAAACAGTCTTTATCTTATCAAGTTTAACTTGTAGTTCAAACATTTCAATTATCTCAATCCTCTCACTAAACAGTCTTTATCTTATCAAGTTTAACTTGTAGTTCAAACATTTCAATTATCTCAATCCTCTCACTAAACAGTCTTTATCTTATCAAGTTTAACTTGTAGTTCAAACATTTCAATTATCTCAATCCTCTCACTAAACAGTCTTTATCTTATCAAGTTTAACTTGTAGTTCAAACATTTCAATTATCTCAATCCTCTCACTAAACAGTCTTTATCTTATCAAGTTTAACTTGTAGTTCAAACATTTCAATTATCTCAATCCTCTCACTAAACAGTCTTTATCTTATCAAGTTTAACTTGTAGTTCAAACATTTCAATTATCTCAATCCTCTCACTAAACAGTCTTTATCTTATCAAGTTTAACTTGTAGTTCAAACATTTCAATTATCTCAATCCTCTCACTAAACAGTCTTTATCTTATCAAGTTTAACTTGTAGTTCAAACATTTCAATTATCTCAATCCTCTCACTAAACAGTCTTTATCTTATCAAGTTTAACTTGTAGTTCAAACATTTCAATTATCACAAGCAAATAGAAAATAATTAATACAAGCAAATAGAAAATAATTAACACAAGCAAATAGAAAATAATTAACACAAGCAAATAGAAAATAATTAACACAAGCAAATAGAAAATAATTAACACAAGCAAATAGAAAATAATTAATACAAGCAAATAGAAAATAATTAATACAAGCAAATAGAAAATAATTAACACAAGCAAATAGAAAATAATTAATACAAGCAAATAGAAAATAATTAACACAAGCAAATAGAAAATAATTAATACAAGCAAATAGAAAATAATTAATACAAGCAAATAGAAAATAATTAATACAAGCAAATAGAAAATAATTAACACAAGCAAATAGAAAATAATTAATACAAGCAAATAGAAAATAATTAATACAAGCAAATAGAAAATAATTAACACAAGCAAATAGAAAATAATTAACACAAGCAAATAGAAAATAATTAATACAAGCAAATAGAAAATAATTAATACAAGCAAATAGAAAATAATTAACACAAGCAAATAGAAAATAATTAATACAAGCAAATAGAAAATAATTAATACAAGCAAATAGAAAATAATTAACACAAGCAAATAGAAAATAATTAATACAAGCAAATAGAAAATAATTAATACAAGCAAATAGAAAATAATTAATACAAGCAAATAGAAAATAATTAATACAAGCAAATAGAAAATAATTAACACAAGCAAATAGAAAATAATTAATACAAGCAAATAGAAAATAATTAACACAAGCAAATAGAAAATAATTAACACAAGCAAATAGAAAATAATTAATACAAGCAAATAGAAAATAATTAATACAAGCAAATAGAAAATAATTAATACAAGCAAATAGAAAATAATTAACACAAGCAAATAGAAAATAATTAACACAAGCAAATAGAAAATAATTAATACAAGCAAATAGAAAATAATTAACACAAGCAAATAGAAAATAATTAACACAAGCAAATAGAAAATAATTAATACAAGCAAATAGAAAATAATTAATACAAGCAAATAGAAAATAATTAATACAAGCAAATAGAAAATAATTAATACAAGCAAATAGAAAATAATTAACACAAGCAAATAGAAAATAATTAACACAAGCAAATAGAAAATAATTAATACAAGCAAATAGAAAATAATTAACACAAGCAAATAGAAAATAATTAATACAAGCAAATAGAAAATAATTAATACAAGCAAATAGAAAATAATTAACACAAGCAAATAGAAAATAATTAACACAAGCAAATAGAAAATAATTAACACAAGCAAATAGAAAATAATTAATACAAGCAAATAGAAAATAATTAATACAAGCAAATAGAAAATAATTAACACAAGCAAATAGAAAATAATTAATACAAGCAAATAGAAAATAATTAATACAAGCAAATAGAAAATAATTAATACAAGCAAATAGAAAATAATTAACACAAGCAAATAGAAAATAATTAATACAAGCAAATAGAAAATAATTAATACAAGCAAATAGAAAATAATTAACACAAGCAAATAGAAAATAATTAACACAAGCAAATAGAAAATAATTAATACAAGCAAATAGAAAATAATTAATACAAGCAAATAGAAAATAATTAATACAAGCAAATAGAAAATAATTAACACAAGCAAATAGAAAATAATTAACACAAGCAAATAGAAAATAATTAATACAAGCAAATAGAAAATAATTAACACAAGCAAATAGAAAATAATTAACACAAGCAAATAGAAAATAATTAATACAAGCAAATAGAAAATAATTAATACAAGCAAATAGAAAATAATTAACACAAGCAAATAGAAAATAATTAACACAAGCAAATAGAAAATAATTAATACAAGCAAATAGAAAATAATTAATACAAGCAAATAGAAAATAATTAACACAAGCAAATAGAAAATAATTAACACAAGCAAATAGAAAATAATTAACACAAGCAAATAGAAAATAATTAATACAAGCAAATAGAAAATAATTAATACAAGCAAATAGAAAATAATTAACACAAGCAAATAGAAAATAATTAATACAAGCAAATAGAAAATAATTAATACAAGCAAATAGAAAATAATTAATACAAGCAAATAGAAAATAATTAACACAAGCAAATAGAAAATAATTAACACAAGCAAATAGAAAATAATTAATACAAGCAAATAGAAAATAATTAACACAAGCAAATAGAAAATAATTAACACAAGCAAATAGAAAATAATTAATACAAGCAAATAGAAAATAATTAATACAAGCAAATAGAAAATAATTAATACAAGCAAATAGAAAATAATTAACACAAGCAAATAGAAAATAATTAATACAAGCAAATAGAAAATAATTAATACAAGCAAATAGAAAATAATTAACACAAGCAAATAGAAAATAATTAACACAAGCAAATAGAAAATAATTAACACAAGCAAATAGAAAATAATTAATACAAGCAAATAGAAAATAATTAACACAAGCAAATAGAAAATAATTAACACAAGCAAATAGAAAATAATTAATACAAGCAAATAGAAAATAATTAATACAAGCAAATAGAAAATAATTAACACAAGCAAATAGAAAATAATTAACACAAGCAAATAGAAAATAATTAACACAAGCAAATAGAAAATAATTAATACAAGCAAATAGAAAATAATTAACACAAGCAAATAGAAAATAATTAACACAAGCAAATAGAAAATAATTAATACAAGCAAATAGAAAATAATTAATACAAGCAAATAGAAAATAATTAACACAAGCAAATAGAAAATAATTAACACAAGCAAATAGAAAATAATTAATACAAGCAAATAGAAAATAATTAATACAAGCAAATAGAAAATAATTAATACAAGCAAATAGAAAATAATTAACACAAGCAAATAGAAAATAATTAATACAAGCAAATAGAAAATAATTAATACAAGCAAATAGAAAATAATTAACACAAGCAAATAGAAAATAATTAACACAAGCAAATAGAAAATAATTAATACAAGCAAATAGAAAATAATTAATACAAGCAAATAGAAAATAATTAATACAAGCAAATAGAAAATAATTAACACAAGCAAATAGAAAATAATTAATACAAGCAAATAGAAAATAATTAACACAAGCAAATAGAAAATAATTAATACAAGCAAATAGAAAATAATTAACACAAGCAAATAGAAAATAATTAACACAAGCAAATAGAAAATAATTAATACAAGCAAATAGAAAATAATTAATACAAGCAAATAGAAACGTTTGGCTATGTATCCTCCAAGCACAAGACCTCCACCAGCTGCTGGCACAACAGCAATGCCTGCAGACATACAAACATGATTATCTCTCAATCCTCTCACTAAACAGTCCTTATCTTATCAAGTTTAACTTGTAGTTCAACATTTCAATTATCTCAATCCTCTCACTAACAGTCTTTATCTTTTCAAGTTTAACTTGTAGTTCAACATTTCAATTATCTCAATCCTCTCACTAAACAGTCTTTATCTTTTCAAGTTTAACTTGTAGTTCAAACATTTCAATTATCTCAATCCTCTCACTAAACAGTCTTTATCTTTTCAAGTTTAACTTGTAGTTCAAACATTTCAATTATCTCAATCCTCTCACTAACAGTCTTTATCTTTTCAAGTTTAACTTGTAGTTCAACATTTCAATTATCTCAATCCTCTCACTAAACAGTCTTTATCTTTTCAAGTTTAACTTGTAGTTCAACATTTCAATTATCTCAATCCTCTCACTAAACAGTCCTTATCTTATCAAGTTTAACTTGTAGTTCAACATTTCAATTATCTCAATCCTCTCACTAACAGTCTTTATCTTATCAAGTTTAACTTGTAGTTCAACATTTCAATTATCTCAATCCTCTCACTAAACAGTCTTTATTTTATCAAGTTTAACTTGTAGTTCAAACATTTCAATTATCTCAATCCTCTCACTAAACAGTCTTATCTTATCAAGTTTAACTTGTAGTTCAAACATTTCAATTATCTCAATCCTCTCACTAAACAGTCTTATCTTATCAAGTTAACTTGTAGTTCAAACATTTCAATTATCTCAATCCTCTCACTAAACAGTCCTTATCTTATCAAGTTAACTTGTAGTTCAAACATTTCAATTATCTCAATCCTCTCACTAAACAGTCTTTATTTTATCAAGTTTAACTTGTAGTTCAAACATTTCAATTATCTCAATCCTCTCACTAAACAGTCTTTATTTTATCAAGTTTAACTTGTAGTTCAAACATTTCAATTATCTCAATCCTCTCACTAAACAGTCTTTATTTTATCAAGTTTAACTTGTAGTTCAAACATTTCAATTATCTCAATCCTCTCACTAAACAGTCTTTATTTTATCAAGTTTAACTTGTAGTTCAAACATTTCAATTATCTCAATCCTCTCACTAAACAGTCTTTATTTTATCAAGTTTAACTTGTAGTTCAAACATTTCAATTATCTCAATCCTCTCACTAAACAGTCTTTATTTTATCAAGTTTAACTTGTAGTTCAAACATTTCAATTATCTCAATCCTCTCACTAAACAGTCTTTATTTTATCAAGTTTAACTTGTAGTTCAAACATTTCAATTATCTCAATCCTCTCACTAAACAGTCTTATCTTATCAAGTTTAACTTGTAGTTCAAACATTTCAATTATCTCAATCCTCTCACTAACAGTCTTTATCTTTTCAAGTTTAACTTGTAGTTCAACATTTCAATTATCTCAATCCTCTCACTAAACAGTCTTATCTTATCAAGTTTAACTTGTAGTTCAAACATTTCAATTATCTCAATCCTCTCACTAACAGTCTTTATCTTTTCAAGTTTAACTTGTAGTTCAACATTTCAATTATCTCAATCCTCTCACTAAACAGTCTTATCTTATCAAGTTTAACTTGTAGTTCAAACATTTCAATTATCTCAATCCTCTCACTAAACAGTCTTATCTTATCAAGTTTAACTTGTAGTTCAACATTTCAATTATCTCAATCCTCTCACTAACAGTCTTTATCTTTTCAAGTTTAACTTGTAGTTCAAACATTTCAATTATCTCAATCCTCTCACTAAACAGTCTTTATCTTTTCAAGTTTAACTTGTAGTTCAAACATTTCAATTATCTCAATCCTCTCACTAAACAGTCCTTATCTTATCAAGTTTAACTTGTAGTTCAAACATTTCAATTATCTCAATCCTCTCACTAACAGTCTTTATCTTTTCAAGTTTAACTTGTAGTTCAACATTTCAATTATCTCAATCCTCTCACTAAACAGTCCTTATCTTATCAAGTTTAACTTGTAGTTCAAACATTTCAATTATCTCAATCCTCTCACTAACAGTCTTTATCTTATCAAGTTTAACTTGTAGTTCAACATTTCAATTATCTCAATCCTCACTAAACAGTCTTTATCTTATCAAGTTTAACTTGTAGTTCAAACATTTCAATTATCTCAATCCTCTCACTAAACAGTCTTTATCTTATCAAGTTTAACTTGTAGTTCAAACATTTCAATTATCTCAATCCTCTCACTAAACAGTCTTTATCTTATCAAGTTTAACTTGTAGTTCAACATTTCAATTATCTCAATCCTCTCACTAACAGTCTTTATCTTATCAAGTTTAACTTGTAGTTCAAACATTTCAATTATCTCTGCCAGTACTGTTCCTGGCAGGACTGCTGTAATGACCTCACAGTGGAAAATAATTAATACAAGCAAATAGAAAATAATTAACACAAGCAAATAGAAAATAATTAACACAAGCAGATAGAAAATAATTAACACAAGCAAATAGAAAATAATTAACACAAGCAAATAGAAAATAATTAACACAAGCAAATAGAAAATAATTAACACAAGCAGATAGAAAATAATAAATACAAGCAAATAGAAAATAATTAATACAAGCAAATAGAAAATAATTAATACAAGCAAATAGAAAATAATTAATACAAGCAAATAGAAAATAATTAATACAAGCAAATAGAAAATAATTAATACAAGCAAATAGAAAATAATTAATACAAGCAAATAGAAAATAATTAACACAAGCAGATAGAAAATAATTAATACAAGCAAATAGAAAATAATTAATACAAGCAAATAGAAAATAATTAATACAAGCAAATAGAAAATAATTAACACAAGCAGATAGAAAATAATTAATACAAGCAAATAGAAAATAATTAACACAAGCAAATAGAAAATAATTAACACAAGCAAATAGAAAATAATTAACACAAGCAAATAGAAAATAATTAACACAAGCAAATAGAAAATAATTAACACAAGCAAATAGAAAATAATTAATACAAGCAAATAGAAAATAATTAATACAAGCAAATAGAAAATAATTAACACAAGCAAATAGAAAATAATTAATACAAGCAAATAGAAAATAATTAATACAAGCAAATAGAAAATAATTAATACAAGCAAATAGAAAATAATTAATACAAGCAAATAGAAAATAATTAATACAAGCAAATAGAAAATAATTAACACAAGCAGATAGAAAATAATTAACACAAGCAAATAGAAAATAATTAATACAAGCAAATAGAAAATAATTAACACAAGCAGATAGAAAATAATTAACACAAGCAGATAGAAAATAATTAATACAAGCAAATAGAAAATAATTAATACAAGCAAATAGAAAATAATTAACACAAGCAAATAGAAAATAATTAATACAAGCAAATAGAAAATAATTAATACAAGCAAATAGAAAATAATTAACACAAGCAAATAGAAAATAATTAACACAAGCAAATAGAAAATAATTAATACAAGCAAATAGAAAATAATTAATACAAGCAAATAGAAAATAATTAACACAAGCAAATAGAAAATAATTAATACAAGCAAATAGAAAATAATTAATACAAGCAAATAGAAAATAATTAATACAAGCAAATAGAAAATAATTAACACAAGCAAATAGAAAATAATTAATACAAGCAAATAGAAAATAATTAATACAAGCAAATAGAAAATAATTAACACAAGCAAATAGAAAATAATTAACACAAGCAAATAGAAAATAATTAACACAAGCAAATAGAAAATAATTAATACAAGCAAATAGAAAATAATTAATACAAGCAAATAGAAAATAATTAACACAAGCAAATAGAAAATAATTAACACAAGCAGATAGAAAATAATTAATACAAGCAAATAGAAAATAATTAACACAAGCAAATAGAAAATAATTAACACAAGCAAATAGAAAATAATTAATACAAGCAAATAGAAAATAATTAACACAAGCAAATAGAAAATAATTAACACAAGCAAATAGAAAATAATTAACACAAGCAAATAGAAAATAATTAATACAAGCAAATAGAAAATAATTAATACAAGCAAATAGAAAATAATTAACACAAGCAAATAGAAAATAATTAATACAAGCAAATAGAAAATAATTAACACAAGCAAATAGAAAATAATTAACACAAGCAAATAGAAAATAATTAACACAAGCAAATAGAAAATAATTAACACAAGCAAATAGAAAATAATTAATACAAGCAAATAGAAAATAATTAATACAAGCAAATAGAAAATAATTAATACAAGCAAATAGAAAATAATTAATACAAGCAAATAGAAAATAATTAACACAAGCAAATAGAAAATAATTAATACAAGCAAATAGAAAATAATTAACACAAGCAAATAGAAAATAATTAACACAAGCAAATAGAAAATAATTAATACAAGCAAATAGAAAATAATTAACACAAGCAAATAGAAAATAATTAACACAAGCAAATAGAAAATAATTAATACAAGCAAATAGAAAATAATTAACACAAGCAGATAGAAAATAATTAACACAAGCAAATAGAAAATAATTAACACAAGCAAATAGAAAATAATTAATACAAGCAAATAGAAAATAATTAATACAAGCAAATAGAAAATAATTAACACAAGCAAATAGAAAATAATTAACACAAGCAAATAGAAAATAATTAATACAAGCAAATAGAAAATAATTAACACAAGCAAATAGAAAATAATTAACACAAGCAAATAGAAAATAATTAACACAAGCAAATAGAAAATAATTAATACAAGCAAATAGAAAATAATTAATACAAGCAAATAGAAAATAATTAACACAAGCAAATAGAAAATAATTAATACAAGCAAATAGAAAATAATTAATACAAGCAAATAGAAAATAATTAACACAAGCAAATAGAAAATAATTAATACAAGCAAATAGAAAATAATTAACACAAGCAAATAGAAAATAATTAATACAAGCAAATAGAAAATAATTAACACAAGCAAATAGAAAATAATTAACACAAGCAAATAGAAAATAATTAATACAAGCAAATAGAAAATAATTAACACAAGCAAATAGAAAATAATTAACACAAGCAAATAGAAAATAATTAATACAAGCAAATAGAAAATAATTAATACAAGCAAATAGAAAATAATTAACACAAGCAAATAGAAAATAATTAACATATCTTTTCAAGTTTAACTTGTAGTTCAAACATTTCAATTATCTCAATCCTCTCACTAAACAGTCTTTATCTTTTCAAGTTTAACTTGTAGTTCAAACATTTCAATTATCTCAATCCTCTCACTAAACAGTCTTTATCTTTTCAAGTTTAACTTGTAGTTCAAACATTTCAATTATCTCAATCCTCTCACTAAACAGTCCTTATCTTATCAAGTTTAACTTGTAGTTCAAACATTTCAATTATCTCAATCCTCTCACTAAACAGTCTTTATCTTATCAAGTTTAACTTGTAGTTCAAACATTTCAATTATCTCAATCCTCTCACTAAACAGTCTTTATCTTATCAAGTTTAACTTGTAGTTCAAACATTTCAATTATCTCAATCCTCTCATTAAACAGTCTTTATCTTATCAAGTTTAACTTGTAGTTCAAACATTTCAATTATCTCAATCCTCTCACTAAACAGTCTTTATTTTATCAAGTTTAACTTGTAGTTCAAACATTTCAATTATCTCAATCCTCTCACTAAACAGTCTTTATCTTTTCAAGTTTAACTTGTAGTTCAAACATTTCAATTATCTCAATCCTCTCACTAAACAGTCTTTATCTTATCAAGTTTAACTTGTAGTTCAAACATTTCAATTATCTCAATCCTCTCACTAAACAGTCTTTATCTTATCAAGTTTAACTTGTAGTTCAAACATTTCAATTATCTCAATCCTCTCACTAAACAGTCTTTATCTTATCAAGTTTAACTTGTAGTTCAAACATTTCAATTATCTCAATCCTCTCACTAAACAGTCTTTATCTTATCAAGTTTAACTTGTAGTTCAAACATTTCAATTATCTCAATCCTCTCACTAAACAGTCTTTATCTTATCAAGTTTAACTTGTAGTTCAAACATTTCAATTATCTCAATCCTCTCACTAAACAGTCTTTATCTTTTCAAGTTTAACTTGTAGTTCAAACATTTCAATTATCTCAATCCTCTCACTAAACAGTCTTTATTTTATCAAGTTTAACTTGTAGTTCAAACATTTCAATTATCTCAATCCTCTCACTAAACAGTCTTTATCTTATCAAGTTTAACTTGTAGTTCAAACATTTCAATTATCTCAATCCTCTCACTAAACAGTCTTTATCTTATCAAGTTTAACTTGTAGTTCAAACATTTCAATTATCTCAATCCTCTCACTAAACAGTCTTTATCTTATCAAGTTTAACTTGGAGTTCAAACATTTCAATTATCTCAATCCTCTCACTAAACAGTCTTTATCTTATCAAGTTTAACTTGGAGTTCAAACATTTCAATTATCTCAATCCTCTCACTAAACAGTCTTTATCTTATCAAGTTTAACTTGGAGTTCAAACATTTCAATTATCTCAATCCTCTCACTAAACAGTCTTTATCTTATCAAGTTTAAATTGTAGTTCAAACATTTCAATTATCTCAATCCTCTCACTAAACAGTCTTTATCTTATCAAGTTTAACTTGTAGTTCAAACATTTCAATTATCTCAATCCTCTCACTAAACAGTCTTTATCTTATCAAGTTTAACTTGTAGTTCAGTTAGTCAGATTTCTTCAAAAATACAGTCAACATTTTTTTGTTTAAAATGAACTGGCTGTGAAAGCTGACATGGTTAGTTACCTGCCAATATAGCAGCCTTGGGAGCAGATGTGCCGTACTGGTTCTCTATAAACTTGGGCAAAAATGCCGCAGTACCTGACAGGAACATTCCTTCGGTGGTCATCGCCAATGTAATAAAAATAAAACAAGGGTTCCGCAGAACGGTAGCAGTCATTCGAACAATCTTCATTTGTTCACACTTGATCTGAGACGTCTGGGTGGAGGTGGTGTGTGCCTGTGAAACCCTGGTTTTTCTGATTCTCTTGGTGCCCGGCAGCTCCGCACCAAACAGTGATATCGGGATGCAGGTTATGAGCTGAAGAATTGCTGCGGTGGATGGGCCCAGCCACCATGCGCCCAGCCATCTCGTATCACCCGGTGCCAACCCTGAAGGACTCACAGATGTGAAATCAATGTAGAAGTTGAGAAGCTGTCCACCAATGATGTAACCAAGACCTGCACCTAAGATATTGCATCCATATATAATACCAAGATAGAGAGGTGTTTTCTTTGAACACACACTGTCATCAACAAGGGAGACACCCACAGTAAACAATGTGGTTCCTCCTATCCCATGAAGCAGCTGAGCAATCAGAAACACATACAGATAGCCCTCAAGTGTTGTGTCTGCTTCCTCTGTACAAGTGTTATTAGCCTGTCTGCCTGGGACACACGTCTTCTCGGGGGTTGTCCCAAGTGCGTATGACCCGGACATAAAATATGGCAAGGCCATTGTAAAAGAGCCAGCGGCAGACGTGAAAATGCCAAGAGCCAGCAGTCGAGGTTTCCGCTTGCCTGATCCGTAGTAGCCGATGAGTACAGCCAGGACGGCGGCAGAGACATCGTAAGAACCGGAGATAAAACCCATACTTGTGCTGTGCAGGTCATACCGTCTCTCAATTGTTGAAATGTTTACATTGTGAACTCCATTCACCACAAACCCTGCAGAAAAAAATCAAATTTATAAACATTTCCTCAGAACTGTATGAATACAACTAAGGAGAAACAAAAAGATGGAGTGAACAAAATATTAACAGCACAAAGACAAAAATATCAGCAGAGAGACATTATAAAATATGACAGAAGATAAGTGAGAATTTGAGGCAGAACAGTTTGAGTTTTGACTTTTCCATGCAAAAGGATTAGGTTTAAACCAGCTTCCCAGTGCAATCCAGCTGTAGCCAACAAAAGCAACTGGACAAAGAAGTCTAAACACCAACACCAGGTCCTGAGACTTTGTTTACCAACTAGACAGACAAGCATAACACCAACACCAAGTCCTGAGATTCTGGTCTTCAATCTGTGGTTCTGAAAGTGGTATCAGTTCTTTATTTTAAGTGCTGCCAAGAATAATACTAGTGCATGAGTAATCTGAGAAGGATCTTGTAGAAACTGAGACTGACTGAACACATACTAAGAAAACTAGGTTCTAGTCAATGTCCATGCTGGGCACTCACACTGAACCTGCAGCAAACACATGGAATAAATGCTAAATATGTTGAAAGAATTACATTAGTGAGACAATAATTGAAACAGACACTGTGATACATTTTAGTCACTGTCCAGTGTTAAGATATAACCAATGTTTCAGCTACCTTCTTGCTTTCTTTACTACTTTTATTTGCATTTTAAAAAAAAAAAGTTCATGGAAATTACAACCTCCAGGTACTGCAGTCACTGAGGTTGCCTTTTTTTTGGGTATTTTAACAATGATTCTTTTTATCCATTTAGAAGGGATTTTTTTCTTCTTTCAAAATGTTATAAACATTCTCTGTAGTTGGCTCAAGTTGTCACTGTTAATAGATTTTAACATCTCGACTGTTATTTCATCTTCACCTGCAGCTTTGCTGTTAGTCATTAGATTCACTGCTGTTTCAATTTCATTAAGTGTAACTTCACCTAAGCTGACATTTAGCTGTGGGACTGGTAAATCAGTTTCACGATTTATTAATTCATTTGGGTGTGGTCGATTAAGTATTTCTTGGAAGTGTTCGGACCATCTTTGCTTTTGGTCTTTATTTGACTTTAATAGGTTGCCTGTTTTGCTAAAGACTGGTCTTTCTTTGGAGGTAATAGCACTTGTTAGCTTCTTCTGTATGTTATATAGTTTTGCTGTCTCCTGTTTTTGCTGCATTTTCTGCTTCTTTTGCCACATTGTCCATATATTCTCTTTTGTCTCTTCTAGCTGAACTTTTTACTTTATTGTCTAGTCCTTTGTATGCTGCTTTTGCTAAAACTTTTCCAAGATGTCTTTACATTCAACATGGCTAATTTGGCTGCTCTTCTTTCATGTATGCATTTCCATGTGTTACCTGCTATCCATGCTTTTCTACTTGTTGTGTAAGTTCAAAGTATAACTGAAAAAAAAAAAAAAGCAAACTTACCTAAAACCAAGGAATAGCAGGCCATAAATAAAACCAGAAAATTTGGAGAGTTGAAAATCTGCAGCCATTTTGGCCTCCATCTGGCATAGCCACAGCTGTTCTCATATTCCTCACTGGTTGTGCTTTCTGCACCAGTCAGCTCATCATCTTCTGCATAAGAAAATCAAAACACTGTTTAGAAATGGACACTTACTCACGCACACAATGAAAAGTGCACATAGCTTCAAACGCAACAAACTTATTTTCTATACATCATCTTGTACATAGTTCTAACAGTAAAGCCAACTTTAACACAATTTGTCACCCAACAAAATAAGCAAAAAAGCCAAACTGTGCAGTTTCACTCAGTGTACAGATGATTAAAAAAAAAAGAAGAAAAGAATCCACTTTATCCAAAAGACACAACTGTGGATAGTGACCCTGAACGCTGGTGCTGGAGAGTGGGGGAGGGGGGGGGGGGGGGGGGGGAAACTTGAAAGTTACAAATAATTAGACTATTTTTAAAAACTCATAAATAAATAAAGCTATATAGTCCAATTATCTGATATAAGATTCAAAATAAAGAAATGCAGAGAATTTAATGTGAATCTATCCTTTATAGACTACTCAAAGGCATTTGACTGTGTACAACACCAGAAACTTTGGGAAATAATGAAAAAAATGGGATGTCCAACACATCTGATACAATTAACATCACTGCTGTATCTAGACCAACAAGCAGCAGTAAGAATAAATGGTGAAATAACAACTTAGTTTGGCACAAAATAAGAGGTCGCCAGGGTGCATGCTGTCACCATACTTATTTAAGTTGCATATGGAAAATATAATGAGGAATGTTAGAAAAGATGTAGACATATTGGAGGTTATGTCCATGACACAAAAAGGAATGGAAAAACTAATTATGTCCACCCATAAGAATAGTGAAGAGCAAAACCTCTATCTTAATGCAAAGAAAATTAAATTGATGACAACTGACAAAACAAACAGGCCAGCTGAAATATGTATCAATGAGGAAAAAATGGAAGAGGTGGAGAGTTTTGAATATCTTGGATCATTAATTACTAATGATGGAGATACAATGAGGGAAATTCAAAGGAGGATATCTATCACTCTTCAAAAAAGTAAAACTAAAGAATCTGTGGAGAGGAACAGACAGAACTACAAAAATAAGATTTTTAAGGGCATGCATCTTTCCCATCGCAACACATGCTTGTGAGACCTGGACACTTAACAAAACAGCTGAGAAACAAATAAATGCCTTTGAATGTAAATGCTACAGAAGAGTTCTTCGAATACCATGGACACAAAAAAAAACAAATATAACCATAGTACAAGAACTTAATATTGAAGAAGAGTGGCTAGTAAAGAGGATTAAACAGAGAAAACTGAATATTTTTGATACATTATACATCATGATAATTTAGAGAAGACCATCATGGAAGGGTACATACTGGGAAAGAGAAAGAGAGGAAGACCAAGGCAAAGATGGCTACAAGACATCGCTGATAATTTGCAGATGGATGCATCAGCAGCAGGCCATCTTGCTTACAACCGAGAGGCCTACAGGAGAGCTGTTGGGTGCAATTCATGCAAATGAATGAATGAATGAATACATTTAGTGCTATATACTTTATTTATACATTTAGCGCTACATCATCATCATCATCATCATCATCATCGGCTTTCACTCCCATGAGAGCATAGGTCACAGATAAAGGCTTTCCAGTCACCCCTGTTCTTGCATTTACTCTATTCTGTGCTTCCTTCCATGTGCATCCCTTGTCTGTGGGCACTGTCATAATTTCTCTTCTCCAAGTAAGTCTAGGTCTTCCTCGTTTTCTAATAGTTAGTGCTATACAGTCCTAGCCAAAAACTGTTTAAAGTTACACAGTCCAGACAAAGAAGAAGCACACTGAAAAGAAACTGCTTGCTGTGACTAAGGAAGTAGATTGTAGACTGACAGAATTTCATCCCAGAAACAGAATGTATAAAATAGGAAAAAGTAGGAGCAGCTTTATTACTTAACGATTACAAAGTTGTGACGTTTCGGCGTGAGCCTTAATCATACAAAAACATACAGGATGAATGTTTTTGTATGATTAAGGCTCACGCCAAAATGTCACAACTTTGTAATCGTTAAGTAACAAAGCTGCTCCTACTTTTTCCTATTTTATACATTCTGGTATCACAGCTTTACTGCAGTGCTTCGTGTATAGTTATATACTTATACACTAATTACTGTGTGTCATCCCAGAAACAAAGTTGTTAAAACTGGATCCTAACATCTTATGTGGAGAAAACTGAATCTGCTTACAAAGTGAGTCATACCTGACTACACTGTAACATGGTTATCAATATCACCTGACTACACTGTAACATGGTTATTAATATTACCCAACTACATTGTAACATAGCTATCAATATTACCTGACTACACTGTAACATGACTATCAATGCATCCTTTACACTGCAACACAGCTATCAATGCATACTTTACATTGTAACACAGCTACTAATGCATAATTTATATTGTAACACAGCTATCAATGCATATTTTACATTGTAACACTGCTATCAATGCATATCTGACTACAATTTAACATAGTTTACTACAGTGTAACATGACTATCAATGCATACTTTACTACAATGTAACATAACTATCAATGCATACTTTACTACAATGTAACATAACTATCAATGCATACTTTACTACAATGTAACATAACTAGTTTACTACAATGTAATACAGGTACATGTGTTGGGATATTTTTTTAACCAGAATTTTCAAGTAAAAATGACTACAGTAGATATGTGAGAATGTCTATTCTGAAAATGCATGAAATGGGAGGGGGGACGGGGAGCAAGATACCAAACTTACATCCTTAACTCACTAAAAAAAAATAAATTCTATGCTTACTGATTCAGTGTTCATTGGCGATCATACTTCCCCATTTTGTGTGGCCTTTTGTATTATTTACCACATGGTTGCCCTTATTTGCCTATTCACTTAGTTAGCATTCATCCCTTTCTGTTTCTCTTGGAGTTTTCCAGACACTTGGTTCTCTGATTTCTCACTTCTCATGTAATGTCCAAAGAATGTGTCTTTCTTGTCCTTTTACTTTGCACTGTTTTCTCTGAGAAGTGCATTTACTTGTCTGGCCGTCCTGGCTATATGTTGTATCTATCCTTTAATTATACGATATATATCATTATACTGCATATCTTAGCGAATGTTTCCTGCAGCATATGTGTAACCAAACGATTGAGAAAACTTACCTCTAACCATTCTTGGAAGATTCCCAACAGTCAAGTCTAGCTTTGGTTCCATTGATCGTTCAGCTGTAATAAAATATAAGCTATTACTGCCTACTTTCACGTCTATGATATCTCTATACAGCTACAAAACATATATGTAATGAAGCTTCCAGCTGTGTCATTTTGTATTATAAATGGCTTGCTTGTGTAACCGCTTTCATTTTTAACTAGGCGCATTCATTTGCAGTTAACTTATACGAAAGTTCTTACGTTAACAGTGCCATCGCGAAAGATCGTGATGCCTGAAGAGGAATCATTAGTACATAAAAGGCTCGGAAATGATTATGAGAAACTGAAACAAGGAAGCGGTTTTGCTAAGGAAATGGCATCTTCAATGTTTGATCTAATTTCGGTCAGCCTCGTCTCTCCATTTTTGTTCTGTGTTCAGACGTCAGACTCAGATCGATCCAGATATTGAATGGCAGTTAAATGTCGTATCGAATACTCTAAAATAGTTCAATAAATAGCAAATTCTTGCATTTCAGAAAGGTAAAACATGCTGAAAATGTTTTAAAATTATTTGAATTTAAATAATGTCAAGTGAATTTCCTGAAATTAGAATTGAATTTGCAATTAGAGAAATATTACTTCCCGAAGTAATCTCATTACTTTGGTGTATCGCAGGGACTGAATATTGTTTTCATAGAACCTTGAAAATTTGGAACCGAGGAATCAACGACAAGGATAACCGGGAGAAGATAATATATGCCTGCAGGGCGTGGCGCACGGATGCCCTTGTACGCATAGCTGTCAGTGAATGATAAGAATATCTGATGTATAAAGTTCAGTAGTGCAAACAGACGACTCCAAAACGCCTGAACGCAACCCCGCCCCCTAAAAAAACAACATCAGATCTAACAGCAAGAGAGAGCCATGTGTGCATTCTATGCCTCTCCACCACCTACCTCAGTACTGAGTATAAGGAACAGATAAAACCATCTCAAATTTATTTCACATTCACTATATACATTTATTCAAATCTAAAATTGTACATACTGCAGCTAGATATTGCAAGTAAAACAGATTCCCTGTCTTCAATGGCTAGTAAAATAGGACTTGAAATTAACCAGGATAAATAAAAATAATCAAACTTCTCATTAAACACGAAGGACAAATATACGTAGAAGGAACAGCTGTTGAAGAAGTGAACCATTCTGCATATCTCGGCAGCTGCACAGACCAGGATGGTGCCATCAAAAAGGAAGTTCAAATTCGAACTGCAAAATCAGCATTGACCTTCAAGAATCTTGTGAACATATGGCATTCAAAAGTTATAAGTACAAAAAAACCAAGTTAAGATTATTCAATCCAATTGTGATATCCACCCTCATTTATGCACGTGCAAGCTGGAAAACAACTAAAGAAATAGATAAGAAATTAGACTTTTTTGAAAACAAACGCCTAAGGAAATTACTTGGTATAAAGTGCGACAAATTCAAGAACAATGCAGAGATAAGAGAGATGAGCAAACAATAACCTGTCTCATGGGTGATCAGAAAAAGAAGATGGACATGTGTTGGTCATGTGATGAGATGGAACAATCAGAGGGTCCCCAAACAAGTTATCAAGTGGAACACAACAGGCCGAAAAAAAAAAAGAGGTCAACCATGTGAAACTCTAAAGAGGACATTGTTAAGAGAGGCCAGTTCAGTGGGCATAACATCCTTTGAAGAGATTGAAAGACTCGCCAAAGACAGGAAATCTTGGCGAACTACCATGTGGGGCCTACGTGACGTTTAGCAGCATGGTAAGGATATAAAATGTAAGCTAGATATTGATTTATATCTTTACCACAGACATTTCATTACTATTCAGAATAATGAGTTTGGTGTCTGTAAAAGCAGTCAAATAAGTTTTATGATTCATGGAGGCATGTAGTTGACATTAAATAGATATTGGAAAAGTTTGTAGTTGCAGGAAGGAGTATAGTTTATATTTTTGTATACAGGATGGGAGGGTATTCCAAAGATGAGAAGCAGAATAAGTAAAGCTTCTCTTGTAAAAGTCAAGTCTAGGTTTTGGAAGACTTATGTTGTTCAAGCGTTGGCTGCACTTTGGGCTAAATTTAAGCATGTTCCATAGATAAAGTGGAGCATGCCGTGAAAGAATTTGATGTACCAACTTGGCTTTGTTGAAAAGGAACCTGTTCTTAAAAGGCAGTGACTTAAGAGGTAGTGACCGTAACAGTTGGAGAGGAGTTACCTTAATATCAGTTGTGCCAAAAGTATTTTGTAAGGTCATTTTGAATAGACTTAAAGATATAGTGGATACAGCAATGAGAGAAGAACAAGCAGGATTTCGAAAAGGGACAAGCTGTCTCGACCAGATCTTTACTCTAAGAATAATATTTGAAGAACATATTGAAAAGCAGAAACCACTAATACTGAACTTCATAGACTTTAAAAAGGCATTTGATAGCATACACAGAGATTCATTGTGGAAAATGTTAAGTCTATATGGAATACCATCTAAAATTGTCAACATCATTAAGGACTTCTACAATGGATATGTGTGTGCAGTCAAAACAGAAGAAGGGATGAGTGAATGGTTACAGACTGAAACAGGTGTAAAACAAGGATGTATACTGTCTCCTTTGCTTTTTGGAATTACACTAGACTTCATAATGAAAAAATGCTGCACAGTAACACAGGTATTGACTGGGTACATGGGACCCAACTAGAAGATCTTGATTTTGCTGATGACACAACTCTTATCAGTAACAATGTGAATTCCATGCAAGAAAAAACAGATAGCCTGTCTTCACTGGCTAGCAAAATAGGACTTGAAATTAACAAAGACAAAACAAAAATAATGAAAATTCCCATCAATCAAAATGGAAAAACTCATTCACATAGAAGGGGCAGATATTGAAGAAGTCGATCAATTTGCATACCTTGGCAGCTACATAGACCAGGATGGTGACACCAGAAAGGAAGTTAGAATTAGAATTGCAAAAGCAGCATCAATCTTCAAGAATCTTGAGAACATATGGAATTCAAAAGTTATAAGCACAAAAGCCAAGTTAAGACTATTCAATTCAAATGTAATATCCACCCTCATTTATACATGTGAAAGCTGGAAAACAACTAAAGAAATAGACAAGAAATTAGACTCTTTTGAAAACAAATGCCTAAATAAAATACTCGACATCAGGTGGAACGAATTAAAGAACAATGCAGAGATAAGACAGATGACTGAACAACAACCAGGCTCATGGGTGATCAGGAAAAGGAGATGGACATATGTTGGTCACCTGATGAGAAAAAACAGTCAGAGAATCCCAAAACAAGCTATAAAATGGAACACATTAGGCTAAAGAAAAGAGGCAGACCGCGTGAAACTCTGAAGAGGACAATGTTAAGAGAGGCCAAATTAATAGACATAAAATACATTGATGAGATTGAAAGACTCGCCAAAGACAGGAAAAATTAATGAACTACCTTGCAAGCCCTATGTGACGTTTAACGGCACGGGAAAGATATAAGATAAGATAACCTCTTTGTATTTGACACTGAGCAACCATCCCAGATTGTTGAGCAATAGTTTAAATGTGTTTGTATATGTGATATATAGTATATCTTCTTTGCGTCTTGATAGATGAAGTGCTTGATTTTGGCTAACTGGTATACTTTATGCTCGATGAATTTTGTTAGACCTTGCACATGAGAGAGAGAGAGAGAGAGAGAGAGAGAGAGAGAGAATTATCTTTATTTTCAAAGTGTAAAGAATTGGGCACGCAGGCGTTCTGCCCTTCTTCACTCATCTTTCATTCTTAACACACACTCGATTTAAAACAGTTATACAAATTACATGGAGAAAAATCTAAGAATGCAAAATGAAACTACTACATTCACAGATATAAGATAATGAATTACACGAGAGGTAACTAACCTAACAAGATTGCGCGTTGTATTCAGTATCAGGAAATTGCCACAAAGCTAACCTTTTCATTTTTCTTATTTTTATTTATGAGTTGTGTTGTTCTTGTATGTAGTCTTTGAAAAAGGCTAACGCCAAAAAAATAGTTATTTTTTAGTTATTTTTCCAATTACAAGATGAACAGTTCGGATTTGTTGAAGGAAATGGAACACACAATGCCATTTATGCTTTGCGAACACTAACAGAAAGAGCTTTAGAAGTACAGAAAGATCTCTACTTATGCTTCATTGATTACACCAAGGCATTCGACGAGGTGAAACATGATAAAATTATTTAAATGTTTGAGGACATAAACATAGGCGGCAAAGACCTGAGGATTGTAAAACATCAATACCCACAGCAGGAAGAAGCGATTCGAGTTGAAAATGAAACTGGAAAATATCAGCCTATAAAAAAGGGGTGCGACAAGGATGTGTACTATCTCCAGACCTTTTTTCTCTGTACAGCGAGAATATATTCTAAGAACAATCATCACAGAACCAGGCATAAAAATTGGAGGATACAATATTAACAACCTTCGGTATGCTGACGACACAGTACTGATAGCTGAGAACCAACAAGACCTGCAAAATCTCTTGGATAAAGTCACCAAAGAAAGTGAACAGAAAGGCCTTACTTTGAACATCAAAAAGACAGAGACTATGGTTATATCTAAGAAACTGAATCTACCAAAATGCAGTATAAAATTAAATGGAACTATTCTAAAGCAGGTTCAGAAATTGAAATAACTTGAAGCAGTAATAGCTTCAGATAGGAAATGCAGGACAAAAATTAGGAACAGAATAGCCCAAGCAAAGGATGAGAAACATATTATGCAACACATCCATATCAATTAATTTTAGAAAACGAGCCTTAAAACGCTGTACTGAATCGATCTTATATGGAAGTGAATCATGGACAAAGAGGAATGTTAGAGAAGATGTAGACAAAGAATACTAAGATGCCATAAAAATTGGAGGTATTGAAATACCAGATATTGGATATGCTGATGACACAGTATAACTGTCCACAGCACAAAAAGGAACGGAAAAACTAATTATGTCCGTCCGTAAGAATAGTGAAAAGCAAAACCTCTATCTTAATGCAAAGAAAACTAAATTGATGACAACTAATAATGGAAATACAACGAGGGAAATTAAAAGGAGGATATCTGTCGCATAAAAATAGAAGGAAGAAGATCAAGAGGAAGACCAAGAGAAATGATACTGGACAGTCTGACGGGATGGTGTGAGAGGAGATCACCAACTGAGCTGATGGCATGCATGAAGGATCGCGTACTCTGGAGAAGCATAATAGCCAACGCTAGTCGGCACGGCACATGATGATGATGATATCTGTCGCTCTTCAAAAAGTAAAACAACTAAAGAATCTGTGGAGAGGAACAGACAGAACTACAAAAAATACGATTTTTAAGGGCATGCATCTTTCCCATCGCAACATATGCCTGTGAGACCTGGACACTTAACAAAACAACTGAGGAACACATAAATGCTTTTGAATGTAAATGCTACATAAGAGTCCTTCAAATATTATGGAAAAAAATATCCATACTACATGAACTTAATATTGAAGAAGGCTGACTAGTAAAAAGGATTACACAGAGAAAACTTAAATATTTTGGACACATTATACGTCAGTCAGTCAGTCATTTGCATGTCCCTTGCTGAACTTTCCCTCCCTTACAGCTCTCCTGTAGGCCTCTCGGTTGTAAGCAAGATGCCCTGCTGCTGAAGCATCCATTTGCAGATTTTCAACGATGTCTTGCAGCCATCTTTGCCTTGATCTTCCTCATTGATAATTTAGAGAAGACCATACTGGAAAAGACAGAAGAAGGGATGAGTGAATGGTTCCAGATTGAAACAGGCGTGAAGCAAGGATGTATACTGTCTCCTTTACTTTTTGGGATTACAATAGACTTCATAATGACACAATGCTGCACAGGTAACACAGGTATTGACTGGGTACATGGGACCCAACTAGAAGATCTTGATTTTGCTGATGACATAACTCTTATCAGTAATAATGTGAATTCCATGCAAGAAAAAACAGATAGCCTATCTTCACTGGCTAGCAAAATAGGACTTGAAATTAACAAGGACAAAACAAAAATAATGAAAATTCCCATCAATCAAAATGGAAAAATACACATAGAAGGGGCAGATATTGAAGAAGTCAATCAATTTGCATACCTTGGCAGCTACATAGACCAGGATGGTGACACTAGAAAGGAAGTTAGGATCAGAATTGCAAAAGCAGCTTCAATCTTCAAGAATCTTGAGAACATATGGAATTCAAAAGTTATAAGCACAAAAACCAAGTTAAGACTATTCAATTCAAATGTAATATCCACCCTCATTTATGCATGCGAAAGCTGGAAAACAACTAAAGAAATAGAAAAGAAATTAGACTCTTTTGAAAACAAATGTTTAAGGAAAATACTCGGCATCAAGTGGAATGAATTCAAGAACAATGCAGAGATAAGACAGATGACTGAACAACAACCAGTCTCACGGGTGATCAGGAAAAGGAGATGGACATATGTTGGCCACTTGATGAGAAGAAATGAGCAGAGAATCCCAAAACAAGCTATCAAGTGGAACACAACAGGCCGAAGAAAAAGGGGCAGACCGCTTGAAACTCTGAAGAGAACATTATTAAGAGAGGCCAAGTTAACAGGCATAAAATCCTTTGATGAGGTTGAAAGACTCGCCGAAGACAGGAAAAATTGGCGAACTACTTTGCGAGCCCTATGTGACGTCTAACGGCACGGGAAGGATATAAGATATAAGATATAAGATACTGGAAAAGAAAGATAGGACATGTAATGAGAGGAGGCGGCGCTGAAAATATTATAACAACAGGAAAAATAGAGGGAAGAAGAATCAGGAGATGACCGAGAGAAATGATACTGGGCAGTCTGACGAGATGGTGTGAGAGGAGATAACCAACTGAGCTAATGACCTGCATGAAGAATCGGGTACTCTGGATAAGCATAATAGCCAACGCCACGGCACATGATGATGATGGTGATGATGATGTTGGTGATGATGATGATAATAAGACGTCCTTACCTAGTACGGATAGAATGTATTTTAAAGCTGTTTCCGTATCCGAACCGTATTTGAAAAAAAAAATTAAAGGTAAACATATGATATATCAGATTAAAAATACCTGATTACAGAAACAAACAAACAAAGAAAAATGATATGTGTGCTAGTAGCTTGCCATACAGATAATTCATCCCCCGAGAAAATCCGAGTGATACCAGGATGTGAAAATTAAGAAAGTTTTCATTTTAGACCCGCGAAAAATGTTTTTTTTTTCTTCATTAATTTCTTAACTTATTAAGCAAACCACCGGGTGAGGGGGATGGGGAGGAGAAGGAAGAGGAATAAGGGAGTGTGTTGGTTGTGTGTGTGTGTGATGGGGGGAAAGTAAAGGTGGGATGAGGGGATGGGGAGGACACTGAAGAGGAATAAGAGAGTGTGTTGGTTGTGGTGTGTTGTGATGGGGGAAAAGTAAAGGTGAGATGAGGGGATGGGGAGGAGAATGAAGAGGAATAAGGGAGTGTGTTGGTTGTGTGTGTGTGTTGTGATGGGGGAAAAAGTGAAGGGGAATAGGCAGGAGAAGGGATGAGTGAATGGTTCCAGATTGAAACAGGCGTGAAGCAAGGATGTATACTGTCTCCTTTACTTTTTGGGATTACAATAGACTTCATAATGACACAATGCTGCACAGGTAACACAGGTATTGACTGGGTACATGGGACCCAACTAGAAGATCTTGATTTTGCTGATGACATAACTCTTATCAGTAATAATGTGAATTCCATGCAAGAAAAAACAGATAGCCTATCTTCACTGGCTAGCAAAATAGGACTTGAAATTAACAAGGACAAAACAAAAATAATGAAAATTCCCATCAATCAAAATGGAAAAATACACATAGAAGGGGCAGATATTGAAGAAGTCAATCAATTTGCATACCTTGGCAGCTACATAGACCAGGATGGTGACACTAGAAAGGAAGTTAGGATCAGAATTGCAAAAGCAGCTTCAATCTTCAAGAATCTTGAGAACATATGGAATTCAAAAGTTATAAGCACAAAAACCAAGTTAAGACTATTCAATTCAAATGTAATATCCACCCTCATTTATGCATGCGAAAGCTGGAAAACAACTAAAGAAATAGAAAAGAAATTAGACTCTTTTGAAAACAAATGTTTAAGGAAAATACTCGGCATCAAGTGGAATGAATTCAAGAACAATGCAGAGATAAGACAGATGACTGAACAACAACCAGTCTCACGGGTGATCAGGAAAAGGAGATGGACATATGTTGGCCACTTGATGAGAAGAAATGAGCAGAGAATCCCAAAACAAGCTATCAAGTGGAACACAACAGGCCGAAGAAAAAGGGGCAGACCGCTTGAAACTCTGAAGAGAACATTATTAAGAGAGGCCAAGTTAACAGGCATAAAATCCTTTGATGAGGTTGAAAGACTCGCCGAAGACAGGAAAAATTGGCGAACTACTTTGCGAGCCCTATGTGACGTCTAACGGCACGGGAAGGATATAAGATATAAGATATAAGATACTGGAAAAGAAAGATAGGACATGTAATGAGAGGAGGCGGCGCTGAAAATATTATAACAACAGGAAAAATAGAGGGAAGAAGAATCAGGAGATGACCGAGAGAAATGATACTGGGCAGTCTGACGAGATGGTGTGAGAGGAGATAACCAACTGAGCTAATGACCTGCATGAAGAATCGGGTACTCTGGATAAGCATAATAGCCAACGCCACGGCACATGATGATGATGGTGATGATGATGTTGGTGATGATGATGATAATAAGACGTCCTTACCTAGTACGGATAGAATGTATTTTAAAGCTGTTTCCGTATCCGAACCGTATTTGAAAAAAAAAATTAAAGGTAAACATATGATATATCAGATTAAAAATACCTGATTACAGAAACAAACAAACAAAGAAAAATGATATGTGTGCTAGTAGCTTGCCATACAGATAATTCATCCCCCGAGAAAATCCGAGTGATACCAGGATGTGAAAATTAAGAAAGTTTTCATTTTAGACCCGCGAAAAATGTTTTTTTTTTCTTCATTAATTTCTTAACTTATTAAGCAAACCACCGGGTGAGGGGGATGGGGAGGAGAAGGAAGAGGAATAAGGGAGTGTGTTGGTTGTGTGTGTGTTGTGATGGGGGGAAAGTAAAGGTGGGATGAGGGGATGGGGAGGACACTGAAGAGGAATAAGAGAGTGTGTTGGTTGTGTGTGTGTTGTGATGGGGGAAAAGTAAAGGTGAGATGAGGGGATGGGGAGGAGAATGAAGAGGAATAAGGGAGTGTGTTGGTTGTGTGTGTGTTGTGATGGGGAAAAAGTGAAGGGGAATAGGCAGGAGAAGGAAGAGGAATAAAGGAGTGTGTTTGTTGTGTGTGTTGTGATGGGAAAAAAGTGAAGGGGAATAGGGAGGAGAAAGAAGAGGAATAAGAGAGTGTGTTGGTTGTGTGTGTGTGTGTTGTGATGGGGGAAAAGTAAAGGTGGGATGAGGGGATGGGGAGGACACTGAAGAGGAATAAGAGAGTGTGTTGGTTGTGTGTGTGTTGTGATGGGGGAAAAGTAAAGGTGAGATGAGGGGATGGGGAGGAGAATGAAGAGGAATAAGGGAGTGTGTTGGTTGTGTGTGTGTTGTGATGGGGAAAAAGTGAAGGGGAATAGGCAGGAGAAGGAAGAGGAATAAAGGAGTGTGTTTGTTGTGTGTGTTGTGATGGGAAAAAAGTGAAGGGGAATAGGGAGGAGAAAGAAGAGGAATAAGAGAGTGTGTTGGTTGTGTGTGTGTGTGTTGTGATGGGGGAAAAGTAAAGGTGGGATGAGGGGATGGGGAGGAGAAGGAAGAGGAATAAGGGAGTGTGTTTGTTGTGTGTGTGTTGTGATGGGGGAAAAGTGAAGGGGAATAAGGGAGTGTGTTGTGATGGGGAAAAAGTGGAGGGGAATAGGGAGGAGAAGGGAGAGGAATAAAGGAGTGTGTTTGTTGTGTGTGTTGTGATGGGGAAAAAGTGGAGGGGAATAGAGAGGAGAAGGAAGAGGAATAAAGGAGTGTGTTTGTTGTGTGTGTTGTGATGGGGAAAAAGTGGAGGGGAATAGGGAGGAGAAGGAAGAGGAATAAAGGAGTGTGTTTGCTGTGTGTGTTGTGATGCGGTAAAATTGAGGGGAATAGAAATGATAAGGAAGAGGAATAAGGGAGTGTGTTGTGATTGGGAAAAAGTGAAGGGGATGGGGGATGGGGAGGAGAAGGAAGAGGAATAAGGGAGTGTGTTGTGAATGGGAAAAAGTGGAGGGAAATAAGGAGGACAATGAAGAGGAATAAGGGAGTGTGTTTGTTGTGTGTGTTGTGATAAGGAAAAAGTGGAGGGGAATAGAGAGGAGAAGGAAGAGGAATAATGGAGTGTGTTTGTCGTGATGGGGAAAAGTGAAGGGGATGGGGGATGGGGAGGAGAATGAAGAGGAATGAGGGAGTGTGTTTGTTGTGTGTGTGGTGTTGTGATGGGGGAAAAGTAAAGGTGGGATGAGAGGATGGGGAGGACAATGAAGAGGAATAAGGGAGTGTGTTGGTTGTGTGTATGTTGTGATGGGGGAAAAGTAAAGGTGGGATGAGGGGATGGGGAGGAGAATGAAGAGGAATAAGGGAGTGTGTTTGTTGTGTGTGTTGTGATGGGGAAAAAGTGGAGGGGAATAGGGAGGAGAAGGAAGAGGAATAAAGGAGTGTGTTTGTTGTGTGTGTTGTGATAGGAAAAAAGTGAAGGGGAATAGGGAGGAGAAGGAAGAGGAATAAGGGAGTGTGTTTGTTGTGTGTGTTGTGATGGGGAAAAGTGAAGGGGGATAGGGAGGAGAAGGAAGAGGAATAAGGGAGTGTGTTGGTTGTGATGGGAAAAATTGAGAGGAATAGGGAGGAGAAGGAAGAGGAATAAAGGAGTGTGCTGGTTGTGTGTGATGTGATGGGGAAAAAGTGGAGGGGAATAAGGAGGAGAATGAAGAGGAATAAGGAAGTGTGTTTGTTGTGTATTGTGATGGGAAAAATTGAGGGGAATAGGGAGGAGAAGGAAGAGGAATAAGGGAGTGTGTTGTGATGGGGGAAAATTGAAGGGGATAGGGGGATGGGGAGGAGAAGGAAGATTGATTGATTGATTGATTGATTGATCTTTATTTCAAAAGGGTTAAGAATTGGGCACGCAGGCCCGTCTGACATTCTGCCCTTTAGAAAGAGGAATAAGGGAGTGTGTGTGTTGTGATGGGGAAAAGTTGAGGGGGGGCACAGATTGTAAAAAGCTCCCGAAGGTTCGAGGTAAAGGAGGGGAGGATGTGTGTTATACAGTATTTTATATCCCTCATCTTACTCCTGGCTCTCCCAGACATGCTCTACTCTCTGTGTCAGTAACCACGGAAGAGTATGAGCACTAAATGTATCAGTCAGCCGCTGGTTCTGGCAACCTCGAAGTCTTCCTTCCTCACTCCTCACAGTTCTCTCTTTCATCCTCGAAGTCTTCCTTCCCCACTCCTCACAGTTCTCTCTTTCATCCTCGAAGTCTTCCTTCCCCACTCCTCACAGTTCTCTCTTTCATCCTCGAAGTCTTCCTTCCCCACTTCTCACAGTTCTCTCTTTCATCCTCGAAGTCTTCCTTCCTCACTCCTCACAGCTCTTTCTTTCATAATCGAAGTCTTCCTTCCTCACTCCTCACAGTTCTCTCTTTCATCCTCTTTATATTATCAACACATGCCCTTTCCTCCTCCCTCACCAGGTCCTCGACCCCCCCCCCCCACTTCAGTATAACCTGATCTGTCCATAGGAATCTTGCAATAGTGCTACGGGCAACAAGATCTCTCACTCCAGCATGCCCTGGCTACCTCACTGCCTCTCACTCCAGTATGCCTTGGCTACCTCACTTCCTCTCACTCCACCATGCCCTGGCTACCTCACCGCCCCTCACTCCAGCATGCCCTGGCTACCTCACTGCCCCTCACTCCAGCATTCCCTGGCTACCTCACTGCCCCTCACTTCAGCATGCCCTGGCTACCTCACTGCCCCTCACTCCAGCATTCCCTGGCTACCTCACTGCCCCTCACTCCAGCATGCCCTGGCTACCTCACTGCCCCTCACTCCAGCATGCCCTGGCTACCTTACTGCCTCTCACTCCAGTGTGTCCTGGCTACCTCACTGCCTCTCACTCCAGCATGCCTTGGCTACCTCACTGCTTCTCACTCCAGCATGCCCTGGCTACCTCTCTGCCTCTCACTCCAGCATGCCCTGGCTACCTCACTGCCTCTCACTCCAGCATGTCCTGTCTATCTCACTGCCCCTCACTCCAGCATGCCCTGGCTACCTCTCACTCCAACATGCCCTGGCTACCTCTCTGCCTCTCACTCCAGCATGCCCTGGCTACCTCACTGCCTCTCACTCCAGTATGCCCTGGCTACTTCACTGCTTCGCACTCCAGCATGCCCTGGCTACCTCTCTGCCTCTCACTCCAGCATGCCCTAGCTACCTCACTGCCTCTCACTCCAGCATGCCCTAGCTACCTCACTGCCTCTCACTCCAGCATGCCCTGGGCAATATATCCACCTCAGCCTGGCGACACTGGATCCCCCCCCCCCACAGCTGAACTCTTTCATGGCGTAGCAAACGCCTCTCTGTCTTGCTAAGCTCTGAGATTCCGTCACCAGCACGCCGTGTGTATCATCCTTCCTGTCACCAGCACGCCGTGTGTATCATCCTTCCTGTCACCAGCACGCCGTGTGTATCATCCTTCCTGTCACCAGCACGCCGTGTGTATTATCCTTCCTGTCACCAGCACGCCGTGTGTATTATCCTTCCTGTCACCAGCACGCCGTGTGTATTATCCTTCCTGTCACCAGCACGCCGTGTGTATTATCCTTCCTGTCACCAGCACGCCGTGTGTATCATCCTTCCTGTCACCAGCACGCCGTGTGTATTATCCTTCCTGTCACCAGCACGCCGTGTGTATTATCCTTCCTGTCACCAGCACGCCGTGTGTATCATCCTTCCTGTCACCACCACACTGCGTGTATCATCCTGTCTGTCACCACCACACCGTGTGTATCATCCTTCCTGTCACCACCACACCGTGTGTATCATCCTTCCTGTCACCAGCACGCCGTGTGTATCATCCTGCCTGCCACCACCACACCATGTGTATCATCCTGCCTGCCACCACCAGACCGCGTGTATCATCCTTCCTGTCACCACCAAACCGCGTGTATCATCCTGCCTGTCACCATCACACCGTGTGTATCATCCTTCCTGTCACCACCACACCGCGTGTATCATCCTGTCTGTCACCACCACACCGTGTGTATCATCCTTCCTATCACCACGACACCGTGTGTATCATCCTGTCTGTCACCACCACACCGTGTGTATCATCCTGTCTGCCACCACCACACCGTGTGTATCATCCTGCCTGCCACCACTACACTGTGTGTATCGTCCTGTCTGCCACCACCACACCGTGTGTATCACCCTTCCTGTCACCACCACACCGTATGTATCATCCTGCCTGCCACCACTACACTGTGTGTATCGTCCTGTCTGCCACCACCACACCGTGTGTATCATCCTGCCTGCCACTACCACACTGTGTGTATCATCCTGTCTGCCACCACCACACTGTGTGTATCGTCCTGCCTGCCACCACCACACCGTGTGTATCATCCTGTCTGCCACCACCACACTGTGTGTATCGTCCTGTCTGCCACCACCACACCGTGTGTATCATCCTGCCTGCCACTACCACACTGTGTGTATCATCCTGTCTGCCACCACCACACTGTGTGTATCACCCTTCCTGTCACCACCACACCGTGTGTACCTTCCTGCCTGCCATCACCACACTGTGTGTATCATCCTGTCTGTCACCACCACACTGTGTGTATCATCCTTCCTGTCACCACCATACCGTGTGTATCATCCTGTCTGTCACCACCACACCGTATGTATCATCCTGTCTGCCATCACCACACTGTGTGTATCATCCTGTCTGCCATCACCACACTGTGTGTATCACCCTCCCTGTCACCACCACACCGTGTGTATCATCCTTCCTGTCACCACCACACTGCGTGTATCATCCTGTCTGTCACCACCACACCGTGTGTATCATCCTTCCTGTCACCACCACGCCGTGTGTATCATCCCGTGTGTATCATCCTGTCTGCCACCACCACACCGTGTGTATCATCCTGTCTGCCACCACCACGCCGTGTGTATCATCCTGTCTGCCACCACCACGCCATGTGTATCATCCTGTCTGCCACCACCACGCCGTGTGTATCATCCTGTCTGCCACCACCACGCCGTGTGTATCATCCTGTCTACCACCACCACGCCGTGTGTATCATCCTGTCTGCCACCACCACACCGTGTGTATCATCCTGTCTGCCACCACCACGCCGTGTGTATCATCCTGTCTGCCACCACCACGCCGTGTGTATCATCCTGTCTACCACCACCACGCCGTGTGTATCATCCTGTCTGCCACCACCACACCGTGTGTATCATCCTGTCTGCCACCACCACGCCGTGTGTATCATCCTGTCTGCCACCACCACGCCGTGTGTATCATCCTGCCGAAATAGCCAGGACAGAGCTTTGGTCTTTGCCTCAATTTTCAAAATGTATAAACTCGGAAGAATGTGAGAACAGCTTTATTGCTTAACGAGCACACAGTTATGACGTTTCGGCGTGAGCCTTAATCATACCAAAGCATACATTCATTCATTCATTTGCATGTCCCTTGCGGAACTTTGCCTCCCAAACAGCTCTCTGTAAGCCTCTCGGTTGTGAGTAAGATGGCCTGCTGCTGCGGCATCCAACCAAAGCATACAGGACGAAGAAATAGAGAGAGGAGATAAAATATAAATTCACATGAATACTATGTTAAAAAGAATAATGATAATACAATTAAATAAAATGATTAAAGCATTTAGCTGTAACTTGTAAGAAGCTGTGGCTTGTCCGACGTGTGTCAGAAATATCAAATGCCAGAACAAAAAGGAAAATAATCACCCGCCCCCTCTCTCTCCCCTTCCGGTAATGATTAAGTAAATCATCTTTCAAAGTCTGTAATAATCTGTTATTTTCTTCACTTTATATTCAGATGTTTCCGAGTAACAAAACAGCTTTAGATCAGTAAATAATGCGCTGGCTTCCATACTATGTATGGCTAGTATCTCTTAACATTCTCGAACAATACAGTGTTGCTTATGTTTGTTCTCTCTTAGCTGTACACCTATATGGCACATGACAGCGATTCGGCTTCAAGAAATAGTCAAATTACCTACTTCACCCAGGTGTGGTATGTAAGCTTACATTATTTATTTAACCGCACAATAAAAGTTTAGAACCGTTTAGAAAAATTCAGTTATTTCAAGAAAGGTCATGTTGTAGTTACATTTTTTTTTACGAGTAACTGGAATCATTTACTGAATTCAGCTTTTCAGTCATAACAGGAAGTAGCGAAGGTTTAAAAAAAAAACAAAACAAACAAAGGCATGCGATTTTCTTTTGAGATTTAAAAATAAAAGAATTTACAATATCTTGCTCATAAAGGTAAAACGCTATGCTACGACGGGTTGAGAGAAGTCTGCTGAAAACAACATACCAAGGTCACGAAATATTATGACAGTTGTCGCAAAGTTTACTGCAAATACTATGACGGTTATCTTGAGAATAGTATGATAAATATAATGAAAATAGCTCCGAATAAATAAAATGGTCACTATCACAAACAGTACTGTATGTGTACTTTGTTGATTTTCGTGAATTTCGCGGACTAATAAAGAATAGAAAAAAAAAACGTTTTGAATACAGATAAAATGTGCTCAGAGGTAGTGCAATTTTAGTCGAATCGGTAATTTTAAATGGCATTCGATATAACAACAATCACATCCAAAGTCTATGCCATTAGTTTTTTAAATTACAGCTCATCATCATCATCATCATCATGAAAAAAAGATAATTCATTAACACATATAGCAAAGTAACACATATATAATAGTGACAAGATAGATATGTGACACATAACAAACAAAACAAAGATTAGAGATACATGTAAAAACAAGGATTTGTGACACGTAAAAAAAAGACAGATTTGTGACACATAATAAAGGTTTGTGAAAAATAACAAAGATAGATTTGTGAAACATTACAAAGAAAGATTCATTACAAATATATGTAAATGACACATATAACAAAGGTATATCATCATCATCATCATGTGTCGTGCCGTACCGACCGGTGTTGGCTATTATGCTTCTCCAGTGTACACGATCCTTCATGCAGGCCATCAGCTCAGTTGGTGATCTCCTCTCACACCATCCCGTCAGACTCTCCGGTATCATTTCTCTTGCTCTCCCCCTGGCTCTTTTTCCCACTATTTTTCCTGTTGTAATATTTTCAATGCCCCTTCTTCATGAAAGTACGTTGTCTCTCTCTTAGTTTTTTTTTTTTTTTACAAGATTTTTTTTTGTCTCTCCAGCTCTTCTCAAACATTCTCCATTAGTTATTTTTGCTGTCCAGGAGATTCGCAACATTCTTCTAATAAACCACATTTCTGCTGCTTCCAATGATTTTTGTGCAGACCTGCCTATTGTCCATGATTCACTTCCATATAACAAGATAGGTTCAATACACCATTTTAGAACGCTTTTTTAAATATTCATTGATAAGGATGTGTTGCATAATATATTTGTTTCTCATTCTCTGAAATGCAGTCTTTGCTCGGCCTATTCTGTTTCTGTTCTTAATTTCTGTCCTGCATTTCCCATCAGAAGTATATTTAATATAGATAAAATCTGTGTGTGTGTATATATATATATATATATATATATATATATATAAAAGTAAAGGTAATCCTGTCATACCTTAGAGACACATAGGGATATGGTGTTAGTGCCCATATTTTCCTTGACCTGTCAGCACACTGGAGGGTGATATGGTCAGTATCACGCCTGGCCGCCTTTCCTTCCCCAACTCCAGGAGAAGTCGGGTACCCGTTTCTACAGCTGGGTGTCTGGAGTGCCTCCGGCAGGATTCGAACGAGAGACCAGTGCACTAACCACTTCGCTACTCAGACGCCCATATATATGGGCGTCTGAGTAGCGAAGTGGTTAGTGCATATAATGACACATATAACAAGGCCTGATGTGTGATTTGTTTATCTGCCTGGAACTGCGAGTGTGATGTTCTAGGCAACAGGTGCAGTAAAAGCACTGAAGCCGAATGTCGTGTCGGATTGGGAGTTGGTTATGGTGGCTATTTTTCTCAGGTACTGAGGTAAGACAAAAAGCAGGAGTGTGCAATACCTCTTTAGCAGACCACTGCCATGGAGACTGTGGTGGTTTTTGTCCAGATAGCCATTCTAGGCCTTGTACAAGGGGCACAAACGGAGAGATGGGTCAAGGTCAGTCGCCAGCCCTGACAGTAGCGTGTGAACTACAGGTTACTGCTTGTCACATCGACCAGCGCAACACATAACAAAGAAAGACACATTTGTAGCACATAACGAAGATAGATTTGTGACAAATAACAGATTTGTGACACGTAACAAACAAAGACAGATTTATAGCACATAACAAAATAGATTTGTGACAAATGACAAAGACAGCGAAGAAAAGGTGATCAGGCGTGATGCTGATCACGTTTGTCTGGTGATCACTCTTGTGTGCAGAAAGATCAAGAAAAATACGCCACGACAGAACTGCCATTTATTTATTTACTCATTCATTCAGCTTTCCTAGCCACTGCGAATCATCGGTGTAGACAAGACTTGTCTCCCTTCCTCTCTGTTCTTTGTCTTCTCTCATCTGTCCACCCCGAGGGCTTGTGGGTCTTCTTCCAGGCTGTCATGCCGCCCTTGTCTCGATCTGCCTCTTGGTCTGTCTACTTTAATCACTTCTGTACAAGCCTTTTTTTGTCTGTCTATTCTTGCCCATCATCTCCAAGTGTCCAAGCCATCTCAGTCTGTTGTTTTTCACAATAGTAGTTACATTAAACGTCATGATAATTTAGAGAAGACCATATTGGAGGGATACATAATGGGAAAAAGAAAGAGAGGAAGACCGAAACGAAGATGGCTGCAAGACATCGTTGATGATCTGGAAATGGATGCAGCAGCAGCAGGCCATCTTGCTCACAACCGAGAGGCCTACAGGAGTGCTGTTTGGGAGGCAAAGTTCCGCAAGGGACATGCAAAGGAATGAATGAAAGTTACAAGCGGAGACTGGTATAGCATGTCTATTTCTTTGTTATTTCCAATCTTCCATTCCTGCGATATAGGATCTCTATTTGGTCTAAAAATTCTGCTCAAGATTCTGTTTTCACAGATCTGTAGCTGTGCTTCATCTTGTTTTGTAGTGCTCCATGTTTCCGATCCATACAGGATAAGCGGTCTACTCTGTGTCGTCTGTTTAATTAGTCTGGTGTTGTGGGATTACCTTTTTATGGCATTGAGATTGCAGAGGAATAGAAGAAAACCCAGTATAATCCTAAGATGTAGACTCCACCACCATGTAGGTCATATCAAACTTAAACAGAAAGAGCAACACAGATCGTTACAATAAGTGCCCACAAAGAGGCGCTACAGTATAATGTTCTCTGGTCTGATAACTGTGCTGACATTTTAGAACAGCTATCTTTGCGCTTAGGAGGTACGTTTATAAACTTAGTCAATGTCTTGTAGTTTCAAGTGTGTCATGCGGGTACACGTAAAAACATAAGAGACAAATAAGAGGAAAAGAAACAGAAATTGCACTTGACTATTTCTGTAGAAATCCAGCGTTTTTCCCAAATGCAGAATTTACTATACTGTTAAAAAAAACGCAACACTACTGTAATCGTAATGGACACGAAATTTCAAACTTGTATCAAAATTTTATTTTATGAAATTGATGTTTCAATCTTATCATGAAGAAACTTTAAGACTTTAACAATGAAATGAAGCTAATTAAATTTGGTTTGTACGTTTATTCTTTGTGACTGAGGCCTCCGTTTCAGTAAGGTGTATTGCCTCATCTGACCTGTATCAGAGAACGGCATCTCCTTGACATGGATCCGATTAGCCGTTGGATCTGTTGTGGGATGGCTGCCCACTCTTCCCGCAGTGCAAGAGACAACTGGCGGAGTTTGGTTGGCGCCAAGTCTCGCTGGCGGACTTGTTTGTTGAGTTCATCCCATAAGTGTTCTACTGGGTTCATGTCTGGTGACATGGATGGCCAAGGAATGGTCTGGACGTAGTTGTCAGCGTGGAACTGGGTGGTGAGTTGCGCCACATGAGGTCTAGCGTTATCCTGCCTGGTGCAGCCAGAAGTGGAAAGACGTGAGGACGAAGAATTTCAGCGATGTATCGTTGGGTATTCAGGCGTCCTTCAGTTTGCGCCAGGTCACTTCTTCCCATGAAGTTAATCGTACCACCACATCAGTACACCTCCACCACCATGTAGAGGAGCCTCATCCACGCAGTTCTGGGCGTAGCACTCGTGGACTCTGTGGTAAACTCTTTTCTGTCTATCGTGTCGCTGGAGCAGAAAGAATGATTCATCACTAAACCAAACCCTTCTCCAATCATTCGCAACGGTCCATTGACGATGCTGGTTCGCCTACTGCAGTCGGTTCTGGCGATGCAGGTCCGTAAGAACAGGACTTCTGTAGGGTCTTCTACCCCAAAGACCAGCGTCGTGCAGCCGGTTCCCGACCGTTTGATCTGAAATTCGACGAGCTGCTGTCATTGATTAGATTATTGAGGACGCAGATGGAAAACGATGCTTGAGGTGACGCAGCCGTATGACGTGGTCTTCGGCAGGAGTTGTGACTATGGGTCTTCCACTGCGCGGCCGGTCTGCAACTGAGCCAGTTTCTTGAAATCGTCTCCAAAGGCGACTAATAGTGCTTCTAACCACATTAAATTGTCTGGTCACTACACTTTGTGACTGTCCAGTCTGTAAACGTCCAATGATGATGAGTCGTTGTTCTGTAGTGAGATGAGCCATACTTGCGCATTGAATTTTCATATGAATTGATTCGACGAGCGTTAGTCTTTTATACTCATTCAATAACATGATCAGTGAGTTTTGTGTTCAGTAAGTTTCAAGGGATTCTCCTGAATCTGTCATGAGTTATTGTCAAAAATGCTGTTTTGACTAGTGTTGCTTTTCTGTGCTCATGAATCATCTACTGAGTACAATTAGGGTCAGCACGTGAAGTTGATGTCCAAGTGAACGTTTCAGGAAATTTGCCCTTGTCTGATCAGCAAACTTCAGTTTAAATCGCAACATCGTATTTGTTGCGTTTCTTTTTTTTTTTGAACAGTATAGTATCTCTACAGACGAGGTCATCAGGAGCTTCTGAACATGCGGCATACATGACCCAGTATTTTTGTTGTTTAAAAAATAAAAGTAGTAAATAAAGGTAAACAATTTTATTTCTATGTTAGTGGCCTTCCTCCTGACAGCTTGTAATTTTGCCAATATTAAAGTTACACCTGATCCAATCTTTCTGTTATTTGGCAAAGTACGCCCTCTACACTCGGCCCTCACCTACCAAGGTCAAAAATGTCAAGGCCGCATATTTGACCCCGGTTTATCTTCCGGTTCACATTAGCAGAAGGTGACTGAGGTAGTCGTACGAAATTATTTGCACAAATTAAAAACTTTTCAGCTAAGTACATTCTCAGCATTTAGAACAAGGAAGAATACTTCAAGATGGAATTGGGCGATAAAACCACGAAGTCACCGCAGGTGGTACGCCATAGAAAACAATCTTTTACCCGTAAGATGAGCATGAATGCCGAACCAGGCAAGGAAGGCCAACACGTACTGCCTGGGATATGGGCAGGGAATTCTATCGGCGTCTTCACCAGCGGGGGCGATTCTCAAGGTGGGTGATGGTTGACTTTATGTTTTCTCCCACATGACACCATGCAGGGACAGAGTGATTCGTCGACCAACACCATGACTAAATGGAGCATTGCTGCTCTTACAAACGAGAATAATGTTTCATGCCATTGATGTATAGCGTGTATATAGTTAGTCGATGAACCATCCTCACTGCACATCGGACAATTAGTTCATAAGTGCTCCGACCCCATCTTCAGCATTTCCACAAGTGTTTGGCGACAGACGATTACCAGTTCTGTGTTGATTAATCAGTCTTCTTTGCTTCCCACTGTACCACTCTTGTCTGGCCACGCCATGTTTGACGTCATATTCTAGCAATCTGTTCATGGTTGCAGATTCAGAACTGTTGCGTGAATCGGCGATTCGACCAGCTTCTCTGAGTGCATCCAGGATATCAGCCTGGTCCATTGCCTGTCCACCCTCAACTGTAGCCATGCCAGCAAATCAGTCTGCTTGTTCATTATCGTGTATATGAAATAAGGTGTTGATCTTATTTTCCTTGATCCATTCCATACCATAGAGATCTAGGATTAAGGTGTTCATCATCATCATCATGTGCCGTGCCGACTGGCGTTGGCTATTATGCTTCTCCAGAGTATCCGATCCTTCATGCAGGCCATCAGTTCAGTTGGTGATCTCCTCTCACACCATCCCGTCAGACTGTATCATTTCTCTTGGTCTTCCTCTTGATCTTCTTCCTTCTGTTTTTCCTGTTGTTATAATATTTTCAATGCCCCCTCTTCTCATTGCATGTCCTATGAAAGTACATTGTCTCTTTCTTATCTTTTTGACAAGGTTTTTTTTGTCTCTCCAGCTCTTCTCCTACATTCTTCATTAGTTAGTTTTGCTGTCCAAGGGATTCACAACATTCTTCTAATAAACCACATTTCTGCTGCTTCCAATGATTTTTGTGCAGACCTGCCTATTGTCCATGATTCACTTCCATATAACAAGATAGGTTCAATATAGTATTTTAGGACTCGTTTTCTAACATTCATTGATAAAGATGTGTTAGCTAATATGTTTCTCATTCTCTGAAATGCAGTCTTTGCTTGGCCTATTCTGTTCCTAATTTCTGTTCTGCATTTCCCATCTGAAGTTATTACTGCTCCAAGGTATTTGAATTTCTGCACCTGCTTTAGAATAGTTCCATTTAATTTAATACTGCATGCTGGTGGATTCTGTTTCTTAGATATAACCATAGTCTCTGTCTTTTTGATGTTCAAAGTAAGGCCTTTCTGTTCACTTCCTTTGGCGACTTTATCCAAGAGATTTTGCAGGTCTTGTTGGTTCTCAGCTATCAGTACTGTGTCGTCAGCATACCGAAGGTTGTTAATATTGTATCCTTCAATTTTTATGCCTGGTTCTGTGATGATTGTTCTTAGAATATTCTCGCTATACAGAGAAAAAAGGTCTGGAGATAGTACACATCCTGTATCGTCCTGCCTGTCACCACCACACCGTGTGTATCATCCTGTCTGCCACCACCACACTGTGTTTTATAGGTTGATATTTTCCAGTTCTATTTTCAACTCGAACTGCTGCTTCTTGCTGCCAGTATAGATGTTTTACAATCCTCAGGTCTTTGCCGTCTATATTGATGTCTTCAAGCATTTTAATAATTTCATTATGTTTCACCTTGTCAAATGCCTTGGTGTAATCAATGGTGTTAAGTATCTGTATTTTCCTAGGCATATTCTGTGCATACGGGAACTGCTAAAGGTGGATCTATGTATGTAGTGCAGTCTTGTAAGAGATAGAAAGATCAGAAGAAAGTCATTCAAGAAAAACTGCAAAAATTTTGGCTAAAAAATCTTTCTTCAGGGGATCATACTTGAAGAAGAAATTTTTGCTGAAATAGCAATTTATTTCTTCACCCCCAGATCACAAATTTATTTCTTCTTTTTTCTGATATTTGAACTTTTAGTAAAAATAAAGCCTGAAGGAAACGTATAAAACTGAAAAGATGAAACATCCTGAGTGATGTAACAGATAAACAAAGAAATAAAGAAAATAATATTTTTTTTTCGACTCATTACCAAAATAAGCACTGTGGACACCACAGGAGAACAAGAGCAAGGGTAGACCAAATGAGACATGTAGAAGAACAATAGAGAGGATGTTGAGCTATAGAGGGCCTGCCAGGGAAAGAGTGGGGACAAAAAAAAAGACAGCCATGTGTGGAAAACCCTTGCAGAAAATTCATGTGCCTTGGGCAGTTAAGGTTCAGAGAGATAATCATTGTAGAAGAGCTGAAAATATTGAATTCACTATAAAAATCTGCAAATACTTTATGACCATGATACAAAATGTTAAGTGAATTTATAATGCTAATAAGCAGATGTGCTGCAGCTAAAGTGTGTGTCCTTTGTTCAAAGAGATTGTTGAGTAGTTTTTGTTTCAGAACATCAGAAACAAATTGCTTGAAGAAATACTGTGGGGCAGTTTGTGATATTGTTGAGTGATGAAGTTGTACTGAGGGAACAGTTGAATGAATTTTAGAGGACTTTTAACAAGCAGCACTAAGATGAACATGTTAATGTAGACGGAGCAACATGAGATCACTGATGTGAATATATGAAAGGTGTTTACATAGTTCAAGAATACTAGACAGATGGCTAGTTGTCGAGGAGGCAGAAAAAAAAAACCCAATTCACGGTGGATACTGACTGGCTTCTCAAGTGAATGGAGCACTTGAGCCGTATCCTAGAAGTACTTTGTCAGTGAAGGTCAAGATGGCGTCTGGACAAGATTTTGCTATCAGATCCTGGAATTGAAAATAGTCTCAGATTTTAGATTTGAAGCAGAAGTTTGAGTGTGGCCACCAGACCCGGAGAAAATCATGGACTCCATTCTGGTGGCAGGGCTTCATTGTGTATATAACCTGGCACATGAAGAAATGACTCAGGAATAATCTTTTAAATAGAAAAGCAATGTAAGTTTTAGGCGCATACAGTACAACGGATTGCAAAAATAAACTTTGAACTAGAAGGCTGTGCAGTATTTACAGCCATATAGTATAAGGAAATTTATCTGTGAGCCATGAGATCTGGGAATAACTTGTGAAAGACCAAGTCATGTTGAGAATAACTGTGTAAGTGTGCAGCATTGTTTGATGAGGAAATGAGGACCACACTTGAAATTAAACAGTGCCACCAGTGTAATAAACAGACACCAGAAAGGATGTTAGAATTGCAAAAGCAGCGTCGATCTTCAAGAGTCTTGAGAACATATGGCATTTAAAAGTTTTATAAGTATAAAAACCAAGTTAAGACTGTTCGATTAAAATGTAATATCCACCCTCATTTATGCATGTGAAAGCTGGAAAACAACTAAAGAAGTAGGCAAGAAATTAGACTCTTTTGAAAACAAATGTCTAAGGAAAATACTCGGCATCAAGTGGAACGAATTCAAAAACAACACAGAGATAAGACAGATGACTGAACAACAACCAGTCTCATGGGTGATCAAGAAAAGGAGATGGATATATGTTGGTCATGTGATGAGAAGAAACAATCAGAGAATCCCAAAACAAGCTATCAAGTGGAACACAACAGGCCGAAGAAAAAGAGGCAGACCGCGTTAAACTCTAAAGAGGACATTGTTAAGAGAGGCTAAAATAATAGGATGAGGTTGAAAAGCTTGCAGAAAACAAGACAAATTGGCGAACTAACTTGCGAGCCCTATGTGACGTTTAACGGTACGGGAAGGATATAAGATATAGGATAAGTGTAATGAAACTGGACCAATCAACACAATCATTGTTGCTGTGGCTAATTATGCAGATCCAACATTGTAGTTTCAGCCAAGAGAGGAGCTGTTGAACAAGATGATGTTTGATAAAGTCTATGAAAACTGACATCTCAAGATGATTTTTGACAAAGTCCATGAAAACTGACATCTTCCTGCTTCAAAACAATTTTCCAAGACAGTGCCAGTGTGTAGTGCAATAAATAAGAAAAGTAAACCTTGAACATAACCCAGCATCTCAAAATATGCAAAAACTGAATTATTCTGCCTTGAACATGGAAGGTGCAGTGAGATCTGCCTTTGTAGTTAAGATACAATATGAATATTGGCATATTATGCTTATTTGCCAACATAGCAAGACAGGTACTGACATGGAATCTTCAAGGAAATAGAAAACGAGGAAGATCTAGACTTAGAGAAGAGAAATTATGACAGTGCTCAGAAACAAGGGATGCACATGGAAGGAAGCAGAAAATAATTCCAAGAACAGGGATGACTGGAGACCCTTTATCCATGGCCTATGCTCTGAAGGGAGTGCAAGGTGACGATGATGATGCTTATTTGAATGTAGGTAAAGAATAAATGGTCTTACCTTACTGGTGATTGTTATTGGTATAGTAACAGTCGAAGTAGATCACAGTCCAGATACTGTGAATATCTTATTATCTTTATAAACTGCACAGCTGCCACAGAAATTTTTTATCATTTGTCTCTTTACTTTAGAATGTAAAATTTTGAGTTTGTTTTTGTCCGTTGTTCTTTGGCTGAGGAACTGGCAGAACACTCCTTGTGTGGTCAGCAGTCTGAATATTTTAAATTTGCTAGACGTTACAACTATTTTCAATTTTCTTCATCTAGGATAAACTTAACAAGATTCCAGCAGTTTTGTTTCTCATTTATTTCAAAATGTATGTCTAAATCCATCTGGGAAAAAACACCCACTTGACAATAATGGGTGTAACGGAAGTGTGGCAACGTGCAGGATGTTGCTTACTGTCAGAGATACTTGTTTATGAGCAGCTGTGACTGCTCGAACAGGCGGGCTAGGCTGGAGTGGTTACTTACATGTCTTGCAGACATGAAAATGGAGCCTCGTGTTTTATTATATGAGTCAGTCATGTAAATAGATTGCATCATTCTATGCAATTTCAGAGATGCTAAATATGGCAGCTGCAACTCATCTTCAGTGTATGAGTAAGCCATCATCATCATCATGTGTCATTTCCTGTCTTGTGATATCCTAACAGTAACCTCCATTATTATATCTGTGATATTTTTTTCTGTCCTCATGAACATGCAAACAAAATGAAATTGTAAATATGAAATTAGATTTAAAAAATATAATTTTTCCTTTTTGTATACAACAGCACAACAACAACAATCAGTGTTAGTGAGAAAGTTATGTTCATTGTTCAAGTCATCAGTAATTTCCAGCCTGTAATTCATCCAAGATTTCCAGCCTCTTATTCATCTGAAATTTCCAGCCTCTAATTCATCTGAAATTTCCAGCCTCTAATTCATCTGTATGGATGCAACAGCAGCAGGCCATCTTGCTCACAACCGAGAGGCCTACAGGAGTGCTGTTTGGGAGGCAAAGTTCCGCAAGGGGCATGCAAATGAATGAATGAATGAATGAATTCATCTGTGATTTCCAGCCTCTAATTCATCAGATTTCCAGCCTCTAATTCATCAGTGATTTCCAGCCTCTAATTCACCAGTGAATTCCAGTATCTTAATTCACCAATGATTTCCAGTCTCTTTAATTCACCAGTAATTAGTCTATGAGGATATAACTATCCATGGAGCCACTGCAGTAAATCTGTGATAATAAAATGTATAAACTATGGAAAAAGTAGGAACAGCTTTATTACTTAATGAGTTAAGTAATAAAAGTGTTCCTACTTTTTCCATAGTTTATACATCTAATTCACCAGTGATTTCCAGTCTCTTAATTCACCAGTGATAATCCTGAAAGGATAATAAAAAATTATCATGTAAGAAAAAAAATCACTTTTGTTGAAACTGGCTTTAGAAAACAAATGTCACAACAGATACTTGAAGTTAAATAAAATAAAATGAAGAAAAGCTTCACATTAGCTTTGTTGCTTCAGTATTAGACAGATTGTCTGTCTGTCCCTGCAGGCATGAACGCAGCTGTGCGGGCTGTGGTACGAATGGGCTTCTATCTTGGCTGCAAAGTCTACTTCATAAAGGAGGTAAATAGTTCTGAAGTTATATGTTAACTATTGAAGATGCATGTTAACTTTTGGTGCAGTATGTTAACTGGAGATGTTTTATGTTAGCTACTGATGTTGTATGCTAACATTTGATGTTGTATGTTAAATTCTGATGTGCTGATTCAGTTTGTTTTATTGTCATTAACTGTGGTAACATTTTATTTTGATCGATGACAGTAAAGTGGTTAGATTCTTCTTCTTTTTCTTCCTCCTTCTTGCAACTGCTGAATTTAGCAACTTTCCAAGCCTTTGAGGCTCTTTGCTGCAGACAAGACATGTCTCCATTCCCCTATGTTCTTGACCTTTAGCATTATAAAACAAACAGGAAACTAGTGAGATTAAAGGCCAGTGCTGCCTTTGCTGTTCTGGTTCTAACTTCTTTTCTCATGTCCCCTTCCTGATTTAGCTTTTAAAACTTGTAGCCATTGCATACAGATAAGTGAGATAGTAAAGATAACAGAGAGTCAAATCTTAGACTCGAGGCAGATGAGCATCTTTCAAGCCAAAAGAGCACCCCAGGTCAGTCACTTATCTATATGGTCAGTGTCTTGTCCTCTCATGTATAGATGGCCCAGCCCCCCCTCAATCTCTTGCCATTTTCTCACATCAGCATGCTTCCTCTACATATTTATGAGGTAAATACTACCTAGTTTACTCTCACCACATTTTGTTGTACACACCTCATTGTTTCCAGTCTTTGACGGCAAAATTATCTGTCTCTGAGTCCAAGGGACAGGACTGCAGATATAGACAGACAATGCAAACAAAGAAGAAGAAGACCTGTCTCTGTAGCTGTTTTCTTCTGGAGTGTGTGATATATGAGACAGCTTGGAAGCTAGAGTTTGTAAATGTATAATAATGATGTCAGTCATGACCAAGCTGATGCTGATGGATGGAAATGATGGTGTAGAATAAACTTAAAAAGAAACTTGTACAGAGGTTTAGTGCCTCAATTTTGCTTTTTTCTTGAAATGCTAAACTTGCAGTTCATATTTGGTGTTTTAATATTCCTAGTCTTGAAATGCTAAACTTGCAGTTCATATTTGGTGTTTTAATATTCCTAGTCTTGAAATGCTAAACTTGCAGTTCATATTTGGTGTTTTAATATTCCTAGTCTTGAAATGCTAAACTTGCAGTTCATATTTGGTGTTTTACTACTTAGGGTTATCAAGGAATGGTTGATGGTGGAGACAACATAGTAGAAGCTATCTGGTCAAGTGTTTCAGGAATTCTTCAGATGGTAAGCATCATTCTGTGCCCAGACTGTCAGTTCTGTTGTTGACAGACTGTCTGAATGAACAATGACTAAAACTGTGGAAGTCTTTGCCTGAACCAAGTGTCAGCTTAAATCATTAATGTACTAATGTTTGGTAGCTTGCAGAGCAAGTACATGTAGCAGCCCAACTAAGATACGTATGTGATGTCACTGAGAGTAGAACATGCTTGTAGTAGCCCAACTAAGATAACTATGTGATGTCACTGAGAGTAGAACATGCTTGTAGTAGCCCAACTAAGATAAATATGTGATGTCACTGAGAGTAGAACATGCTTGTAGTAGCTCAACTAAGATAAATATGTGATGTCACTGAGAGTAGAACATGCTTGTAGTAGCTCAACTAAGATAAATATGTGATGTCACTGAGAGTAGAACATGCTTGTAGTAGCTCAACTAAGATATGTATGTGATGTCACTGAGAGTAGAACATGCTTGTAGCAGCTCAACTAAGATATGTATGTGATGTCACTGAGAGTAGAACATGCTTGTAGTAGCTCAACTAAGATATGTATGTGATGTCACTGAGAGTAGAACATGCTTGTAGTAGCTCAACTAAGATACATATGTGATGTCACTGAGAGTAGAACATGCTTGTAGTAGCTCAACTAAGATATGTATGTGATGTCACTGAGAGTAGAACATGCTTGTAGTAGCCCAACTAAGATATGTATGTGATGTCACTGAGAGTAGAACATGCTTGTAGTAGCTCAACTAAGATATGTATGTGATGTCACTGAGAGTAGAACATGCTTGTAGTAGCTCAACTAAGATATGTATGTGATGTCACTGAGAGTAGAACATGCTTGTAGCAGCTCAACTAAGATAAATATGTGATGTCACTGAGAGTAGAACATGCTTGTAGTAGCCCAACTAAGATAAATATGTGATGTCACTGAGAGTAGAACATGCTTGTAGTAGCTCAACTAAGATAAATATGTGATGTCACTGAGAGTAGAACATGCTTGTAGTAGCCCAACTAAGATATGTATGTGATGTCACTGAGAGTAGAACATGCTTGTAGTAGCCCAACTAAGATATGTATGTGATGTCACTGAGAGTAGAACATGCTTGTAGCAGCTCAACTAAGATATGTATGTGATGTCACTGAGAGTAGAACATGCTTGTAGTAGCCCAACTAAGATAAATATGTGATGTCACTGAGAGTAGAACATGCTTGTAGTAGCTCAACTAAGATAAATATGTGATGTCACTGAGAGTAGAACATGCTTGTAGTAGCTCAACTAAGATATGTATGTGATGTCACTGAAAGTAGAACATGCTTGTAGCAGCTCAACTAAGATAAATATGTGATGTCACTGAGAGTAGAACATGCTTGTAGTAGCCCAACTAAGATATGTATGTGATGTCACTGAGAGTAGAACATGCTTGTAGTAGCTCAACTAAGATATGTATGTGATGTCACTGAGAGTAGAACATGCTTGTAGTAGCCCAACTAAGATATGTATGTGATGTCACTGAGAGTAGAACATGCTTGTAGCAGCCAAACTAAGATAAATATGTGATGTCACTGAGAGTAGAACATGCTTGTAGCAGCCCAACTAAGATATGTATGTGATGTCACTGAGAGTAGAACATGCTTGTAGCAGCCCAACTAAGATATGTATGTGATGTCACTGAGAGTAGAACATGCTTGTAGTAGCTCAACTAAGATATGTATGTGATGTCACTGAGAGTAGAACATGCTTGTAGCAGCCAAACTAAGATAAATATGTGATGTCACTGAGAGTAGAACATGCTTGTAGCAGCCAAACTAAGATAAATATGTGATGTCACTGAGAGTAGAACATGCTTGTAGCAGCCAAACTAAGATAAATATGTGATGTCACTGAGAGTAGAACATGCTTGTAGTAGCTCAACTAAGATAAATATGTGATGTCACTGAGAGTAGAACATGCTTGTAGTAGCTCAACTAAGATAAATATGTGATGTCACTGAGAGTAGAACATGCTTGTAGTAGCCCAAGTAAGATATGTATGTGATGTCACTGAGAGTAGAACATGCTTGTAGTAGCTCAACTAAGATAAATATGTGATGTCACTGAGAGTAGAACATGCTTGTAGTAGCTCAACTAAGATATGTATGTGATGTCACTGAGAGTAGAACATGCTTGTAGTAGCTCAACTAAGATAAATATGTGATGTCACTGAGAGTAGAACATGCTTGTAGTAGCCCAACTAAGATATGTATGTGATGTCACTGAGAGTAGAACATGCTTGTAGTAGCCAAACTAAGATAAATATGTGATGTCACTGATAGTAGAACATGCTTGTAGTAGCCAAACTAAGATAAATATGTGATGTCACTGAGAGTAGAACATGCTTGTAGCAGCTCAACTAAGATATGTATGTGATGTCACTGAGAGTAGAACATGCTTGTAGTAGCTCAACTAAGATAAATATGTGATGTCACTGAGAGTAGAACATGCTTGTAGTAGCCCAACTAAGATATGTATGTGATGTCACTGAGAGTAGAACATGCTTGTAGCAGCCAAACTAAGATAAATATGTGATGTCACTGAGAGTAGAACATGCTTGTAGTAGCCCAACTAAGATAAATATGTGATGTCACTGAGAGTAGAACATGCTTGTAGTAGCTCAACTAAGATAAATATGTGATGTCACTGAGAGTAGAACATGCTTGTAGTAGCCAAACTAAGATAAATATGTGATGTCACTGAGAGTAGAACATGCTTGTAGTAGCCAAACTAAGATAAGTATGTGATGTCACTGAGAGTAGAACATGCTTGTAGTAGCCCAACTAAGATATGTATGTGATGTCACTGAGAGTAGAACATGCTTGTAGTAGCCCAACTAAGATATGTATGTGATGTCACTGAGAGTAGAACATGCTTGTAGCAGCCAAACTAAGATAAATATGTGATGTCACTGAGAGTAGAACATGCTTGTAGTAGCCCAACTAAGATAAATATGTGATGTCACTGAGAGTAGAACATGCATGTAGTAGCTCATCTAAGATAAATATGTGATGTCACTGAGAGTAGAACATGCTTGTAGTAGCCCAACTAAGATATGTATGTGATGTCACTGAGAGTAGAACATGCTTGTAGTAGCCCAACTAAGATATGTATGTGATGTCACTGAGAGTAGAACATGCTTGTAGTAGCTCAACTAAGATAAATATGTGATGTCACTGAGAGTAGAACATGCTTGTAGTAGCTCAACTAAGATATGTATGTGATGTCACTGAGAGTAGAACATGCTTGTAGTAGCTCAACTAAGATATGTATGTGATGTCACTGAGAGTAGAACATGCTTGTAGTAGCTCAACTAAGATATGTATGTGATGTCACTGAGAGTAGAACATGCTTGTAGTAGCTCAACTAAGATATGTATGTGATGTCACTGAGAGTAGAACATGCTTGTAGTAGCTCAACTAAGATAAATATGTGATGTCACTGAGAGTAGAACATGCTTGTAGTAGCTCAACTAAGATAAATATGTGATGTCACTGAGAGTAGAACATGCTTGTAGCAGCTCAACTAAGATATGTATGTGATGTCACTGAGAGTAGAACATGCTTGTAGCAGCTCAACTAAGATATGTATGTGATGTCACTGAGAGTAGAACATGCTTGTAGTAGCTCAACTAAGATAAATATGTGATGTCACTGAGAGTAGAACATGCTTGTAGTAGCTCAACTAAGATAAATATGTGATGTCACTGAGAGTAGAACATGCTTGTAGCAGCTCAACTAAGATATGTATGTGATGTCACTGAGAGTGAAACATGTTTGCTAGACAGGAAAGTCTTATCACATACTCACAGTGACAATCTCAAGTAACTTGGCCATGCAATATCCTCAGTACTGCCAGCAAAGAATGGTTTGTGACATCTTAACATATGCATATGAGTAAATAGTTTTCTGAAATGTAGGTGCATTATATTAGAAGAAAAAAAATTAAATTCACTGCTGGTGTTGAACAATTATGTTTTGGCAGGAATCGATGAATAAATTCAAATTATTAACACACATTAATGAGAGTGAATATAATAGTGAAGTAGGTAAGAAGTCATCACAGGACAAGAGAAACATGTTGGACCAGTAGATGCATTCTCTCTAGTGGAAGAGCTTGTTAAAAAAACTGCTTCCACTCCAGGAGCTAAGGATAGCTACTTTAAACTAGTTACCATCTGAGGTAATGTCCGAGTTACATGGTCTTTACCACAGCATCAGTGGCCGCAGTCACAGGCAGATACAACAGTAGCATTTTCAAGTAATACATCATAGACACAGCAGTAGCATTTTCAATTAATACATCATAGACACAACAGTAGCATTTTCAAGTAATACATCATAGACACAACAGTAGCATTTTCAAGTAATACATCATAGACACAACAGTAGCATTTTCAAGTAATACATCATAGACACAACAGTAGCATTTTCAAGTAATACATCATAGACACAACAATTTTTAACAATTTTTAAAATTATTTATTTATTTTTTTAAACATAGATACAGCAGTTAGTGGTACAGAATTTGTGTAAGCATTCTGTGCTTCAAATAAGTGCCATACTTCCAACATTTGGACAAGTTGTGATGAGTTTATATCATTATATGTTTGAGTTTTACTACCTTCTGATGCCCATGACTGTTGATCACATTTCTCAGTTTTCTATTTCTGGAGGAGGCCACATTCAGATAAGCTCTTCGTTTTTGTCTCGTTGTACATGTAATCCTCGAAAAAGGCTCACGCCGAAATGTCGGATGTTGTATGTTTTTCATTTATACATTCTCATACCTTCTATTCATTTTTTTCTCACCTTACTCACTCCTTCCCAGTAATACATCATAGACACAACAGTAGCATTTTCAAGTAATACATCATAGACACAACAGTAGCATTTTCAAGTAATACATCATAGACACAACAGTAGCATTTTCAAGTAATACATCATAGACACAACAATTTTTAACAATTTTTAAAATTATTTATTTATTTTTTTAAACATAGATACAGCAGTTAGTGGTACAGAATTTGTGTAAGCATTCTGTGCTTCAAATAAGTGCCATACTTCCAACATTTGGACAAGTTGTGATGAGTTTATATCATTATATGTTTGAGTTTTACTACCTTCTGATGCCCATGACTGTTGATCACATTTCTCAGTTTTCTATTTCTGGAGGAGGCCACATTCAGATAAGCTCTTCGTTTTTGTCTCGTTGTACATGTAATCCTCGAAAAAGGCTCACGCCGAAATGTCGGATGTTGTATGTTTTTCATTTATACATTCTCATACCTTCTATTCATTTTTTTCTCACCTTACTCACTCCTTCCCTCACTTTGTAAAACTGCACCATATACCTCTATCTACCTGTTTTTGTTGATCAGCCAGCCAGCCCTGCTCAACACACATTACAGCATGCTACAGAGCAACAAAAGATTCTCTCTAGCTTTTCAGAGTCAGCACCAAGCCTTTATATGATGCCCCAGTTGTGTATGCTGTCCATCTTGGCTTCAACAGTTCTTTGCTTTCAGAATTTTGCTTTCGCATTCTCAACCTGCATCTGTTGTAAAATTGCTGAGCTCCTGTCACAGCATAGAACAAATCTGTTTCCCTAGACTTTAGCTATAGTTTGCTGATTTATGCAACAGAGGTTTAGCTCTTTATCTCATTTGATATGGGGATATTGATATAAAGGGCTATGTTTAAACAGTGAAAAGATCAAGGCACAAGAGAAAATGAATGACACTGAGAGGCAGATAGTGAGTGTACAGTTTGGATCAACCATTACGATAGGAGGCAGCAAGTTGAGATGGCATCATTTGTTTTATTTGTGTAAAACTGTAAGGTGAAATGTGAAGAATTATGGGTAAAATGTTTTACGTTTAGGGAGGAACGGTGATTGGGAGTGCTCGGTGCAAAGACTTCAGGGAGCGTCGAGGGCGTCTGATTGCTGCGTGCAACCTCGTGCAGCGAGGCATCACTAACCTGGTTGTCATTGGTGGTGATGGTAGCTTGACAGGAGCTGACTGCTTCAGACAAGAATGGTCAGGACTTTTGGATGAGCTTTTGCAAACAGGTGAGAGCAGTCTTGTCTATTTCTGATCACGGTTATTAATTCCCTTACTCTAGAGAATTTGTGAAAGAGGATCACAGAGCCTTGTTATTAGCGTCCTTCATCTTTTTCATCATCTTCATCATTGTCATCATCATTTATTCTCAGCCTTGTGAGGAGTTTGTGTATATATGTGCACGAGGTACTGATAGCCCAAAGCAAAGAATAGCTACAAGCATTGTTAGACAAAATCATAGAAAAAAGTGAGGAGAAAGGACATAGTTTAAATAATAAGAAGACAGAAGTCATGGTCATATTGACTTAGTTTAAGAAGACAGAAGTCATGGTCATATTGACTTAGTTTAAATAATAAGAAGACAGAAGTCATGGTCATATTGACTTAGTTTAAGAAGATAGAAGTCATGGTCATATTGACTTAGTTTAAATAATAAGAAGACAGAAGTCATGGTCATATTGACTTAGTTTAAGAAGATAGAAGTCATGGTCATATTGACTTAGTTTAAATAATAAGAAGACAGAAGTCATGGTCATATTGACTTAGTTTAAATAATAAGAAGATAGAAGTCATGGTCATATTGACTTAGTTTAAATAATAAGAAGATAGAAGTCATGGTCATATTGACTTAGTTTAAATAATAAGAAGATAGAAGTCATGGTCATATTGACTTAGTTTAAATAATAAGAAGACAGAAGTCATGGTCATATTGACTTAGTTTAAATAATAAGAAGACAGAAGTCATGGTCATATTGACTTAGTTTAAATAATAAGAAGATAGAAGTCATGGTCATATTGACTTAGTTTAAATAATAAGAAGACAGAGGTCATGGTCATATCCAAGAAAGAAACATCAGCAAAATGTAGCATCAAAGTAAAAGGCACAGAATTAAAGCAAGTGGACAAATTCAAGTATTTAGGAACAATAATAATACAAGACAGAAGATGTGAAAGAAATAAGGGGCAGAATAGCCCAGGCCAAGTCAGCATTTATTAAAATGAAAAACATGCAGTGCAACAAAGCTCTGTCCATGAACACCAGAAAGAGAGTTATACAGTGTTACATGGAACCCGTATTGTTATATGGATGTGAATCATGGACTGTAACAAAGAGCACTCAAAATCTGCTGGAGGCGGGGAAGATGTGCTTTCTAAGAAGAATGATGAGATTAGCACGGACAGCCACGAAAACAAATGAAGAGGTTCTAAGTGAGGCTGGGTTCAAGAGAAATGATGGAAAAATTCAGAACACAACAGTCCAGGTTTGTAGGATATGTTTAAGAAGAGGCAGACTGGAAGACCTGGTGACAACAGGAAAACTGCAAGGAAAAAGGAACAGACAGTTGTCTGTGAGATGAGGTTTTATAATGATGATTGTGAATCAGTCAGTTGATCTTTTTTTTTTTTTATGTTTTAAAAGTTTTCCCTCTCTTTAATGATGTTCATATTATTTGTAAAAAGATTTGTCCTTCATTAGTGGTTTTCAGATTATAAAAAAAAAATACGCCTACTTTTACAGGGAAAATTACTAAAGAACAGAGAGAAGAACACAAGAACTTGAACATCGTTGGACTTGTGGGATCTATTGATAACGACTTCTGTGGAACTGACATGACTATTGGTACTGATTCTGCCTTGCATAGGATTATAGAGGCCGTTGATGCTATTGCCACAACTGCGCTTAGGTAAGTCAAGTTTACTGATGAGTTAAGTGAGGTTTGTTGCTGAGGGAAAAATGGTTTATAGATGAAGTTGAGCAACATTTATCATTAGGAAGATGGGGTTTACTGATGAGATTGATAAAGTTTTGTTGAGGTAAAAGAAGTTTATTGATGTAATTAATTATTTATCAGTGAGGCACTTGGGTTTAATAGTGAGATTTGTGAGGTTTTTTTTTTAATGTTAAAGAGATTTATTGATGAGATGAGGTTTATTAATGAAAGTTAGGTTTAGGATTGAGATGAATTGATTATATAAGTGAGATACAGTGTTGAAACAAGTACAGTGTACCAGAGTGATGGTTTAAGTTTATAGTTGGTGTAAATGAGGTTCATTGGTTGAGAAATATCAGAAAGTTGCTAGTACTACAATGATGTAATCTGTGGCTGTTTTTTTTTTTTTGCTGAATTATGGAACTTTTTTGTGTCATAATTTTGTTTTGAGTGGTAGTCCATAAAAGTAGCCAGTCTGCTCAATTTATAAATAATTTTTTCTTTTTTTTTATGAAATAAAGATAAAAATTGTTGCTAGAAACATGTGATAAATTACCTCAGTGTTAATATTGGCATAATAGCAAACAGTGATTTTACTTTCATCTCACAGCCATCAGCGGGCATTTGTTCTAGAGGTGATGGGAAGACACTGTGGGTAAGTTTAACAACTTTCTTTGGTTTGACATGAACAAGGACAGCTCTGCTAGCAAAATTATTCAATGTTTTACTGATGCCTTGTTACTGAGCTTCTTAAGTAGAATTTTAAAGGCCGTTGATGCTATTGCCACAACTGCGCTTAGGTAAGTCAAGTTTACTGATGAGTTAAGTGAGGTTTGTTGCTGAGGGAAAAATGGTTTATAGATGAAGTTGAGCAACATTTATCATTAGGAAGATGGGGTTTACTGATGAGATTGATAAAGTTTTGTTGAGGTAAAAGAAGTTTATTGATGTAATTAATTATTTATCAGTGAGGCACTTGGGTTTAATAGTGAGATTTGTGAGGTTTTTTTTTTAATGTTAAAGAGATTTATTGATGAGATGAGGTTTATTAATGAAAGTTAGGTTTAGGATTGAGATGAATTGATTATATAAGTGAGATACAGTGTTGAAACAAGTACAGTGTACCAGAGTGATGGTTTAAGTTTATAGTTGGTGTAAATGAGGTTCATTGGTTGAGAAATATCAGAAAGTTGCTAGTACTACAATGATGTAATCTGTGGCTGTTTTTTTTTTTTTGCTGAATTATGGAACTTTTTTGTGTCATAATTTTGTTTTGAGTGGTAGTCCATAAAAGTAGCCAGTCTGCTCAATTTATAAATAATTTTTTCTTTTTTTTTATGAAATAAAGATAAAAATTGTTGCTAGAAACATGTGATAAATTACCTCAGTGTTAATATTGGCATAATAGCAAACAGTGATTTTACTTTCATCTCACAGCCATCAGCGGGCATTTGTTCTAGAGGTGATGGGAAGACACTGTGGGTAAGTTTAACAACTTTCTTTGGTTTGACATGAACAAGGACAGCTCTGCTAGCAAAATTATTCAATGTTTTACTGATGCCTTGTTACTGAGCTTCTTAAGTAGAATTTTAAAGGCAGAGTCTTTAAACATGTAACAGCTTTTAGATGTATTTTGTTCATACAGCAGGACTTTGTCTTGAAATGCATGGCTGTTAGTTGACTGTCAGCAGAAAGAATGGACCTATCTGAGTTATAAGACTACAGATAAGAGCAGAGCTACTAGAAAGCTTGTCAAGTCCTGGACTTATACTTTCCTGCTGTGAGGACAATCTGAAGACAAACTCCTGAATGAAAGACTTGGCTATAGTTTGAGTAGAACCATTCACTTTCCACCTTACAGGGTGGTTTTGAAGTGAAGCTTTTTCAGGATCGTTTTAACAGTTTCTCTGATAGCTGACTCCCTGAATGTTGGAAGTTTATAGTTGCTCACAGTAACAACAAACATTTTCTCTGATAGCTGACTTCCTGAATGTTGGAGATGTATAGTTGCTCACAGTAACAACAAACAGTTTCTCTGATAGCTGACTCCCTGAATGTTGGAGATGTATAGTTGCTCACAGTAACAACAATTTCTTTCATGGAGATGTATAGTTGCTCACAGTAACAACAGTTTCTCTCATTGAATGTATAGTTGCTCACAGTAACAACAGTTTCTCTCATTGAATGTATAGTTGCTCACAGTAACAACAGTTTCTCTCATGGAATGTATAGTTGCTCACAGTAACAACAATTTCTCTCATGGAGATGTATAGTTGCTCACAGTAACAACAATTTCTCTCATGGAGATTTATAGTTGCTCACAGTAACAACAATTTCTTTCATGGAGATTTATAGTTGCTCACAGTAACAACAATTTCTTTCATGGAGATTTATAGTTGCTCACAGTAACAACAGTTTCTCTCATTGAATGTATAGTTGCTCACAGTAACAACAGTTTCTCTCATTGAATGTATAGTTGCTCACAGTAACAACAGTTTCTCTCATGGAATGTATAGTTGCTCACAGTAACAACAGTTTCTCTCATGGAATGTATAGTTGCTCACAGTAACAACAATTTCTCTCATGGAATGTATAGTTGCTCACAGTAACAACAATTTCTCTCATGGAGATTTATAGTTGCTCACAGTAACAACAATTTCTCTCATGGAGATGTATAGTTGCTCACAGTAACAATTTCTCTCATGGAGATGTATAGTTAGTATCATTCATTCATTCATTGGCTTGTCCCTTGCGGAACTTTGCCTCCCTAACAACACTCCTGTAGGCCTCTCGGTTGTGAGCAAGATGGCCTGCTGCTGATGCATCTATTTGCAGATCATCAACGATGTCTTGCAGCCATCTTCGCCTTGGTCTCCCTCTCTTTATTTTTCCCATTATGTACCCTTCCAAGACAGTCTTCTCTAGATTATCATGACATTTAATGTGTCCAAAATATTTAAGTTTTCTCTGTTTAATCCTCTATTAGCCAACCTTCTTCACTATTAAGTTCTTGTAGTATGGATAGGATATATTTGTTATTTTTTGTGTCCATGATATTTGAAGAACTCTTCTGTAGCATTTACATTCAAAGGCATTTATGTGTTTCTCAGCTGTTTTGTTAAGTGTCCAGGTCTCGCAAGCATAGTTAGTAACAACAAACAATTTCTCTCAAGGAGATGTATAGTTAGTAACAACAAACAATTTCTCTCATGGAGATGTATAGTTAGTAACAACAAACAATTTCTCTCATGGAGATGTATAGTTAGTAACAACAAACAATTTCTCTCATGGAGATGTATAGTTAGTAACAACAAACAATTTCTCTCATGGAGATGTATAGTTAATAACAACAAACAATTTCTCTCATGGAGATGTATAGTTAATAACAACAAACAATGTTTGTATTGCAGAGCCCACTCTCCTGTAGCTTTCATCTTCTGTTCTCATATTTTGATCCTTGTTTCTTCTTTAAGAGATAATGCTCCCTTGTTCAGAGTTATGTGGTCTTTAGCCAGTTTTTTTCTGGTTGTTATGACTGATAGAAAATTGTCAGAGATCACTTACATATATCTTTATATCACAGTTTTATCTCCTTGTCTCCTCCTTACTAGAAATACACCCGCTAGGATTTACTTCAGTATTTGCTTCTCAGTCCAGTTTCATGTAAATCATTTCATAAACATGGCATTATCTCATAGAGCCTTCCAGCTCATGAGCTTTTCAAGTCCAGCAGAAGATGATGTTGATCATTTGTTTCCAGGGGCCAGGGTTTAGCAGGCATCCATGACATCTGAGGCCTGGATTTAAGACAACTGCATTTAATTTTCTCAGATATCTGACCCTGATGCGAGACTTCCGTGTGTTTAATTTTCTCCGATATCTGGCCCTGATGCGAGACTTCCGTGTGTTTAATTTTCTCAGATATCTGGCCCTGATATGAGACTTCCGTGTGTTTAATTTTCTCCGATATCTGACCCTGATGCGAGACTTCCGTGTGTTTAATTTTCTCAGATATCTGACCCTGATGCGAGACTTCCGTGTGTTTAATTTTCTCAGATATCTGACCCTGATGCGAGACTTCCGTGTGTTTAATTTTCTCAGATATCTGACCCTGATGCGAGACTTCCGTGTGTTTAATTTTCTCCGATATCTGGCCCTGATGCGAGACTTCCGTGTGTTTAATTTTCTCAGATATCTGGCCCTGATATGAGACTTCCGTGTGTTTAATTTTCTCAGATATCTGACCCTGATGCGAGACTTCCGTGTGTTTAATTTTCTCCGATATCTGGCCCTGATGCGAGACTTCCGTGTGTTTAATTTTCTCAGATATCTGGCCCTGATATGAGACTCCCTGTGTTTAATTTTCTCAGATATCTGGCCCTGATATGAGACTCCCTGTGTTTAGTTTTCTCAGATATCTGGCCCTGATATGAGACTTCCGTGCGTTTAATTTTCTCAGATATCTGGCCCTGATATGAGACTCCCTGTGTTTAATTTTCTCAGATATCTGGCCCTGATATGAGACTCCCTGTGTTTAATTTTCTCAGATATCTGGCCCTGATATGAGACTCCCTGTGTTTAATTTTCTCAGATATCTGGCCCTGATATGAGACTCCCTGTGTTTAATTTTCTCAGATATCTGGCCCTGATATGAGACTCCCTGTGTTTAATTTTCTCAGATATCTGGCCCTGATATGAGACTCCCTGTGTTTAATTTTCTCAGATATCTGGCTCTGGTAGGTGCCCTGGCCACAGAAGCTGACTGGGTGTTTATCCCCGAGTGGCCCCCAGAAGGAGACTGGAAGGACACTTTGTGCAAGAAACTTGCTGCTGTAAGTTCTTTTATTTGAACTCTGGCAAGTCCTAGAACATGACGTTTTGTTTCTATTGCCACTGCAAGTGAGAAGTAATCATTTGAACAATGTTACTGCCAGTAACATTGCATAAGAGATTGTTGTAGGGATCATTGTATTTCATTGATGGTGGTGGAAATTGTTGTAGGGATCATTGTATTTCATTGAAGGTGGTGGAGATTGTTGTAGGGATCATTGTGTTTCATTGAAGGTGGTGGAGATTGTTGTAGGGATCATTGTATTTCAGTGAAGGTGGTGGAGATTGTTGTAGGGATCATTGTATTTCAGTGAAGGTGGTGGAGATTGTTGTAGGGATCATTGTATTTCAGTGAAGGTGGTGGAGATTGTTGTAGGGATCATTGTATTTCAGTGAAGGTGGTGGAGATTGTTGTAGGGATCATTGTATTTCATTGAAGGTGGTGGAGATTGTTGTAGGGATTATTGTATTTCATTGATGGTGGTGGAGATTGTTGTAGGGATTATTGTATTTCAGTGATGGTGGTGGAGATTGTTGTAGGGATTATTGTATTTCATTGAAGGTGGTGGAGATTGTTGTAGGGATCATTGTATTTCATTGATGGTGGTGGAGATTGTTGTAGGGATCATTGTATTTCAGTGAAGGTGGTGGAGATTGTTGTAGGGATCATTGTATTTCATTGATGGTGGTGGAGATTGTTGTAGGGATTATTGTATTTCAGTGAAGGTGGTGGAGATTGTTGTAGGGATTATTGTATTTCAGTGAAGGTGGTGGAGATTGTTGTTGGGATTATTGTATTTCAGTGAAGGTGGTGGAGATTGTTGTTGGGATTATTGTATTTCAGTGAAGGTGGTGGAGATTGTTGTAGGGATTATTGTATTTCATTGATGATGGTGGAGATTGTTGTAAGGATCATTATATTTCATTGATGATGGTGGAGATTGTTGTAGGGATTATTGTATTTCATTGATGATGGTGGAGATTGTTGTAGAGATTATTGTATTTCAGTGAAGGTGGTGAAGATTGTTGTAGGGATCATTGTATTTCAGTGAAGGTGGTGAAGATTGTTGTAGGGATCATTGTATTTCAGTGAAGGTGGTGAAGATTGATGTAGAGATGACTTCATGGATCTTCCCCATGATTTAAAGCAAACATGTCCTAGCCATAGTTGACTCTGTGCTGGTGCTTTAGTGTCATCAGCTGCAAATAAACCCAGTAGTACAGGGGACATCAGCAACCAGGCAGATTGTGCTCTTTTTCTAGATTGTGCTCTTTTTCTAGATTATGCTCTTATTCGAGATTATGGTCTTATTCTAGATTGTGCTCTTTTTCTAGATTGTGCTCTTTTTCTAGATTGTGCTCTTTTTCTTCTCCAGGTTTTTGTTACAGCCATACTATCCATCGAATGTATGTGTATTTATGCATATGTAACATGGCCAGACTTTGCCATACTATCCATCAAATGTATGTGTATTTATGCATATGTAACATGGCCAGACTTCGCCATACTATCCATCAAATGTATGTGTATTTATGCATATGTAACATGGCCAGACTTCGCCATACTATCCATCAAATGTATGTGTATTTATGCATATGTAACATGGCCAGACTTCACCACACTATCCATCAAATGTATGTGTATTTATGCATATGTAACATGGCCAGACTTCGCCATACTATCCATCAAATGTATGTGTATTTATGCATATGTAACATGGCCAGACTTCGCCATACTATCCATCAAATGTATGTGTATTTATGCATATGTACCATGGCCAGACTTCACCACACTATCCATCAAATGTATGTGTATTTATGCATATGTACCATGGCCAGACTTCACCACACTATCCATCAAATGTATGTGTATTTATGCTTATGTAACATGGCCAGACTTCCATTTTTGAAATTATTTTTTTAAATGTCCTGTAGTTTAATCCTCATTATTTGATAAATTTGTTATTTTAATCCTACAATAGGAGAGAAATCTAGGTCAACGTTTGAACATTATTCTTGTAGCTGAAGGAGCCATTGATGAAAATGGAAAGCCAATAACTGCAGAGGATGTGAAACAGGTATGTGATTGTGGATTCAAGTTCTCTTCCTTAATACAATGGAGAAATCATATGATAATGCTTACCTACATACAGTATCATTGTTTCATGTAAAGCAGAAATATACACTTCCATTTAATATTGTTTCCTGTTGACATATACTTTCAGCTGTTGTCCCATGAGATGAAGATTGACACTAGAGTGACAGTCCTTGGTCATGTTCAGAGAGGTGGAAGCCCTTCAGCATTTGACAGAATCCTGGTCAGTCACGCTTGTGTTAGTTTGTGTAGCTCCTATCTGTAGTGGTTACACACAGTGGCATCTCTAGCAAGCAGATTTTGATACAGATAATTTTTCAATATGGTCCAAGCTGGTTTCAGGCAAGGAAGAGGATCAAGAGATCATATATTCAGTATAAGATTAATAATAGAGAAATGCAGAGAGTTTAATGTGAATCTATATTTATCCTTTATAGACTACCCAAAGGCATTTGATTGTGTAAACACCAGAAACTTTGGGAAATAATGGAAAAAAATGGGATTTCCAACACATTTGATACAATTAACATCACTGCTGTATCTAGACCAACAAGCAGTAGTAAGAATAAATGGTGAAACAACAACTTGGTTTGACATAAAACAAGGGGTCTGTCAGGGGTGCATATTATCACCTTACTTATTTAATTTGTATACTGAAAATATAATGAGGAATGTTAGACAAAGAATATTATAATTGTGGGAATTGGAGAGGCATTACCCTACTGCCACTCACCAGTAAAGTATTTTGCAGAATAATCATCAACAGAATTGTACCAGCACTTGAGAGAAAATTTGAGAAAGAGCAGGCAGGTTTTAAGAAAGGAAGATCATGCATAGACCACATATTTGTACTTAGACAAATATTAGAACAGGCAAATGAGTGGCATAGCACAACATATGCATTGTTTATAGATTGTGAGAAAGCCTTTGACAGTGTCAACAGAGATGCACTGTGGAAAATCCTAAGATGGCATGACCTCCCCCATTAGATAGTGAATGTCATCAAAGCCTTATATGATGGTTTCCAGTGCAAAGTGATCTGTGGAGAACATACCTCCAGCAGCTTTAGGGTACAAACAGGAGTGAAGCAGGGATGTGTACTATCACCAACATTATTTATCTTGGCAGTAGACTGGTTAATGAAGGAGGCAACATCAGACAAATGCAGAGGATTATAATGGACTCTTGACACAGTGCTGGAGGACCTTGACTTTGCGGACGACATTTGTCTACTGTCAAGCAGCCACAAAGAAATGCAAGATAAAATAAACAAGCTAACTCAGAATGCAAGCAACATAGGACTAAAGATCAACGTAGGAAAAAGTTAATGAAACAAAATGTGAACAACAGAGGAGGTGTTGAGCAATAGAGGGCTTGCCTGGGCAAGAGCAGAAAAAAAGGCAAAGGACAGGCATTTGTGGAAAACCCTTACAGAAGCCCCATGTGCCCTGGGCACTTAAGGTTCAGAGAGAGAGAGAGGGAGAGAGATGTGGTATTAAATGTAGTTGTGAAGAAGCTCTTAGTATGTTGGAGGAGCCTGTTTTGTGCAATGCAGGGCTGATAAGTGTGAGCACATTTTGTGTAATACAGGGCTGATAAGTGTGAGCACATTTTGTGTAATACAGGGCTGATAAGTGTGAGCATATTTTGTGTTGAGAAAGTGAATTGTGGACATTTTTTTTAATCAGTAAATCTTCCAGCTTTAATATCACAGATCTTTATAATGTTCTTTAATATCACAGATCTTTATAATGTTCTTTAATATCACAGATCTTTATAATGTTCTTTAATATCACAGATCTTTATACATGTTCTTTAATATTGCAGATCTTTATACATGTTCTTTAATATCACAGATCTTTATACATGTTCTTTAATATCACAGATCTTTATACATGTTCTTTAATATCACAGATCTTTATACATGTTCTTTAATATCACAGATCTTTATACATGTTCTTTAATATCACAGATTTTTATACATGTTCTTTAATATCACAGATTTTTATACATGTTCTTTAATATCACAGATTTTTATACATGTTTGTGGGTTTTGATGGACAGAGTAATCAGTGTCTAGCATATCTTATGGTGTCATACAGTGTAACAACAAATTCTCTCCATTTCTCTTCTTATATATGTAGACTTTCTCAGTTTAATCCATATAATTTTTACATGGACTTTACCTGGTGAATCCTTACAGTTTTATATGGATTTTGTCTGGTTAATACTTTGCAGTTGCTTCATACAATTGCTATAAGGATTTTTTTGGTTAATACTTTGCAATTGCTTCATACAATTGCTATAAGGATTTTGTCTGGTTAATACTTTGCAATTTGCTTCATACAATTTCTATAAGGATTTTGTCTGGTTAATACTTGCAGTTGCTTCATACAGTTGCTATAAGGATTTTGTCTGGTTAATACTTTCCGTTGCTTCATACAGTTGCTGTAAGGATTTTGTCTGCTTAATACTTTCCATTGCTTCATACAGTTGCTATAAGGATTTTGTTTGGTTAATACTTGCAGTTGCTTCATACAGTTGCTATAAGGATTTTGTCTAGTTAATACAGTTGCTATAACGATTTTGTCTGTTTGATGCTTATAATTTCCATATGAAATTTGCATGGTTAATTCTTCCAATGTTTATACAGACTATGCCTGGTTAATTCTTAAAATTTTGTGTGGTTAATCCTAACAGCTTCTATATGATTCTTGCCTGCTTAATCCTCATAGTTTTTATTGTAATCTTGTCTGTTGTGTGCGTTAATCCTTTTTACAGTTCTTGTCTATTTACTTGTCACTGTTTCTAAATGCACTTGTTCTGTTTAAACCTACCCTCTTTATTTTTCTGCCAGAGTAACCGGTCAGTCCATGGATCCAGGTAACCTTTGTTGTTTTCTCTGTCTCCACACAGGGCTCAAGAATGGGAGCTGAGGCTGTGCTGGCTCTCATGGATGCTACCCCGGACACCCCTGCCTGTGTTATCTCTATTGAGGGGAACTCCACAGTTCGAGTTCCTCTCATGGAATGTGTGGAGAGGGTACTGTCTCAGTTGTAGTAGTCTCTTGGCCTGTGTTATCATAAACCTTGCTAGTAGCTCTAATATGATCTAGGTATATAATGGAGGAAGTTGGCAACACTGAGGCTTGAGTATAGTGTAGTGATACAGCACATTATGTATGATTACTCTGAAAGAAAAAAAAACAGTAGACAAGAACTTTAAGTGTGATAGAAAGAAATGTAATAAGAGGTTCTCCTAATTTTTCTGTGTGGTTCATTGATTGTCAGGTACATTGAATAATAGTAAACATTTAAATTAGTTTTATGAATTTGTACAAATACAGATATGAATCTAAATTTATATATCTTATATCCTTCCTGTGCCGTTAAACGTCACATAGGGCTCACAGGGTAGTTTGCCAATTTTTCCTGTTTTCGGTGAACTTTTCAACCTCATCAAGGGATTTTATGCCTATTAATTTGGCCTCTCTTAACAATGTCCTCTTTAGAGTTTCATTTGGTCTGCCTCATTTTCTTCGGCCTGTTGTGTTCCATTTGATAGCTTGTTTTGGGATTCTCTGATCATTTCTTCTCATCATGTGACCAACATATGTCCATCACCTTTTCCTGATCACCCATGAGACTGGTTGTTGTTCAGTCATCTGTCTTATCTCTGCATTGTTCTTGAATTCAAGATTGATGCCAAGTATTTTCCTTAGACATTTGTTTTCAAAAGAGTCTAATTTCTTGTCTACTTCTTTAGTTGTTTTCCAGCTTTCACATGCATAAATGAGGGTGAATATTACATTTGAATTGAATCTAAACTATAAAGCAGCAAATTGTATAACATTTAATAATACAACACACATTTAATTTAATTGAACAAAAATGTTTGCATAATTTATTTATTTTTAGAAATGTCAAAGAAATGTATATAAATATTCAACTGCTTTAATACAAATTTCAGACCAAGGAAGTCCAGGTTGCAATGGACAAGAAAAATTTTGATGAGGCTGTACGTCTGAGAGGGAAGTAAGTCTCATGCATTTGCTACAATCGGTGGAAACTGGCTTTGTTTTTATCTGGAGAAAGTTAATCAGTCAGTACCCACAGAGTCATTGACAGAATTCTAATTCACAGATCAAATATGGTCAGCGCTCACTTCTTTCCATCAAACCAAAGATTCATCTTCCGTCCATCTTGTACTCCATGGATGCTGATTGACAGAGCAGTAACCATTTGATGTATATTGCTGCAGCAACAAATCCTCTACACTTATTGCTTTTATTTATGTGGCACTTGTTCTGTGTCATCTGTCCTTGTTTGACCTCTGTCTGGAGTTGTTCAGCATCTTTGTTACAACTGAGAAGTGTGGCCATGCTATTTAGATAATAATACTTTGTAGTATGTGGGCCTGCTACTTCAGATAATAATACTTTGTAGTATGTGGGCCTGCTACTTCAGATAATAATACTTTGTTGAATGTGGGCCTGCTACTTCAGATAATAATACTTTGTAGTATGTGGGCCTGCTACTTCAGATAATAATACTTTGTAGTATGTGGGCCTGCTACTTCAGATAATAATACTTTGTAGTATGTGGGCCTGCTACTTCAGATAATAATACTTTGTTGTATGTGGGCCTGCTACTTCAGATAATAATACTTTGTAGTATGTGGGCCTGCTACTTCAGATAATAATACTTTGTTGAATGTGGGCCTGCTACTTCAGATAATAATACTTTGTTGAATGTGGGCCTGCTACTTCAGATAATAATACTTTGTTGAATGTGGGCCTGCTACTTCAGATAATAATACTTTGTAGTATGTGGGCCTGCTACTTCAGATAATAATACTTTGTAGTATGTGGGCCTGCTACTTCAGATAATAATACTTTGTAGTATGTGGGCCTGCTACTTCAGATAATAATACTTTGTTGTATGTGGGCCTGCTACTTCAGATAATAATACTTTGTAGTATGTGGGCCTGCTACTTCAGATAATAATACTTTGTTGAATGTGGGCCTGCTACTTCAGATAATAATACTTTGTTGAATGTGGGCCTGCTACTTCAGATAATAATACTTTGTAGTATGTGGGCCTGCTACTTCAGATAATAATACTTTGTAGTATGTGGGCCTGCTACTTCAGATAATAATACTTTGTAGTATGTGGGCCTGCTACTTCAGATAATAATACTTTGTTGAATGTGGGCCTGCTACTTCAGATAATAATACTTTGTTGAATGTGGGCCTGCTACTTCAGATAATAATACTTTGTAGTATGTGGGCCTGCTACTTCAGATAATAATACTTTGTAGTATGTGGGCCTGCTACTTCAGATAATAATACTTTGTTGAATGTGGGCCTGCTACTTCAGATAATACTTTGTAGTATGTGGGCCTGCTACTTCAGATAATAATACTTTGTTGTATGTGGGCCTGCTACTTCAGATAATAATACTTTGTAGTATGTGGGCCTGCTACTTCAGATAATAATACTTTGTTGAATGTGGGCCTGCTACTTCAGATAATAATACTTTGTTGAATGTGGGCCTGCTACTTCAGATAATAATACTTTGTAGTATGTGGGCCTGCTACTTCAGATAATAATACTTTGTAGTATGTGGGCCTGCTACTTCAGATAATAATACTTTGTAGTATGTGGGCCTGCTACTTCAGATAATAATACTTTGTTGAATGTGGGCCTGCTACTTCAGATAATAATACTTTGTTGAATGTGGGCCTGCTACTTCAGATAATAATACTTTGTAGTATGTGGGCCTGCTACTTCAGATAATAATACTTTGTAGTATGTGGGCCTGCTACTTCAGATAATAATACTTTGTTGAATGTGGGCCTGCTACTTCAGATAATAATACTTTGTAGTATGTGGGCCTGCTACTTCAGATAATAATACTTTGTAGTATGTGGGCCTGCTACTTCAGATAATAATACTTTGTAGTATGTGGGCCTGCTACTTCAGATAATAATACTTTGTAGTATGTGGGTCTGCTACTTCAGATAATAATACTTTGTAGTATGTAGAGTGAAAGTAAATCTTGTTATATATATGCCAGGGGCTGTAAGCCATATGAACAAGTAACATCAAATTACAGTGACTTCTCTTTTGTTAACAGCATTCTGTTTCTTTCTACCCTCCATCACATTGTGTGGGTTCTAAATTGTGCACCCTAGTTTTTTTCTTGGTTTTTCTTTTTTGCTTTTGCCAGCTAAGGCAGGAAGATGTTATTTTGCTGCAGTTATCTTTCTTCATATAACATGTTATTTATTTACATCATTGTGTGTCCATTTTCATATAACATGTTATTTATTTACATCATTGTATGTCTTTCTTCATATAACATGTTATTTATTTACATCATTGTATGTCCCTCTTCATTTCAAAACAAGAACAAACTTAGGCTTTTCATTTCAAATGTAAGGACTGTCCTGCTATATAGTTCAGAGACATGGGTTATGACCAAGACAATACAACAGAGGATACAAAAACTCGTGAACTACTGCTTGAGTAGGATTTTTAACATTAAATGGCAGGACAAGATCAGGAATGAGGAGGTCTGGGAAGGGCAGGACAAGAACCTATGAACTTACAAATCATGTCTAGGAAATGGAGGTGGATTGGCCACACTCTGAGAAAACCTGACACCAGCATAGCAAGACAAGCACTGACATGAAACCCTCAAGGAAATAAAAAACGAGGAAGACCTAGACTTTAGAGAAGAGAAATTATGACAGTGCTCAGAGACAAGGGATACACATGGAAGGAAGCAGAGAATAATTCCAAGAACAGGGATGGCTGGAGAGCCTTTATCTGTGGCCTATGCTCTCAAGGGAGTGAAAGGCGAAGATGATGATGATGATGACCTCAAGGGAGTGAAAGGCGATGAAGATGATGTCCCTCATCATATAACGTGTTATTTATTTACACTCAATCTTGTCTTTCTTCATATAAATACATTATTTTGTTCATACGTGCAGGAGTTTCCAGAACAATCTGAATACATACAGATTGTTGAGCAAACTACGTCCACCATCCTCTCATGTCAAGCCGACATCACATGAAGATATGGTAAGTAGATTCTGATTGTGTACTTGATTACGTATTGTTGTGTTACTGTATGCAGCTTGTATGACACCTGCAACATGATGAGAATCTTCCACCCTGTCTTTGACAGACCTTCATCAGGGCAACCAGAGGTGCGTGCACAGCAAAGCTCAGAAAGTCTAGACCATGTAGGGACTAGGTTGGTCCAGATTTTCAGACTTTAACCGTGCAAGTTGTCTTGGAGCTTTGTAGTAGAAGACAGCAATCAACCTCACCTGAACTTCAAACCTGAGACCTGTTGTCTGTGCTGGGAAGATTTTCTTGGTATCAGCTTGACAAGACAACAAAGCTTTCAATACTCCCATGTTCTGTAACACAGTTTATCTCTTGAGAGAGTCTTGTGTTTGTAAATGAAAGTTCTGTCTCCTTCTTTCATCTACTTTGTATTTCATGAATGGCATCTACTTTTGATGGAATTTATATCTCACAACAGATATATTGTATTTGACAGAAATTTATATTTTATGAATTATATATTTTATCCAGTTTTCACAGAATTTACATTTTATGAATATCTTATTTACTTATGACAGGAATTTATATATTTTTTTCTCCCTTTGTCTGCATATGTGCATGAGCCACTTCTTATCAAAGGATTAATGACTACTCAAATTCTTTTGAACACCAGTAAGTTAATAATGATTAGCAAGTACTATATTTTCTGAATACAGATTTGCACATTTATATTTGTTTCTGGTCTCTCTTGGCATACTTGAAGTGATTTGTTTCATTCTTACTAAAATCCTATTTCTTAAAGCACAGAAATTGTATCCAAGGTAACTCTGATTTCACAGAGACCCAGTTTTGCTTTAATCAGAGTTATACATATCATTCATGTGAATGGAAGACACACATATCAAATGCTGAGCTACATTCACTTGTGGTTCTATTTGTCTTGGATAGCATGGAATTTATTCTGCTAGTGAAGGGTTTGTTTTCTAGCCTGGCGCTCACATCTATCCTCTTGCTAACAAATGTCTACTTTGTCATGACAGTCTTGTATGCTTGATCATAGAAATGTGTTTTCAGCATGGTAAATTTCACTGAGTGCTCTCTGACCATTTCAGAGAACTGGAAGCATTTATTTAATATGTGTCATTAATATGTATTTTATCATAAGAGAATACATGGCATCTTTTTAATGTGAAACAGTGCATGCACCTAGACTTGTGTATTCTAATATATATCCATATAATCATGTCACTTGCTTATGCAGAGTCAGACCAATGAGGTTTGATAAAGCTGTCATTCAGACATCCATCAAAGCAGAATTAATATGTCATTTGTTTATGTGCTCAGAGTCACACACATGACTTCCAAAATTATCACTCCTGGCACCCTGGCACTTATGACTGGTAACAATACTTGTAGCAGGTGCAGTAGGTGTAGATTATGACTTGTAGCAGGTGCAGCAGGTGTAGAACAGTTGATAGCAGACTGACTTAATGATTGTGAGTCTGAGACCTGGTATTGGTGCTCTCACATTGACTCAGTATGGCTACATGTAAAAAGGGGTACAAGCCTCCTACCATGCATGTAAGATCTCAAACAACCCAGTGCATATAGAACCATACACAAGCCTTGTCCCATGCATATAGAACCATACACAAGCCCTGTCCCATGCATATAGAACCACACACAAGCCCTGTCCCATGTATTTAAAACCACACACAAGCCCTGTCCCATGTATTTAAATCCACACAAGCCCTGTCCCATGTATTTAAAATCTCACACAAGCCCTGTCCCATGTATTTAAAACCACACACAAGCCTTGTCCCATGTATTTAAAACCACACACAAGCCCTGTCCCATGTATTTAAAACCACACACAAGCCCTGTCCCATGTATTTAAAACCACACACAAGCCCTGTCCCATGTATTTAAAACCACACACAACCCTTGTTCCATGTATGTAGAACTACACAAGCCCTGTCCCATGTATTTAAAACCACACACAAGCCCTGTCCCATGTATTTAAAACCACACACAAGCACCATTCCATGTATTGTATTTAAAGCCACACACAAGCCTTGTTCCATGTATGTAGAACCACACACAAGCCCTGTCCCATGTATGTAGAACCACACACAAGCCCTGTCCCATGTATGTAGAACCACACACAAGCCCTGTCCCATGTATGCAGAACCACACACAAGTCCTGTCCCATGTATGCAGAACCACACACAAGCCCTGTCCCATGTATGCAGAACCACACACAAGCCCTGTCCCATGTATGTAGAACCACACATAAGTTCTGTCCCATCTATGCAGAACAACAAGCCCTATCCCATGTATGTAGAACCACCCACAAGCCCTGTCCCATGTATGCAGAACCACACACAAGCCCTGTCCCATGTATGCAGAACCACACACAAGCCCTGTCCCATGTATGCAGAGCCACACACAAGCCCTGTCCCATGTATGCAGAACCACACACAAGCCCTGTCCCATGTATACAGAACCACACACAAGCCCTGTCCCATGTATGCAGAGCCACACACAAGCCCTGTCCCATGTATACAGAACCACACACAAGCCCTGTCCCATGTATGCAGAACCACACACAAGCCCTGTCCCATGTATGTAGAACCACACACATGCCCTGTCCCATGTATGTAGAACCACACACATGCCCTGTCCCATGTATGCAGAACCACACACAAGTCCTGTCTCATGTATGCAGAACCACACACAAGTCCTGTCTCATGTATGTAGAACCACACACATGCCCTGTCTCATGTATGCAGAACCACACACAAGTCCTGTCTCATGTATGCAGAACCACACATAAGCTCTTTCCCATATATGTAGAACCACATACAAGTCAACAATAGGCAGAAAGATAATACAAAAAATACACAGGACTAATGTTTGAAGTATTGGACACTGATTTTAATGTATTATTTACATGTAGTAACAGCTTTATTGGTTTCAGTGTAATAAGAACAGCTTTTTCTGTTGTCAGACATGGAACATCACCATCTCTTTTAACAGCAGTGTATTTTACAGTCACTCCAGCTTATCTGTTTGCTAACTGATCACTCAGTCACCACAGCATCTGTTTGTTAACAGATCACTCAGTCACCACAGCATCTGTTTGTTAACAGATCACTCAGTTACCACAGCATCTGTTTGTTAACAGATCACTCAGTCAACACAGCATCTGTTTGTTAACAGATCACTCAGTCACCACAGCATCTGTTTGTTAACAGATCACTCAGTTACCACAGCATCTGTTTGTTAACAGATCACTCAGTTACCATAGCATCTGTTTGTTAACAGATCACTCAGTCACCATAGCATCTGTTTGTTAACAGATCACTCTCATGAAACAGTTTTTGAAATAATAGTTTCAGCAGTTGATGGGGTGTTGAAATGGTCTTATGAAAGAGTGACATAATATAAAATAATGACTTGTTATTTTGTTTTGTAGGTGGTAATGGCTGCTAGCTCACTGTTTCTGTATTTCTCATAGCTCATAGAACAAAGGGACTCATGCCCATCTTGTCATCTTGTCAGCTTGTCATCTTGTCAGCTTATCAGCTTGTGACTTTTCTTGCTCATGTACCAAAGAGCTGAGCTTTCACCTCACATTTTAACCACACTAAGTTCTTGTTTCAGGATTTAGAAAGCTTTCCCTTCACTGACCATGCCGTAAGTCTGTTGGCCTAAATTTCTGTCTGTCATATGGGCTCTGTAACAGTGAAGAGAGTTATCAGAGAGTTAAGGTTAGACATTCACTGTGAGAATATACAAACTAGAGAACCTGACAGTCAGTGGAGAGAAGATACAAGCTAAAGAACCTGACAGTCAGTGGAGAGAAGATACAAGCTAGAGAACCTGACAGTCAGTGGAGAGAAGATACAAGCTAGAGAACTTGACAGTCAATGGAGAGAAGATACAACCTAAAGAACTTGACAGTCAGTGGAGGGAAGATACAAGCTAAAGAACCTGACAGTCAGTGGAGAGAAGATACAAGCTAAAGAACCTGACAGTCAGTGGAGAGAAGATAAAAGCTAAAGAACCTGACAGTCAGTGGAGAGAAGATACAAGCTAAAGAACCTGACAGTCAGTGGAAAGAAGATACAAGCTAAAGAACCTGACAGTCAGTGGAAAGAAGATACAAGCTAGAGAACCTGACAGTCAGTGGAAAGAAGATACAAGCTAAAGAACCTGACAGTCAGTGGAGAGAAGATACAAGCTAAAGAACCTGACAGTCAGTGGAAAGAAGATACAAGCTAGAGAACCTGACAGTCAGTGGAGAGAAGATACAAGCTAAAGAACCTGACAGTCAGTGGAGAGAAGATACAATCTAGAGAACCTGATAGTCAGTGGAGAGAAGATACAAGCTAGAGAACCTGACAGTCAGTGGAGAGAAGATACAAGCTAGAGAACCTGACAGTCAGTGGAGAGAAGATACAAGCTAGAGAACCTGACAGTCAGTGGAGAGAAGATACAAGCTAAAGAACCTGACAGTCAGTGGAGAGAAGATACAAGCTAAAGAACCTGACAGTCAGTGGAGAGAAGATACAAGCTAAAGAACCTGACAGTCAGTGGAGAGAAGATACAAGCTAAAGAACCTGACAGTCAGTGGAAAGAAGATACAAGCTAGAGAACCTGACAGTCAGTGGAAAGAAGATACAAGCTAGAGAACCTGACAGTCAGTGGAAAGAAGATACAAGCTAAAGAACCTGACAGTCAGTGAAGAGAAGATACAAGCTAAAGAACCTGACAGTCAGTGGAGAGAAGATACAATCTAGAGAACCTGATAGTCAGTGGAGAGAAGATACAAGCTAGAAAACCTGACAGTCAGTGGAGAGAAGATATAAGCTAGAGAACTTGACAGTCAGTGGAGAGAAGATACAAGCTAGAGAACCTGACAGTCAGTGGAGAGAAGATACAAGCTAAAGAACCTGACAGTCAGTGGAGAGAAGATACAAGCTAAAGAACTTGACAGTCAGTGGAGAGAAGATACAAGCTGAAGAACTTGACAGTCAGTGGAGAGAAGATACAAGCTAGAGAACTTGACAGTCAGTGGAGAGAAGATACAAGCTAAAGAACCTGACAGTCAGTGGAGAGAAGATACAAGCTAGAGAACCTGACAGTCAGTGGAGAGAAGATACAAGCTAAAGAACCTGACAGTCAGTGGAGAAAAGATACAAGCTAAAGAACCTGACAGTCAGTGGAGAGAATACAAGCTAGAGAACCTGACAGTCAGTGGAGAGAAGATACAAGCTAGAAAACCTGACAGTCAGTGGAGAGAAGATATAAGCTAGAGAACTTGACAGTCAGTGGAGAGAAGATACAAGCTAGAGAACCTGACAGTCAGTGGAGAGAAGATACAAGCTAAAGAACCTGACAGTCAGTGGAGAGAAGATACAAGCTAAAGAACTTGACAGTCAGTGGAGAGAAGATACAAGCTGAAGAACTTGACAGTCAGTGGAGAGAAGATACAAGCTAGAGAACTTGACAGTCAGTGGAGAGAAGATACAAGCTAAAGAACCTGACAGTCAGTGGAGAGAAGATACAAGCTAGAGAACCTGACAGTCAGTGGAGAGAAGATACAAGCTAAAGAACCTGACAGTCAGTGGAGAAAAGATACAAGCTAAAGAACCTGACAGTCAGTGGAGAGAAGATACAAGCTAAAGAACCTGACAGTCAGTGGAAAGAAGATACAAGCTAGAGAACCTGACAGTCAGTGAAGAGAAGATACAAGCTAAAGAACCTGACAGTCAGTGAAGAGAAGATACAAGCTAAAGAACCTGACAGTCAGTGGAGAGAAGATACAAGCTAGAGAACCTGTGGAGAGACACTGTAGAGCACAAGAAATAAGAAATAGATCAAGAGAAGAATATCTGACGATGCTGATCAGCTGTCACAGACAACAAACATACCTAATTATCAGTACCTAGATAACTGAGAATGGAGAAGTGTGTTTGACAAGGCATCTGATGAATGAATAAAATGACTGAGTGACTGGCATCTGGTCAGGCAGTAGTGAAGATACCACACAAACTGTTCTTTCACCTGGAGTGACTAAGCAGGCTTCCCTGAGACAGATCCAAGTGGAGGATGCTTGAGCACTATACCCTACCTATAGCTGATAATGATGATGCTTTGTTACATATACTTTATCTTGTATTTTTGGAACGAGAAGAGAGGAAGTGGAACAGGAGAAAATACTTGTATACATATTTGATTATGAGACACTACAGTACTAAAATGCCTTTGAACATGTGCATACAGTATTTCATTTTGATTGTGAGACAAACTTATAAGTAACATTGTAAAAAATATGCTATTTAGTACTTGAAACTATATTTGTTAGAGAGCCCATATATATGCATGCAAAGAATCTACATTTTTCTTATGTCTTTGCCTGAAGTGTTTATTGCCTTAGTTTCTAACATACTGTGAAGTTTATCCTTCAGTATATTGAAGACGAGACTTCATCCCATGATTATGAAACAAGACAAGACTTCATCCCATGATTATGAAACAAGACAAGACTTCATCCCATGATTATGAAACAAGACAAGACTTCATCCCATGATTATGAAACAAGACAAGACTTCATCCCATGATTATGAAACAAGACAAGACTTCATGCCATGATATTAAAACAAGACAAGACTTCATGCCATGATATTAAAACAAGACAAGACTTCATGTCATGATAAGAATGACAAGACTTCATACCATATATTGAAACAAGACAAGACTTCATGACCTGATATTGAAATAAGACAGGCAAGACATCATGCCATGATTTTGAAACAGAAGAAGACATATCATGATCTCACAGAACTGGTGGAAAGTTGGACAGAAGAAAGAAAAAAAATTAAGCATGAACTCAGAGGTTCTCAGAACTCTTGATGTGAAGGGGGCAGTCATGTAATCATATCTGGGAATCATAGATCGTAATGTGAATGTGAAAAGTTGGGGACATACTTCCTCTGATAACTTGAGAAGACTGTGGTTGTTTTACTTTTGCATCTTACTGTTTGCTTACATACTTATTCTCTTAATGTAGTTTGTACATTTTTTTAACATGCCTGCATGTTTTTTTTTTTAACCCATGGCCATTTTGTAACATTTAAAAGATGTTACAGCACTTTGCTACATACTGATGGTATTGCTGAGTGTAATATTTGGATGTATTTAACACTTATATATAACCAGCGTGTTTTAAGTGCATATTTCTAGCACTCCCTCCATTCTTTCTACAATTTTTACTAGTTCGTAATGTTTACGTCTTTTGTTTTTTTAAATGTATGAATATAGTAACAAAATACTTGTGCAGTATTTATGTGTTTAAAAATTTGCTTGTTTATATGAGCTGCTAGTGTTTTGTGTTATTTATGCTTTCATATTTGTTAACTGGTATAAATTGTTACTGTTGCTAACATTGTCTAGGCTGTTACTGCTAGCACTGTAGCAGTGTTTGTTAATATTTGCTTACAGATCAGAAGGTTTTTGATCTGATGTAGCACAGAGAAGTTTCTAACAGACTGCCTGCTTAAGATATTGAATCTGTGTCTTGTAATATTTCATTATTTTAAAAACATGTTCAGCTTTTGTAATGATATAGCTGTACGTTTTTAACACTGAAATTTTTTTAAACACTTTCTGTTAAAACACTCGTGTAAAGTTACAATCATTCTGAATGTTTTTGTTTTTTTTTAACATTTTCTTTTGACATGGGAAAACTTGGCCATATTTAATCAAGCTGCAATACTATCATTTGTTTTTTGTCTATTGCTACAGTAATTTATAATACTTATTGTTAAATTATCATCACTGTTAATTTTGTCATCATCATCATCATGTGTTTGATTTCCAGGAAGTTTCAGGTAGTTCAGATCTTGTTTTGCTAGATACTTTCTCCAGTCTGTTGTGTGAAGTTACACTCTCTCCTTTGATTCAGTGGTTCTCAAACATTCTCAGACCCTGGTACATTGGGTAATGCAAATTTCAGTCATGACACGCACATTGTATTCTTAAAACAGTTGCACTGTACAGAAATTAACTGGCACAGCAGAGAAAGTTCAAGTAAATGACATGTGTTTCCATGTTCTGTTATGAAAAAAAAGGACTTAGTTTTTGAGAAATTTGAAGAGTAGATTTCATCTTCTCTTGAAACTGCATTGTAACATTGAGATGATTTATTGTTGCCAAATTGTTTCCTCATCTTTGCAGTATGTCATCAATGTTGGGTTTTCCATTCTATCCATTGGTTTTTCCATTCTGTCTACTGGGTTTTCTGTTCTGTCTGCTGGGTTTTCCATTCTATCTACTGGGTTTTCTATTCTATCTACTGGATTTTCCATTCTGTCTACTGGGTTTTCCGTTCTGTCTACTGGGTTTTCCATTCTATCTACTGGGTTTTCTATTTTGTCTGCTGGGTTTTTCATTCTATCTACTGGGTTTTTCATTGCTGCATTTTCCATTCTGTCTGTGCTGAGTTCTCCAGTCTGTTCATGTTAGGTTTTCCATCCTGTCTGTGCTGAATTTTGCACACTATGTTATCAGTGTTTTTATTCTTTTTTTTTTTCCTGGACAGTCCCACCGCAACCTGGCAATTATGAACATTGGGGCACCAGCCTGTGGCATGAACGCAGCCATACGTTCATTTGTCAGAATCAGTCTGACCAAGGGCTTCAGAGTTCTGGGCATCCATGACAGCTTTGATGGCCTCCTGAAGGGTGAGGTGTATCCAATGACATGGACCCAGGTACAAGGGTGGGCTGGAGCTGGTGGGTCCTACCTGGGTACAAAGAAGTAAGCGGATCATTATTTTCTTTCTTGTAATCATTTAGAAAATGTAGTTGGGTCATGTTTATGGGCAGTCGTATGTGACTGTATAGAAGAAGAGACATGATTGTCAAACCTGGTGCCTTGTGAGTGGCTTGGAGGAGCTGTTGTATCACCCAGGAAGAATATGAAACACGGGCACCATTTCAATTTTGAGTGTTAGTGGGATATGGTGGCTGCATTGAAGACCCAGGAGGAACCCAGACAACAAACTTTCTGGCAGGCTCCACCATCATGGGAACCAGAGTGGGTCCTGCCACATTAGTCAGACTGGGCTGGTTGTTATGAGCATCAGTGGAGAGGTAAGACATGTGTACAGCACGACCCTCAGTACACCAGGACAAAGGAAACAAGGCAGTCAGATTAGAGGTAAGACATGTGTACAGCGCGACCCTCAGTACACCAGGACAAAGGAGACAAGGCAGTCAGATTAGACTTAAAATCTAAATGGTCACTAAATCTTTAGTATTGGATTTTCAAGTAGATATGACTCTTTCCTGACTCTCAGTCTCTTTTTCCTGTTCTTGCTGACTCTTTCCTGGCTCTCAGTGACTCTTTTCCTGTTCTTGGTGTCTCTTTTCCTGCTCTTGGTGACTCTTTTTTATGTTCTTGGTGACTCTTTTCTTGGTGCCTCTTTTCCTGCTCTTGGTGACTCTTTTTCCTGTTCTCAGTGACTCTTTCCTGGCTCTCAGTGACTCTTTTTCCCTTTCTTGGTGTCTCATTTCCTGCTCTTGGTGACTCTTTTTCCTGTTATTGGTGACTCTTTCCTGGCTCTCACTGACTCTTTCCTGCCCTTGGTGACTCTTTCCTGGCTCTCATGCTTGTGTTGGTGGTGTATCTGTGACATGTAAGGCCAAGACAACTAGTGCTAGATTACTGTACTTTGTAGTGGCAAAGTTACTTCTCTGTGACATGTAAGGCCAGAATAACTAGTGCTAGATTACTGTAGTTTGTAGTGGCAAAGTTATTACTCTGTGACACATTCTGTACTTATGGATGTAGGTTTTATAATATACTTTCTTGTTATGAGTACAAGCTCAGTTACATATTATTAAACAATGTATGTTCTATGACGTACTCTGTATCTGTGAATGTAAGTTCATGACATGTCCTGTTGTGTCTTGTCTTTTTCCTCATATACCTTTTAAATGACAAATAGACATCTTGATAGGGCACAGATATTTGCTTCACTTAATGAGATATTAAAGTTTTCGTAATTTCCTCCCACCATCTCTTGCATGGGCAGCTTTTCCCTGTCTCCTACAGTTCTTAGCCTGAATGTAAGTTGAGTGACATATTGTCCAGTCTTGAATGTAAGGTGAGTGAGCATATAAAGCTGTATTTATTCCTGTACTCTCAGAGAACATGCAAATATTTAAACAAAGAGAAAGTCTGAGGGAAACGAGAAATTGTCTCATGTATGTAGAACAGTATGTAAAAGCTGACTGTTCTACATGAGTAGATAAGTAAAAATGAAAGATTACATGTATGAACATCTGTACAGTGGAGATTACATGTATGAACATCTGTACAGTGGAGATTACATGTATGAACGTCTGTACAGTGGAGATTACATGTATGAACATCTGTACAGTGGAGATTACATGTATGAACATCTGTACAGTGGAGATTACATGTATGAACATCTGTACAGTGGAGATTACATGTATGAATATCTGTACAGTAAAGCTCCACATGTATTGTCATGTGTGCAGCACAAATCCACATGTATTAACATCAGAACAGTGGAGGTCCACATGTACTGACATCTGTACAGTGGAGGTCTGCATGAACTGACATCTGTACAGTGGAGATCCAAATGCATTGTCATGTGTACAGTGGGGATTCACATATATTGACAACTATATGTTGTAGATACACTGTGTTTTGGAGATATACATGTATTGACATTTGTAGAGTGGAGGGTAAACTTGTAGATGTTCTTGTGTCTGGCAGGCATTCCATAGTGCACACCAGCTGGCAGAAGTTCGAGACAGCTTCCCTTCTCTGTGTATACCAATTGTGGCTGTCCCCTGCACCATCAGCAACAACGTTCCGGGCTCTGACTTCTCTCTTGGTGCTGACACTGCTCTCAACGAGATCACCGATGTATGAGTTACATCACCATCATCTGTTATCACACACATCAGAGATGTTACCATCATACATTAATTTCATCATCATCATCATCATCATCATCATATTTCTGTGATTGAAAAATTGGCTAATAAGATCTTTATCATGCATTTTATTTTTTAATCTTTATTTTACTGGTACAGAAAATAAATATTTTGACTTTTAGAATATTGTTGAGTTATGAATGTAAGTTTAGTGACATGTTGTCTAATTACGGAAGTAAGTTCAACATCATCATCTAGTTACGAATGTAAGTTCAATGATATATTGTCTAGTTATAGATATTAAGTTCTTTTACATATTGTCTAGTTGTGAATGTGAGTTTAGTAATATATTGTCTAGTTGTGAATGTGATTTCAGTGGCATATTGTTTAGTTATTGGCTTAACTTTGATGACATATTGTTTAATTATTGATGTAAATTTGGTGGCATATTGTCTAGTTGTAAATGTAAGTTTAGTGACATATTGTCAAATATAAAAAACAGGCTTCTGAAAATTGTGAAAAAAAATTCCCACCGTGACATGTTCTTTATGCCTAAAATAGTTCACATCCAGAGTGGACTGGCTTTTTCATCATTTTCATGCATTTTTTTTTCATAATTTGAATATCACAAACTTTTGCAGATTGTTTTTCTGATTCTCAGATTTGTGACCGTATAAAACAGTCAGCAACTGGCACCAAGAGGCGTGTGTTTGTAGCAGAAACTATGGGAGGTTACTGCGGATACCTGGCCACTTTGGCTGGTCTCGCAAGCGGAGCCGACGCTGCGTACATTTTTGAGGAAAAATTCAATGTTCTGGATCTGAAGGTTAGCAGGTTTCCTTGTGCTCAGATGATTGGCTGGTTCTGTCTGGTTCTTGGTTACATGTCATGACATTTTGCCGTTTTCTCGCTCATGTGGCCAGTGTCTTAATTTAGAAAGAACAATGTTTGTTGCACAAACACTTCTTTAAAACAATTTAAGGATACCATCCTTTGTGTTTTTAAAGTGTAATATATCATTTTTGTGTTTTTAAGATGTGGTCATCTTTTTTATGTTTTTAAGATGTGATCATCTTTTTTGTCTTTTTAAGGTATGAATACCATCTTTTTTTAAAATACAGAGTTGTGGATATCATCTTTCTGTTAAAAAGAAATGTCTTTTTCTCATCTTGAAAAAAAAAAAATACAACTATGGATGATTGGTGTAAACTTTTATAAGTTTCAGTGCTTGATTGTGAATGATTTGTTGTATTTATTTTGTGAGTGCAGTTGTTGTGTTGATGATTATAAAAGCTGTCATTTTGTCATCAGTTTCAGATATTACACTTTGGGTGGTTGAAAGTCCCATTACTTTGATTATGGATGTAAATTTGGTGGCATATTGTCTAGTTGTAAATGTAAGTTTAGTGACATATTGTCAAATATAAAAAACAGGCTTCTGAAAATTGTGAAAAAAAATTCCCACCGTGACATGTTCTTTATGCCTAAAATAGTTCACATCCAGAGTGGACTGGCTTTTTCATCATTTTCATGCATTTTTTTTTCATAATTTGAATATCACAAACTTTTGCAGATTGTTTTTCTGATTCTCAGATTTGTGACCGTATAAAACAGTCAGCAACTGGCACCAAGAGGCGTGTGTTTGTAGCAGAAACTATGGGAGGTTACTGCGGATACCTGGCCACTTTGGCTGGTCTCGCAAGCGGAGCCGACGCTGCGTACATTTTTGAGGAAAAATTCAATGTTCTGGATCTGAAGGTTAGCAGGTTTCCTTGTGCTCAGATGATTGGCTGGTTCTGTCTGGTTCTTGGTTACATGTCATGACATTTTGCCGTTTTCTCGCTCATGTGGCCAGTGTCTTAATTTAGAAAGAACAATGTTTGTTGCACAAACACTTCTTTAAAACAATTTAAGGATACCATCCTTTGTGTTTTTAAAGTGTAATATATCATTTTTGTGTTTTTAAGATGTGGTCATCTTTTTTATGTTTTTAAGATGTGATCATCTTTTTTGTCTTTTTAAGGTATGAATACCATCTTTTTTTAAAATACAGAGTTGTGGATATCATCTTTCTGTTAAAAAGAAATGTCTTTTTCTCATCTTGAAAAAAAAAAAATACAACTATGGATGATTGGTGTAAACTTTTATAAGTTTCAGTGCTTGATTGTGAATGATTTGTTGTATTTATTTTGTGAGTGCAGTTGTTGTGTTGATGATTATAAAAGCTGTCATTTTGTCATCAGTTTCAGATATTACACTTTGGGTGGTTGAAAGTCCCATTACTTTGATTATGGATGATTGTTGGTGTCAGTCTCTGACATTTCTTAGTATGTATACTATGTAGATATTGAAATTCCTGAGATGTTCCAAGATAGATTGATTTATTTGATTATTCCAAGATTTATTTACCATTATTTGTATTGTTCTAGTATCTTTGATACCCAGCAGTTTGCTGTGTTGGCCAGTGTTTATAGATGACTGTAACAGTGGGCCACTACTGCTATAGTGCATAGGCACACTGGGCAGGGGGCCCCATGATAAACATATTGTGAGTGTAACTTTTTTTGCCAGGGTTAAATAATGGCCAGTGTAGGTACGGGCACCAGTGCACTGCTTTGCCAGGGACCTACAGTGCTGATAAGACAGTCCTGCACTGCTTTGCCAGGGACCTACAGTGCTGACAGGACAGTCCTGCACTGGGATATCATGGTTTTCCTTACTTCTTGGAGACATGTACAGGATAGTGGTGTGATGTCCTCCAAGCATGATGCAGTGCCATCACAGAAACATGCAGTTGTGGCACCTTGGCAAGAAGTACTCTGAGGAATTGACTCAGGGTCTTGGTGCCGGCACAGACTTGTCCCCCTCATGTCACAGATTAAAGTCAAGCTGTGACGAAGTTTCCCATATCTTTGGCTGTTGGTGGAGGGATGTAGTTTATCCAGTGTGTACTGTTTCATAACCGGTTGTTTTGTGTGATATTTTGCAGCAAGACGTGGAGCACTTGAAGGACAAGATCACAAATGCTGGCGTACAGAGAGGTCTGGTTCTCAGGTACAGGATGAGAGAGAAGGAGTTTCAGTTTTCATCCATCTTTGTACATTGCTCACTCTTATCATCCATCTTTGTACATTGCACAGTCTTATCATCAATCTTTGTACATTGCTCACTCTTATCATCACTCTTTGTACATTGCTCACTCTTATCATCAGTCTTTGTACATTGCTCACTCTTATCATCACTCTTTGTACATTGCTCACTCTTATCATCAGTCTTTGTACATTGCTCACTCTTATCATCAATCTTTGTACATTGCTCACTCTTATCATCAATCTTTGTACATTGCTCACTCTTATCATCAATCTTTGTACATTGCTCACTCTTATCTTCTGTGTTTGTACATTGCTCACTCTTACCATCAGTGTTTGTAAATTCCTGACTCTTATCATCAGTGTTTGTACATTCCTCACTCTTATCATCACTCTTTGTACATTGCTCACTCTTATCATCAGTGTTTGTAAATTATTCACTCTTATCATCAGTGTTTGTACGTTACCCATTCTTATCATCAATCTTTGTACAATGCTCACTCTTATCTTCTGTGTTTGTACATTGCTCACTCTTATTATCAGTGTTTGTTCATAGCTCACTTTTATCATCAATCTTTGTACATTCCTAAATCTTATCATCAGTGTTTGTTCCTTGCTCACTCTTTATCATCAGTGTTTGTAAATTACTCACTCTTATCATCAACCTTTGTACATTACTGACTCTTATCATCAGTGTTTGTATGTTACTCATTCTTATCATCAATCTTTGTACATTGCTCACTCTTATCATCAGTGTTTGTAAATTACTCGCTCTTATCATCAGTCTTTGTACATTGCTCACTCTTATCATCACTCTTTGTACATTGCTCACTCTTATCATCAATCTTTGTACATTAGTCACTCTTATCATCACTCTTTGTACATTGCTCACTCTTATCATCAATCTTTGTACATTGTTCACTCTTGTCATCAATCTTTGTACATTGCTAACTCTTATCATCAATCTTTGTACATTGCTCACTCTTATCGTCAATCTTTGTACATTGCTCACTCTTATCATCAATCTTTGTACGTTGCTCACTCTTATCATCAATCTTTGTACATTGCTCACTCTTATCATCAATCTTTGTACATTGCTCACTCTTATCATCAATCTTTGTACGTTGCTCACTCTTATCATCAGTGTTTGTACATTCCTCACTCTTATCATCAACCTTTGTACATTGCTCGCTGATAGTTTCTCTTATATCTCTTCAGAAATTTTCTATAACCGATAATTTCCCTTTATTTGTTGAGAAATGTTCTGTAACTGATAATTTCTCTTTATTTGTTGAGAAATGTTCTGTGACTGATAATTTCTCTTTATTTTTTGAGAAATGTTCTGTGACTGATAATTTCTCTTTATTTTTTGAGAAATGTTCTGTGACTGATAATTTCTCTTTATTTGTTGAGAAATGTTCTGTGACTGATAGTGTCCCTTGACCTCCTCAGAAATGAGATGGCAAACGAGAACTACACAACAGATTTTATTAATAGACTCTTCTCTGAGGAAGGCTACCCAGTGTTCACCACCAGAATGAACGTTCTTGGCCACATGCAGCAGGGAGGCTACCCATCTCCTTTTGACCGCAACTACGGGACAAAGATGGCTGCCAAAGGAGTGGAGTGGTTGTCTGAAATGGTGGAGAAGCACAGCTCTCCAGAAGGTAAGCTTTGTTTTGTTGGCAGATCTTGCGGCTAGAGACACAATTCATATGCAGTTTGATTTTGTGAAATGTCACAAAATTGTGACACAAAAAGGTGAGGAAAGAAAAGCCCCAACAAACTACATTTATTTGTAAGTTTTGGAAATTTCTCAAATTTGGGTTAGTTATTTTATAGGATTAATCTGTAAGGACTGTCACTGTAGTCCCATCCTTTATAGGGCTCTAATACTCTGGATATGCAGTGCATTATTGTGTTTGTCAGTTCATACAACAGAGTTTTATCAAATACTAGTTCTACTTTTGAAGAAAGTTTTCATATCAGATTTCATTTGCTCACTGCCTTCTGACAGTTCATACAACAGAGTTTTATCAAATACTAGTTCTACTTTGGAAGAAAGTTTTCATATCAGATTTCATTTGCTCACTGCCTTCTGTCATTTCTTCATACAACTGACTGTATTTCTTCATACAACTGACTATTTCTTCATACAACTGACTATTTCTTCATTCAACTGGCTGTATTTCTTCATACATCTGGCTGTATTTCTTCATACAACTGACTATTTCTTCATACATCTGGCTGTATTTCTTCATACATCTGGCTGTATTTCTTCATACAACTGACTATTTCTTCATACATCTGGCTGTATTTCTTCATACATCTGGCTGTATTTCTTCATACATCTGGCTGTATTTCTTCATACATCTGGCTGTATTTCTTCATACATCTGGCTGTATTTCTTCATACATCTGGCTGTATTTCTTCATACATCTGGCTGTATTTCTTCATACAACTGACTATTTCTTCATGCAACTGACTGTATTTCTTCATACAACTTACTGTATTTATTCATACAACTTACTGTATTTCTTTGTGCAACTGACTGTATTTCTTTGTGCAGCTGACTGTATTTCTTCATGCAACTTACTGTATTTCTTCATGCAACTTACTGTATTTCTTCATACAACTTACTGTATTTCTTCATACTACTGACTGTATTTCTTCATGCAACTTACTGTATTTCTTCATGCAACTTACTGTATTTCTTCATGCAACTTACTGTATTTCTTCATACTACTGACTGTATTTCTTCATGCAACTTACTGTATTTCTTCATGCAACTTACTGTATTTCTTCATGCAACTTACTGTATTTCTTCATACTACTGACTGTATTTCTTCATGCAACTTACTGTATTTCTTCATGCAACTTACTGTATTTCTTCATGCAACTTACTGTATTTCTTCATACTACTGACTGTATTTCTTCATGCAACTTACTGTATTTCTTCATGCAGCTGACTGTATTTCTTCATGCAACTTACTGTATTTCTTCATGCAGCTGACTGTATTTCTTCATGCAACTTACTGTATTTCTTCATGCAGCTGACTGTAATTTCTGATAGCCTTTGTTTTCTGCCTATATTTTCTTTGAATGTCCAAGTTTCTGCAGCAGAAAATAGAAATGTTAAACTGCAGATGCTGTAGCCATTTCTACAGAACATGTACAAAATACTGTAGCCAGTTCTGTGGGCTGTTAGAACAGTACTCTAGTCATACAACTTGTATAGACCATGTACATCAGTACTGTAGCCAGTTTCCTTCTTTCTTAGTGATGAGAGATTGTTATTTGTTCCAGACACTGCTTTATTTCTTTCTTTCTTTCTTAGTGATGAGAGATTGTTATTTGTTCCAGACACTGCTTTATTTCTTTCTTTCTTTCTTAGTGATGAGAGATTGTTATTTGTCTCAGACACTGCTTTATTTCTTTCTTTCTTAGTGATGAGAGATTGTTATTTGTTCCAGACACTGCTTTATTTCTTTCTTTCTTAGTGATGAGAGATTGTTATTTGTCTCAGACACTGCTTTATTTCTTTCTTTCTTTCTTAGTGACCAGAGATTGTTATTTGTCTCAGACACTGCTTTATTTCTTTCTTTCTTTCTTAGTGACCAGAGATTGTTATTTGTCTCAGACACTGCTTTATTTCTTTCTTTCTTAGTGACAAGAGATTGTTATTTGTCTCAGACACTGCTTTATTTCGTTCTTTCTTTCTTAGTGATGAGAGATTGTTATTTGTCTCAGACACTGCTTTATTTCTTTCTTTCTTTCTTAGTGACCAGAGATTGTTATTTGTCTCAGACACTGCTTTATTTCTTTCTTTCTTTCTTAGTGAGCAGAGATTGTTATTTGTCTCAGACACTGCTTTATTTCTTTCTTTCTTAGTGACAAGAGATTGTTATTTGTCTCAGACACTGCTTTATTTCGTTCTTTCTTTCTTAGTGATGAGAGATTGTTATTTGTCTGAGACACTGCTTTATTTCTTTCTTTCTTTCTTAGTGATGAGAGATTGTTATTTGTCTCAGACACTGCTTTATTTCTTTCTTTCTTAGTGATGAGAGATTGTTATTTGTCTGAGACGCTGCTTTATTTCTTTCTTTCTTTCTTAGTGATGAGAGATTGTTATTTGTCTGAGACACTGCTTTATTTCTTTCTTTCTTTCTTAGTGATGAGAGATTGTTATTTGTCTCAGACACTGCTTTATTTCTTTCTTTCTTTCTTAGTGATGAGAGATTGTTATTTGTCTCAGACACTGCTTTATTTCTTTCTTTCTTTCTTAGTGACCAGAGATTGTTATTTGTCTGAGACACTGCTTTATTTCTTTCTTTCTTTCTTAGTGATGAGAGATTGTTATTTGTCTCAGACACTGCTTTATTTCTTTCTTTCTTAGTGACGAGAGATTGTTATTTGTCTCAGACGCTGCTTTATTTTTTTCTTTCTTAGTGACGAAAGATTGTTATTTGTCTCAGACACTGCTTTATTTTTTTTTTCTTAGTGACCAGAGATTGTTATTTGTTCCAGACACTGCTTTATTTCTTTCTTTCTTAGTGACGAGAGATTGTTATTTGTTAGTGATGAGAGATTGTTATTTGTCTCAGACACTGCTTTATTTCTTTCTTTCTTAGTGACGAGAGATTGTTATTTGTCTCAGACACTGCTTCATTTCTTTCTTTCTTAGTGACAAGAGATTGTTATTTGTTCCAGACACTGCTTTATTTCTTTCTTTCTTAGTGACAAGAGATTGTTATTTGTCTCAGACACTGCTTTATTTCTTTCTTTCTTTCTTAGTGACCAGAGATTGTTATTTGTCTCAGACACTGCTTTATTTCTTTCTTTCTTAGTGATGAGAGATTGTTATTTGTCTCAGACACTGCTTTATTTCTTTCTTTCTTAGTGATGAGAGATTGTTATTTGTCCGACTTGGGGTCTCCCAGTACCAGGTGTTGTGACCACATCAAACAGTTTGTCCGTTTCTTATATTTTCTCTTCTCCTGCTGTTAATTACAAATGAGCATTATCCAAGGCCTCCAGACGCGTACATAGGTGCTCCATTCTCTGCAATCATCATCATCTCCCTCAGTGTACAGTAGCTCCTGTTCTTTATTGGTTGAGCATCTCTCTTGAGCTCTCGATGAAGTTTTTAAAGTTCTTGAAAATTCTCCTGCTGTGGTTACTACAAGAGAAAACTGTCTTTTATTTCAGGCCGTGTGAAGACAGACAGTGCCGACACTGTTGTCCAACTTGGCGTGTTGAAGAGATATTTGACTTTCACCCCTGTGGAAGAGCTGGCGAAAACTACTGATTTTGAGTGAGTTGCAAGTTTGTTCCTCAGCACTGCCACATTTTTTTAGCCAATCTGTTACAGACTTCACAGTGCTGGTATAAAAGTGTTAATACACAAACGTTTTAAATTTGAAAACAGCCACCTCAGTCGAGACTAACATATGTTAGTACAGGATACTAAAAAGTTAGTTTACAATCTTAAGTGTTATATACTGATACAGTTTACAAAGATATAGTTTGCAAAATACTTCCAAGAGTGTGTAGCATATAAATATTTCAAAATTTTCCCAAGTTTTTTGGGGTAGAAAAAAAAAAGATTAACTTCGGTACTGTTTGTATCCATTCTTAACTGTTTCCGTGCCAGGCGTCAATTTTTTTACGCTTCCTGTACCCCGTTGCTTACCAGGCGTCAAGTTTTTGACGCTTGGTTTGTTTCAATAAAACAACCGGTGTAACATTTAGATTGTACATATTTCGTCCATGTTTCCAGTGACACTTTTCAAAATGATGAAAGAGTCCTTAGATACGAGCGATGCCGAGTGAGAAAAAGGATGAGAAACATGGAAATTTTTCAATTTTTGACGACGTAGATAGGGGTATGGACATGGCCTGTGACCACCCCACTGCTCTTGAATAGAGATCTAGACATATTTAGATGACTGGAGAAGTAGTTAGGAGGTTATTTCAGACATTAATTTAGCGATAATGCAACACAGAATCACAATAAGAGATCGACAAGTAGATCTAGACATCTCAGATGGTAAGTAGTGCATATCTAGACCTAGCCGATGGTGAGCTTGGCACAATCATTGTCTAAAAAACATCACATTACTTCTTTTTTCCTAAAAAAACTCTGCATTTATGAAATTTTCATTCATTTAGTTATACTTTGAAACATAACAACTATACGGAAGTACATGGAAATACTGTTTTCCATTCCATTTTATAACTATACCCACTTACAGACCAAGACCCGCGATTTTTGTCTGGCACATAATGGAATGTCCACGTTTTTACCTCCAGCATGGAAAGAGTTAAAATACCCAAAACCAAGGTCATGGTCAGAAATCAGCTGACCCCTTCTCTTCCCTCCACACACACATACAAACCTTGGTGGCATATCTCAGACTTAAACAGATCACGCTTTATCTCAGTTTGTCACATTCATCCATATATCATATTTGTGAAGATGGCACATTCTTCATGTCATATTTCTGAACATGTCACATTCCTTTACATGTCATATTTCTGAATATGTCACATTCTTCCACTTATGTTTCTGAACACGTCACATTCCTCCACATGTTGCATTTTTTCCACATATTTCTGAACATATCACATTTCACTACATTTAGCATTCCTCAGCAAGCCACATTCAGTGCAAATATCACATTCCCCCATATACAGCATTCTTCCACTAGTCATATTCCCCCCACATCACATTTATACTCATACATATCACATTTTTACACAGCAAGCGTCTTCCAAAAGAACAGTGGTGGCTAAAACTACGACCTCTTCTAAGAATCCTGGCCAAGCACTCCGTGGTCAGCTACGAGACTGAAGCTGAGATGGTTGACATTGATGACGACGAGGATGAAGAAGGAGAGCACATACTTTAACCTGGAAGTGGTTTTGGTTTTAGACACAGCTGTAGGACTGAGCCGTTAGATTTAGTCCAGACTAGAACATCTCAGAGATGAAGTGTTTTGTGGTGGTGTTGAGTGCATTGTCCTCACTTGTATATCATTGTCCTCACTTGTATATCATTGTCCTCACATTTATATCACTGGCCTCCCCTTTGTAGTTTTACCCTAACTTTGATATGACTGTCAACTTATAACACTTAGTTATTTATATATGTCACTTTAGTTGTCTTCTCTTGGTAACCAAGGTCTCAGTATTTGAATATCACTGAAGGTACACCAGAAACTCAAAGTTTATCTGTTGGTGTACATCTCATGTTTGCTGTTTTGTTTCAGCAGCTGAAGGCTGATTTGTCCTTGACTTTTTACATCAAGGACATGTGAAGAGGTAGTAACAGATTTCTCAGTTTGAAATACAAAGTCAGTTTTCTTGCACATTTATTACGGTGAATTGAAGCTGATAGTTTGTGGCAGTTATGAAAACAGTGATACATGAAGTAATGTTTATGATAAAACTGTTTCTGTGAAATGAAAAATCAAAGAAAACATATCATAAAATCAGGAAATAAATAAAAAGAGATCCAGTATTTCAGCCTGAAGCATTCTTTAGGAGCTGTATATAAGATAGAAAGTAAATAATAAAAAAAAATGATTATCAGTGAATTGTTCCAGCTGCTGGTGTTTTGAGAATGAAACTAACCTCCTCATGCGAGATCACATGGATGTCACTTCCAGTGTCTACTGCCTCTTTTTTTTATTTACATTTTATGCATAAATGTTTGTTTTATATTCAAAGATTTATTTATGTAACAGTTCTTACAACACACAAGTGGTTTTTCAAATTACTTTTTACCTTTTATAGCATTAGTTTATTTAGTTCATTGACATATTTTGGTTTTTTTTTCAGTGTCTGCAGAATGTTTGTTTGTGATAAGTTTTTAATTGTGAAAATAGCTTTCAATGTGCTCCTGGTATTACATGTAGATTTTAAAAATTGTTTTATTTTTTTTTATATTGCTCTATAGTGACGGGCACGTATGGTCTTGTTTTCCTGTTATCTGTTGCAAAACATTTATTTTGTTTGTTTTTTTTTTTCCTTTTAGCAATTTTTTAAGTTTGACAGAATTTCCCTTTCAGTATCAGTGCATTGTATTACAATAATATCTGAAATAATAATAATATATAAATCTGTTTTTTTGTGCAGGTCTGTGATAGGTCAGAGAAAGTGCTTGTTGTAGTGAAAGTATTACAGGGGTTTCTGTGAGTGCTGATATTAAATGTGATCTTTTTAGTTTTCATCAGCATTCACTTTTTTCTTCTACTTACAGTAGCATTTTTTTGTTACTGTCTGTAACAGTGCCGCATATGTTACTTGTGTTTGATTTGTAGTTACAAAAGAGCTTTTCTGTAATGTTGGTAAAATGTTTAGAGTTTATAGTTTAGTTAAATGTTCTGAGAATAGATAGTTTTGTTCCTGTAAATAGCTGCCCGGCACTGGGCTGTTAACTCATTTTTACCCAGCCTCAACCCAGGTTTTCTGTACCTGTCGTCTGAAGATCATTACAAACATAGTTTTATGGACACAGTGTGACAACTGCAAAGGTTGAGTTCATGAATTACTCTGGCTTTTTTTATGTGTCGAGATCTTCAGAGACTTTAGGCTAGTACCTACCAGAGGTTGTGCAAAACTATATCTTCATCATGAACAAGAACCGAGAATGGGTGTCAAGGAAGTTCATCAGGTTCTTCACAATTTCCACAGCTCATTGCTATAGAAGATTTGTAAACTGTCTGAAATTTTGACAGGTGGGATAGATCAGGCTCATTGGTTATACTTTGTTTTTCTTACTGGTCATCTGATGTCAGCTGTAGTCACTGAAGACTGTCAGAAGATCCAGTGACTTTCAGGGGAAATGAGGTGGTCATCTGATGTCAGCTGTAGTCACTGAAGACTGTCAGAAGATCCAGTGACTTTCAGGGGAATGAGGTGGTCATCTGATGTCAGCTGTAGTCACTGAAGACTGTCAGAAGATCCAGTGACTTTCAGGGGAATGAGGTGGTCATCTGATGTCAGCTGTAGTCACTGAAGACTGTCAGAAGATCCAGTGACTTTCAGGGGAAATGAGGTGGTCATCTGATGTCAGCTGTAGTCACTGAAGACTGTCAGAAGATCCAGTGACTTCCAGGGGAAATGAGGTGGTCATCTGATGTCAGCTGTAGTCACTGAAGACTGTCAGAAGATCCAGTGACTTCCAGGGGAAATGAGGTGGCTATGTTTGTCATCATCATTCTTGTTTATATAGTCCATTATGTGATCTCTCTCAGATTACAGATTTTGATTGATGAGTTGCTTTTTTTTTCCCGTGTGTGTTCATTTTTGTTTTCGGTTCTTCTTCTTCTGCTTTCGAGGTTGTTGGTCACATCAGATCCTGATCCCTGCTGATGTGGCAAAGCCTGCACTCCTCTCCAGATCCTGATCCCTGCTGACGTGGCAAAGCCCGCAGTCCTCTCCAGATCCTGATCCCTGCTGACGTGTCAAAGCCCGCAGTCCTCTCCAGATCCTGACTGGAGCCCCAAAGCTTTTGGTTTTTTTTTCAGTGTCTGCAGAATGTTTGTTTGTGATAAGTTTTTAATTGTGAAAATAGCTTTCAATGTGCTCCTGGTATTACATGTAGATTTTAAAAATTGTTTTATTTTTTTTTATATTGCTCTATAGTGACGGGCACGTATGGTCTTGTTTTCCTGTTATCTGTTGCAAAACATTTATTTTGTTTGTTTTTTTTTTTCCTTTTAGCAATTTTTTAAGTTTGACAGAATTTCCCTTTCAGTATCAGTGCATTGTATTACAATAATATCTGAAATAATAATAATATATAAATCTGTTTTTTTGTGCAGGTCTGTGATAGGTCAGAGAAAGTGCTTGTTGTAGTGAAAGTATTACAGGGGTTTCTGTGAGTGCTGATATTAAATGTGATCTTTTTAGTTTTCATCAGCATTCACTTTTTTCTTCTACTTACAGTAGCATTTTTTTGTTACTGTCTGTAACAGTGCCGCATATGTTACTTGTGTTTGATTTGTAGTTACAAAAGAGCTTTTCTGTAATGTTGGTAAAATGTTTAGAGTTTATAGTTTAGTTAAATGTTCTGAGAATAGATAGTTTTGTTCCTGTAAATAGCTGCCCGGCACTGGGCTGTTAACTCATTTTTACCCAGCCTCAACCCAGGTTTTCTGTACCTGTCGTCTGAAGATCATTACAAACATAGTTTTATGGACACAGTGTGACAACTGCAAAGGTTGAGTTCATGAATTACTCTGGCTTTTTTTATGTGTCGAGATCTTCAGAGACTTTAGGCTAGTACCTACCAGAGGTTGTGCAAAACTATATCTTCATCATGAACAAGAACCGAGAATGGGTGTCAAGGAAGTTCATCAGGTTCTTCACAATTTCCACAGCTCATTGCTATAGAAGATTTGTAAACTGTCTGAAATTTTGACAGGTGGGATAGATCAGGCTCATTGGTTATACTTTGTTTTTCTTACTGGTCATCTGATGTCAGCTGTAGTCACTGAAGACTGTCAGAAGATCCAGTGACTTTCAGGGGAAATGAGGTGGTCATCTGATGTCAGCTGTAGTCACTGAAGACTGTCAGAAGATCCAGTGACTTTCAGGGGAATGAGGTGGTCATCTGATGTCAGCTGTAGTCACTGAAGACTGTCAGAAGATCCAGTGACTTTCAGGGGAATGAGGTGGTCATCTGATGTCAGCTGTAGTCACTGAAGACTGTCAGAAGATCCAGTGACTTTCAGGGGAATGAGGTGGTCATCTGATGTCAGCTGTAGTCACTGAAGACTGTCAGAAGATCCAGTGACTTCCAGGGGAAATGAGGTGGTCATCTGATGTCAGCTGTAGTCACTGAAGACTGTCAGAAGATCCAGTGACTTCCAGGGGAAATGAGGTGGCTATGTTTGTCATCATCATTCTTGTTTATATAGTCCATTATGTGATCTCTCTCAGATTACAGATTTTGATTGATGAGTTGCTTTTTTTTTCCCGTGTGTGTTCATTTTTGTTTTCGGTTCTTCTTCTTCTGCTTTCGAGGTTGTTGGTCACATCAGATCCTGATCCCTGCTGATGTGGCAAAGCCTGCACTCCTCTCCAGATCCTGATCCCTGCTGACGTGGCAAAGCCCGCAGTCCTCTCCAGATCCTGATCCCTGCTGACGTGTCAAAGCCCGCAGTCCTCTCCAGATCCTGACTGGAGCCCCAAAGCTTTTGCCCCAAACTTGTGTCCTCTGGCCATGTCTCTTATCTCAGGTCCACATGATATTATTCCATGTAAGTGTTACATTGTCGCTCAGGTCTTGGAAGAAGGAAAGTAGATTATTCCATGTGTTACATTGTCGCTCAAGTCTTGGAAGAAGGAAAGTAGATTATTCCATGTAAGTGTTATACTGTTGGCCAGGTCTTGGAAGAAGGAAAGTAGATTATTCCATGTAAGTGTTACATTGTCACTCAAGTCTTAGAAGAAGGAAAATAGATTATTCCATGTAAGTGTTATACTGTTGGCCAGGTCTTAGAAGAAGGAAAGTAGATTATTCAATGTAAGTGTTATACTGTTGGCTAGGTCTTGGAAAAAGGAAAGTAGTTTTAACATTGTTGAAGGTTGTACAAAGAAACAGATGGTGAGATCTGTTGGTTCATATGTTTTATATACTTATCTGTTTTGTAAGATACTGAGTACAGTCTGGATATTTCATAGTTTTTGTTGTGTAAGAAAATTTTCTGAGATTTGGTTTGCCATGTTGTTTTATTTCTCTGTCTGAATCAAGTATGGCAGGGTTGGACAAGTGTTTGAGATTTCACTTTCTGAGAGAGCGCATGCTAAAGATTAGCTACACACTTTCTGAGAACTCACATGTTAAAGGTGAGCTACACACTTTCTGAGAACTCACATGTTAAAGGTGAGCTACACACTTTCTGAGAACTCACATGTTAAAGGTGAGCTACACACTTTCTGAGAACTCACATGTTAAAGGTGAGCTACACACTTTCTGAGAACTCACATGTTAAAGGTGAGCTACACACTTTCTGAGAACTCACATGTTAAAGGTGAGCTACACACTTTCTGAGAACTCACATGTTAAAGGTGAGCTACACACTTTCTGAGAACTCACATGTTAAAGGTGAGCTACACACTTTCTGAGAACTCACATGTTAAAGGTGAGCTACACACTTTCTGAGAACTCACATGTTAAAGGTGAGCTACACACTTTCTGAGAACTCACATGTTAAAGGTGAGCTACACACTTTCTGAGAACTCACATGTTAAAGGTGAGCTACACACTTTCTGAGAACTCACATGTTAAAGGTGAGCTACACACTTTCTGAGAACTCACATGTTAAAGGTGAGCTACACACTTTCTGAGAACTCACATGTTAAAGATGAGCTACACACTTTCTGAGAACTCACATGTTAAAGGTGAGCTACACACTTTCTGAGAACTCACATGTTAAAGGTGAGCTACACACTTTCTGAGAACTCACATGTTAAAGGTGAGCTACACACTTTCTGAGAACTCACATGTTAAAGGTGAGCTACACACTTTCTGAGAACTCACATGTTAAAGGTGAGCTACACACTTTCTGAGAACTCACATGTTAAAGGTGAGCTACACACTTTCTGAGAACTCACATGTTAAAGGTGAGCTACACACTTTCAGGTTCTAAGGGTAGGATTTTTATTTTTAGTTCATTAAATGGGTCACCTGCTCTTGTTTTCTGAGGCCACATTTGACAGTCTGATCATGCTGGATCCATGTTTGATGTCATTCACAGTCTGATCATGCTGGATCCATGTTTGATGTCATTCACAGTCTGATCATGCTGGATCCATGTTTGATGTCATTCACAGTCTGATCATGCAAGATCCATGTTTGATGTCATTCACAGCCTGATCATGCTGGATCCATATTTAATGTCATATGACATCGGCACACAGCTCAGAACTTTGAGTATCCAGCTGTTCACCTTTCATTATATACAAGTCATCTATAAATAGTATCTCATATATTAATCATCCATAAAGAGTATCTCAAATAATAAAAATCCATAAAGAGTATCTTCTAGGTTGCATACATTTTATGTCTAGTAAAATAAGTTAGAAGTAATGACATGCTGATACACATATATGTAATCAGTGATGGTGGAAATCTGTTGCAACATGACAGACTTGTTCATTTGTTTGTTGTGAGGGATGAAGTCAGAGTATGATTGTGATGGAGATGTTTCACTAATGTAAAGACTGTTTTTGATACTTAAATCATTGCTTCCCCAGCCCCCACAGTTCCTCACACACATTTGAAGTGTTGGTATGTAGTTGATGATATTTTGATGTATGTATTTAATGATATTTTGGTCAAATATCCAGTGTAACTGTGAAAGTTGTTACAGCAATACTGTCAGTACTCCAGTACACTCACAGCAATACTGTCAGTACTCCAGTACACTCACAGCAATACTGTCAGTACTCCAGTACACTCACAGCAATACTGTCAGTACTCCAGTACACTCACAGCAATACTGTCAGTACTCCAGTACACTCACAGCAATACTGTCAGTACTCCAGTACACTCACAGCAATACTGTCAGTACTCCAGTACACTCACAGCAATACTGTCAGTACTCCAGTACACTCACAGCAATACTGTCAGTACTCCAGAACACTCACAGCAATACTGTCAGTACTCCAGTACACTCACAGCAATACTGTCAGTACTCCAGTACACTCACAGCAATACTGTCAGTACTCCAGTACACTCACAGCAATACTGTCAGTACTCCAGTACACTCACAGCAATACTGTCAGTACTCCAGAACACTCACAGCAATACTGTCAGTACTCCAGAACACTCACAGCAATACTGTCAGTACTCCAGTACACTCACAGCAATACTGTCAGTACTCCAGTACACTCACAGCAATACTGTCAGTACTCCAGAACACTCACAGCAATACTGTCAGTACTCCAGTACACTCACAGCAATACTGTCAGTACTCCAGAACACTCACAGCAATACTGTCAGTACTCCAGTACACTCACAGCAATACTGTCAGTACTCCAGTACACTCAGTGTTTCTGCTAATACTAGTGCACTGTTTTCTTTTTCCTGACAGTTTTTTTTTTTAGCTTAATACTCACACCTCAGTGGTGAAGTAGATAGAGCATATGTGTCTGATGTCAGTGCCTGAAGATTCAGCACTAGCTTGTGGCATCCTGACAGACCCACTTGTAAAAGTTTGTCCCAGGTTTTGCTGGGAGTTTGGGAAGAAAGAATGAACAGGCATAGACTGCTGATAGTACCATGTAGTGTGGTAGCTTAATAAGTGTAGTGTGCTAGCCTGATGTGGGTAGTATGCTAGTATGATGAGGGTAATGTGCTAGCATGATGTGGGTAATGTGCTAGCACAATGTGGGTAATGTTCTAGCACGATGTGGGTAATGTTCTAGCACGATGTGGGTAATGTGGGTACTAACATGGTATCTCTTATATGACTCAAAGACAGAACACTGGGCTTCATAACTCTTAACTTTATGAAAGTTCCATACTGCACTTTGACTAGAACTGCTGTATATGATGACAGAATGTTATAAATATGTACATACAACAAAAACTTCTTTATTGTGTTCATTTTTTTTTTCTGCCATGACTGTTAACCTGACCACAGCGTTTGAAACAAATGTTTTTTTACCTTTCATTTTAAATGTGCTTATCTGGCAGATGGCCATGTTTGAGGCTATGTTTTTTTGTCCAGTAGAGCCAAAATCAACAATTTTCTTTTTCTTTTTGAAAAACAAAAGGCATTTACAATATCTCCACATGTAGAGTTGTAGTTTACAAATTGTGGTGTAGAAGACGTGAAATCACCAAGTCATTCTGATCTTCTGTGAAAATTCAGGATTTTTAAGAATCTGTGAAATAATGCTTGGTATTAACAAAAGATGACTAAGTTTGAGAATTTTGTGATTGAATTATAAAAGTAGAATGATCTTAGTTTTGAGAGAAATCTTCATGTCATTTCAAAAATAAAATGAACGAAGGTAAATTTCTCTTGCAGAAACAGCTACAACTTTCCCCATGTCTGCTTATGCAAAATAAAACTGATGAATCATTAAAGAAACAAAACACAGCCACAAAGTAATTCTTTCTGCCAGAATAGTCTTTACCGTTTTGAGGTTTAGAAGTATGTATTTAATGATATTTTGGTCAAATATCCAGTGTAACTGTGAAAGTTGTTACAGCAATACTGTCAGTACTCCAGTACACTCACAGCAATACTGTCAGTACTCCAGTACACTCACAGCAATACTGTCAGTACTCCAGTACACTCACAGCAATACTGTCAGTACTCCAGTACACTCACAGCAATACTGTCAGTACTCCAGTACACTCACAGCAATACTGTCAGTACTCCAGTACACTCACAGCAATACTGTCAGTACTCCAGTACACTCACAGCAATACTGTCAGTACTCCAGTACACTCACAGCAATACTGTCAGTACTCCAGAACACTCACAGCAATACTGTCAGTACTCCAGTACACTCACAGCAATACTGTCAGTACTCCAGTACACTCACAGCAATACTGTCAGTACTCCAGTACACTCACAGCAATACTGTCAGTACTCCAGTACACTCACAGCAATACTGTCAGTACTCCAGAACACTCACAGCAATACTGTCAGTACTCCAGAACACTCACAGCAATACTGTCAGTACTCCAGTACACTCACAGCAATACTGTCAGTACTCCAGTACACTCACAGCAATACTGTCAGTACTCCAGAACACTCACAGCAATACTGTCAGTACTCCAGTACACTCACAGCAATACTGTCAGTACTCCAGAACACTCACAGCAATACTGTCAGTACTCCAGTACACTCACAGCAATACTGTCAGTACTCCAGTACACTCAGTGTTTCTGCTAATACTAGTGCACTGTTTTCTTTTTCCTGACAGTTTTTTTTTTTAGCTTAATACTCACACCTCAGTGGTGAAGTAGATAGAGCATATGTGTCTGATGTCAGTGCCTGAAGATTCAGCACTAGCTTGTGGCATCCTGACAGACCCACTTGTAAAAGTTTGTCCCAGGTTTTGCTGGGAGTTTGGGAAGAAAGAATGAACAGGCATAGACTGCTGATAGTACCATGTAGTGTGGTAGCTTAATAAGTGTAGTGTGCTAGCCTGATGTGGGTAGTATGCTAGTATGATGAGGGTAATGTGCTAGCATGATGTGGGTAATGTGCTAGCACAATGTGGGTAATGTTCTAGCACGATGTGGGTAATGTTCTAGCACGATGTGGGTAATGTGGGTACTAACATGGTATCTCTTATATGACTCAAAGACAGAACACTGGGCTTCATAACTCTTAACTTTATGAAAGTTCCATACTGCACTTTGACTAGAACTGCTGTATATGATGACAGAATGTTATAAATATGTACATACAACAAAAACTTCTTTATTGTGTTCATTTTTTTTTTCTGCCATGACTGTTAACCTGACCACAGCGTTTGAAACAAATGTTTTTTTACCTTTCATTTTAAATGTGCTTATCTGGCAGATGGCCATGTTTGAGGCTATGTTTTTTTGTCCAGTAGAGCCAAAATCAACAATTTTCTTTTTCTTTTTGAAAAACAAAAGGCATTTACAATATCTCCACATGTAGAGTTGTAGTTTACAAATTGTGGTGTAGAAGACGTGAAATCACCAAGTCATTCTGATCTTCTGTGAAAATTCAGGATTTTTAAGAATCTGTGAAATAATGCTTGGTATTAACAAAAGATGACTAAGTTTGAGAATTTTGTGATTGAATTATAAAAGTAGAATGATCTTAGTTTTGAGAGAAATCTTCATGTCATTTCAAAAATAAAATGAACGAAGGTAAATTTCTCTTGCAGAAACAGCTACAACTTTCCCCATGTCTGCTTATGCAAAATAAAACTGATGAATCATTAAAGAAACAAAACACAGCCACAAAGTAATTCTTTCTGCCAGAATAGTCTTTACCGTTTTGAGGTTTAGAAGTTGTTATAGTTTTCTGGTGAACAAATATTGCAGTATGATATGATATTTGAAAATGATCTGTGCAATCTTATTTATGTTCCATAACTTGATATTATTGATGGCTTGGTAAATCCTTTACCCTTTTTTAAAAATTAGACAATCCTATTTTTATCAGCTCATTATGTTTTTGTATTAGTAGTTTTATGTTTTATAATCAAATATGTCATTTGGTGACATTTCTGCTTGTTGTACCTCTTGCATGTGAAATCTCATTTGTAAAACTGATATTACAACCAGATGTGATCTATTTTCAAGTTTTTGTGTTCTTTTAAAATGTTGTTGTATATTTTCTGTAGTGCTGTAGTGCATTCTGGCTTCCCTTCAGGCATAAGCAAGAGTGTAAAGTGGTCACCATTTTGTGTCCTCGTAGATGTTGCTGAAGTATGTGTGTGGATGTCAGATATTAATGGTAGCTTCTTGATGTTATCATACAGGACACTGTCTCTCATGGTGATGTTATCATTCAGGACACTGTCTCTCGTGGCTGTTATCAAACAGGACACTGTCTCTCATGGCTGATGTTATTATGCAGGATACTGTCTCTCATGGCTGATGTTATCATGCAGGACAGTTCTGTCATGGCTGATGTTATCATGCAGGACACTTCTGTCATGGCTGATGTTATCATGCAGGACACTTCTGTCATGGCTGATGTTATCATGCAGGACACTTCTCTCATGGCTGATGTTATCAAGCAGAATACTTTCTCTCATGGCTGATGTTATCAAATGGGATACTGTCTCTCATGGCTGATGTTATCAAGCAGGATACTTTCTCTCATGGCTGATGTTATCAAATGGGTTAATATCTCTCATGGCTGATGTTATCTTGCAGGATACAGTCTCATGGCTGATGTTATCAAGCAGGACACTTCTCTCATGGTGATGTTATCATACAGGACACTGTCTCTCATGGTGATGTTATCATACAGGACACTGTCTCTGATGCTGATGTTATCATACAGGATACTGTCTCTCATGATGATGTTATCATACAGGACACTGTCTCTCATGGCTGATGTTATCATGCAGGATACTGTTTCCCATGGCTGTTATCATACAGGACACTGTCTCTCATGGCTGATGTTATCATTCAGGACACTGTCTCTCATGGCTGATGTTATCATTCAGGACACTGTCTCTCATGGCTGATGCTATCATGCAGGACACTGTCTCTCATGGCTGATGTTATCATGCAAGACACTGTCTCTCATGCTGATATTATCATGTAGGATACTGTCTCTCATGGCTGATGTTATCATGCAGGACACTGTCTCTCATGGCTGATGTTATCATGCAGGATACTCTCTCTCATGGCTGATGTTATCATGCAGGACACTGTCTCTCATGCTGATATTATCATGTAGGATACTGTCTCTCATGGCTGATGTTATCATGCAGGACACTGTCTCTCATGGCTGATGTTATCATGCAGGATACTCTCTCTCATGGCTGATGTTATCATGCAGGACACTGTCTCTCATGCTGATATTATCATGTAGGATACTGTCTCTCATGGCTGATGTTATCATGCAGGACACTGTCTCTCATGGCTGATGTTATCATGCAGGATACTCTCTCTCATGGCTGATGTTATCATGCAGGAACTCTCTCTCATGGCTGATGTTATCGTGCAGGACACTGTCTCTCATGGCTGATGTTATTATGCAGAATACTGTCTCTCATGGCTGATGTTATCATGCAGGACAGTTCTGTCATGGCTGATGTTATCATGCAGGACACTTCTCTCATGGCTGATGTTATCAAGCAGAATACTTTCTCTCATGGCTGATGTTATCAAATGGGATACTGTCTCTCATGGCTGATGTTATCAAGCAGGATACTTTCTCTCATGGCTGATGTTATCAAATGGGTTACTGTCTCTCATGGCTGATGTTATCTTGCAGGATACAGTCTCATGGCTGATGTTATCAAGCAGGACACTTCTTTCATGGCTGATGTTATCAAACAGGATACTGCCTCTCATGGCTGATGTTATCATGCAGGACACTGCCTCTCATGGCTGATGTTATCAAGCAGGACACTGCCTCTCATGGCTGATGTTATCATGCAGGACACTGTCTCTCATGGCTGATGTTATCAAGCAGGACACTGCCTCTCATGGCTGATGTTATCATGCAGGACACTACCTCTCATGGCTGATGTTATCAACCAGGACACTGCCTCTCATGGCTGATGTTATCAAGCAGGACACTGTCTCTCATGGCTGATGTTATCAACCAGGACACTGCCTCTCATGGCTGATGTTATCAAGTAGGAAATTGACTCTCATGGTTGATGTTATCAAGCAGGACACTGCCTCTCATGGCTGATGTTATCAAGCAGGACACTACCTCTCATGGCTGATGTTATCAACCAGGACACTGCCTCTCATGGCTGATGTTATCAAGTAGGAAATTGACTCTCATGGTTGATGTTATCAAGCAGGACACTGCCTCTCATGGCTGATGTTATCAAGCAGGACACTGCCTCTCATGGCTGATGTTATCAAGCAGGACACTGCCTCTCATGGCTGGCTTCTTTTTTTTTTTTTTTTGTTCCTTTTTGTTTGTTGGTATACTAGTGTTATCAGTAGACACAAGAAAACTTAATCATATTTTGGCTCATAGATTCAAGTTTTTGGTGAATGCTTCTGTTACGTGCCTTTTCCTTCTCTTCCCTCGTTAAATTGTGCACTGCTCCTTCATAAAACAGGAAGTGTGCCAGTGATGAGTTCCAGGCAGAAAAGTTCCGCACTGGCCTAACCTTTAGGTGTTTCTTTGTTGCTTTTTTTTTTATTTAACGGTGACCGGAGAAACAGCACTGCTTCAGTTTTCAGTGCTTAAATAAAGAAAGAAATTTAAATAAGAAAAATAAAGAAAACAAAGAAATCCCTTACAAGTACTGTAAGAGTGCTATTTGTGGATGAAAGCTTTTGATAAGGAAAAAAAGATCATTTCACTGTGTTAACAAACATTCAAATTAAGTGCATGAAGGTCAGAGCCAGAGTCTTGTGTTTGTTTTAGGTGAAGCTGGTTGTGATAGTTCCAGTCCTGCCACAGAAATGTTGGACAAACTGTAGAAATGATGTGAAACATTTTGTTCTGTTTTCATAGCTTTGTAACATTTTGTAAATTCATGTTAGTTAGCCATATTTATACATGTAGGATACATGGAGTCAGAGTCATGTTAGTTAGCCATATTTATACATGTAGGATACATGGAGTCAGAGTCATGTTAGTTAGCCATATTTATACATGTAGGATACATGGAGTCAGAGTCATGTTCATCATCATCATCATCATCATCATCATGATGTGCCGTGCTGACTGGCATTGGCTATTATGCTTCTCCAGAGTACCCGATCCTTCATGCAGGCCATCAGCTCAGTTGGTGATCTCCTCTCACACCATCCCGTCGGACTGTCCAGTATCATTTCTCTTGGTCTTCCTCTTGATCTTCTTCCTTCTGTTTTTCCTGTTGTTATAATATTTTCAATGCCCCCTCTTCTCATTGCATGTCCCATGAAAGTACATTGTCTCTCTCTTATCTTTTTGACAAGGTTTTTTGTCTCTCCAGCTCTTCTCATACATTCTTCATTAGTTATTTTTTCTGTCCAGGGGATTTGCAACATTCTTCTGATAAACCACATTTCTGCTGCTTCCAATGATTTTTGTGCAGACTTGCCTATTGTCCATGATTCACTTCCATATAACAAGATAGGATCAATATAGCATTTTAGGACTCGTTTTCTAACATTCATTGATAAGGATGTGTTAGCAAATATGTTTCTCTTTCTCTGGAATGCAGTCTTTGCTTGGCCTATTCTGTTCCTAATTTCTGTTCTGCATTTCCCATCTGAAGTTATTACTGCTCCAGGGTATTTGAATTTCTGCACCTGCTTTAGAATAGTTCTGTTTAATTTAATACTGCATGCTGGTGGATTCTGTTTCTTAGATATAACCATAGTCTCTGTCTTTGATGTTCAAAGTAAGGCCTTTCTGTTCACTTCCTTTGGCGACTTTATCCAAGAGATTTTGCAGGTCTTGTTGGTTCTCAGCTATCAGTACTGTGTCGTCAGCATACCGAAGGTTGTTAATATTGTATCCTCCAATTTTTATGCCTGGTTCTGTGATGATTGTTCTTAGAATATTCTCGCTATACAGAGAAAAAAGGTCTGGAGATAGTACACATCCTTGTCGCACCCCTTGTTTTATAGGTTGATATTTTCCAATTCTATTTTTAACTCGAACTGCTGCTTCTTGCTGCCAGTATAGATGTTTTACAATCCTCAGGTCTTTGCCGTCTATATTGATGTCTTCAAGCACTTTAATAATTTCATTATGTTTCACCTTGTCAAATGCCTTGGTGTAATCAATGAAGCTTAAGTAGAGATCTGTCTGTACTTCTAAAGCTCTTTCTGTTAGTGTTCGTAAAGCATAAATGGCATTGTGTGTTCCCTTTCCTTCAACAAATCCGAACTGTTCATCTGCTATTTCCATTTTTATCTTTTTCCTTGTTCTTCTCATAATTATTCTCAGAAGTAGCTTCGTTATGTGACATGAGAGTCAGAGTCAGTGTTAGTTAGCCATATTTATACATGTAGGATACATGGAGTCAGAGTCAGTGTTAGTTAGCCATATTTATACATGTAGGATACATGGAGTCAGAGTCGTGTTAGTTAGCCATATTTATACATGTAGGATACATGGAGTCAGAGTCAGTGTCTCAGACATGATTGTTTGGTTACACTGTCAAGTTTAGGTTTCAGGAAGAAAGTTTTTTTAAAAAGCCCCTAATCTTAGAGCAAAAGTCAGACTAAGGAAGGAAGTAAGATTTTTGTGTTTTAGAACAAAAAAAAACCAAAAAACCAAAAGATGCACACATCACACACAAAGGAATCAATCTTCGATCACTAAAAAGTGAACCATCACTAAACTATACTGGTTTGGTTATTAACCTGTTTCATGGCCAGCTTTGTTTGTTCCCATATCACTTGCTATCAGACCTGCTTGTGCTGTTTTAAAATGATGTGACATATCTGGGTGTTAGTTTAGCAGTTAAAAAAAAACACAAACTGTAAGATAACAAAATAAACAGTTTTGGTTTGACAGTCTATTTTTGGTGTTCCAGTTCTTCCTTCGGGTGTTTCTGTTTGTTTTAGCTGGTCACAGACCCGCGTAATTGTCATCAGTTTTCAGATCCATTTCCTTGTCATCAATTGTGGAACAGTGGTTCTCATATTTTTGTGATCTGAGCAGCGCTTGTACGCAGTCATGGTCACAGCTGACTGTTTAAGATCCATTGCAAGATCTTTCCAGAACACACAGAATGATTGCATGGTAAAATAGGTACAGAGAACAGAACAAAGAATGGATGATATAATCAAGAGTTGGAGATAGATTTGTTGTCCCATTGTAGATGAGTTCTACACAGAGAAGTGCTGTCCTAACATAGATGAGTTCTACACAGAGAAGTGCTGTCTTAACATAGATGAGTTCTACACAGAGAAATGCTGTCTTAACATAGATGAGTTCTACACAGAGAAGTGCTGTCTTAACATAGATGAGTTCTACACAGAGAAGTGCTGTCCTAACATAGATGAGTTCTACACAGAGAAATGCTGTCTTAACATAGATGAGTTCTACACAGAGAAGTGCTGTCCTAACATAGATGAGTTCTACACAGAGAAGTGCTGTCTTAACATAGATGAGTTCTACACAGAGAAGTGCTGTCTTAACATAGATGAGTTCTACACAGAGAAGTGCTGTCCTAACATAGATGAGTTCTACACACAGAAGTGCTGTCCTAACATAGATGAGTTCTACACAGAGAAGTGCTGTCTTAACATAGATGAGTTCTACACAGAAAAATGCTGTCCTAATATAGATGAGTTGTACACGGAGAAATGCTGTCCTGACATAGTCTGCTGTCATGACATAGATGGAGGAGACTGTGTATGTTTGTGTCATAATACAGAGATCTACGCAGAGAAATACTGTCTTAAGTAATAGAAAATCCTGACATAAAAAAATGATGTTTTTACCACAAGAGTTCTGTGCAATTCCTGTATCTTCCCTTTACTCTTGAACACAATTTTTAGTGTATTCATTTCACAGCTGCTACTTTCTAAATATTAATATTGCTTCTGATGCTGCTGTTATTACTATTGCTAATACTAATTACAGCCGCTGTACTATCTTTGTTAGTAGCAGTACTGTTACAACTACTGCTACCATTACTGCCGGTACTGTTACTACTACTACCTTTACTGCCGGTACTGTTACAACTACTACTACCTTTACTGCCGGTACTGTTACTACTACTACCATTACTGCCGGTACTGTTACTACTACTACCATTACTGCCGGTACTGTTACTACTACTACCTTTACTGCCGGTACTGTTACAACTACTACTACCTTTACTGCCGGTACTGTTACTACTACTACCATTACTGCCGGTACTGTTACTACTACTACTACCATTACTGCCGGTACTGTTACTACTACTAACATTACTGCCGGTACTGTTTTTTGTCTATTTTCATATGTAAATGAAACACTTCCTCTTCCTCTTTTCTTTCTATATGCACAGTAACTCTCCATATGTTACGATCTTTCGCCAGTTTTCGTCACAGCTAGAACAGATCTCGTATGGATAATATACAAATATTCCATATTTTAGTCCACCCTTTCGATCTCTTTTGAAGTTCGTAGTAGAAAATTTATCCAGCTTGTCTCAGTCACCTTGGTTTTATAAGTGCTGTCATCTTCTCTTGTCGCTTGTCTCAGCCACCTTGGTTTTATAAGTGCTGTCATCTTTTCTTGTCGCTTGTCTCAGCCACCTTGGTTTTATAAGTGGTGTCATCTTCTCTTGTCGCTTGTCTCAATCACCTTAGTTTTATAATTGCTGTCATCTTCTCTTGTGGCTTGTCTCAGCCAACTTGGCTTTATAATTGCTGTCATCTTCTCTTGTCCCAGCCACCTTGGTTTAGTAAGTGCTGTCATATTCTCTTGTCGCTTGTCTCAGTCACCTAGGTTTTATAAGTGTTGTCATCTTCTCTTGTCTCAATCACCTTGGTTTTATAAGTGCTGTCATCTTCTCTTGTCACTTGTCTCAGTCACCTTGGTTTTATAAGTGCTGTCATCTTCTCTTGTCACTTGTCTCAGCCACCTTGGTTTTATAAGTGCTGTCATCGTGTCTTGTGGCTTGTCTCAATCACCTTGGTTTTATAAGTGCTGTCATCGTGCCTTGTCTCTTGTTTCAACCACTTTGGTTTTATAATTGCTGTCATCGTCTCTTGTAGCTTGTCTCAGCCACCTTGATTTAGTAAGTACTGTCGCTATGAATTGAAGCTTTGCATATCGCAGAACCTGACAATTATTGGTGACCTTGTCCAGCCAGCACGTGTCTGGTAATCAGGTCAAGAGGATAAAGGTTTTTCTCTTGTCTAGAGCACATTCAGGTGCTCCGGACTGCAGGTGTGTGAAGTTAAAGTGTGTGAAGTTAATGGTGTGTGAAGTTAAAATGTGTGAAGTTAATGGTGTGTGAAGTCAAAAGTAGTTTTAATTGCAGCTGGTTTAAATGTCTTTTTCTTTTAAAGGTTGGAGTTGTAGGCGAAATTTAGAAAAATACATGAGTCAGGTCCCAGAGAGAAGTATCACACATGAAAGAGTTGAGTCAGTAGAAATATATCATATATGAAAGAGTTGAGTCAGTAGAAATATATCATACATGAAAGAGTTGAGTCAGTAGAAATATATCATACATGAAAGAGTTGAGTCAGTAGAAATATATCATACATGAAAGAGTTGAATCAGTAGAAGTATATCATACATGAAAGAGTTGAGTCAGTAGACATATATCATACATGAAAGAGTTGAATCAGTAGAAGTATATCATACATGAAAGAGCTGAGTCTGTAGAAATATATCATACATGAAAGAGCTGAGTCAGTAGAAATATATCATACATGAAAGAGTTGAGTTAGTAGAAATATATCATACATGAAGGAGTTGAGTTAGTAGAAATATATCATACATGAAAGAGCTGAGTCTGTAGAAATATATCATACATGAAAGAGTTGAGTTAGTAGAAATATATCATACATGAAAGAGTTGAGTTAGTAGAAATATATCATACATGAAAGGGTTGAGTTAGTAGAAATATATCATACATGAAGGAGTTGAGTTAGTAGAAATATATCGTACATGAAAGAGTTGAGTTAGTAGAAATATATCATACATGAAAGGGTTGAGTTAGTAGAAATATATCATACATGAAGGAGTTGAGTTAGTAGAAATATATCATACATGAAGGAGTTGAGTTAGTAGAAATATATCATACATGAAGGAGTTGAGTCGGTAGAAATATATACTACATGAAAGAGTTAAGTCACTAGAAAAAAAGTGGAGTCAGGACGAGTAGAGTTGTGTCGTTTATGAAGGAGTTACTAGTAGAAGTAGTAGTAGTAGTAATAGTAGTAGTAGTAGTAGTAGTAGTAGTAGTAGTAGTAGTAGTAATATTAGTATGAAGGAGTTACTACTACTATTAGTAGTAAATAGTTGTATGAGGGAGTCACTACTACTAGTAGTAGTATGAGAGAGTTACTAATAGTAGTATGAGCAAGTCACTACTACTAGTAGTAGTATGAGAGAGTTACTATTACTAATAGTAGTATGAGCAAGTCACTACTACTAGTAGTAGTAGTAGTAGTATGAGAGAGTTACTAATAGTAGTATGAGGGAGTTTGTGTCGGACAGTGAACAAAAATGATAGAAGAGTTGAAGGCCTGACGTAAAGCCCTAATATTTACTTCATTCAGGATATCACACCCAGCGGACAACTTTATCAAAGATAGCAAGGACAAGATAACAGGACTTTTATGTCCATATTTTATCGTATCCTGGTGTCACGTGGTACCCCTCCATCTTTATTACAGTCGGGGAATCGTGGATGTGACTTCCTAGAGTTTTGGCCGGAGGGGAAGTTCACGATATAAAAATGGCAGACACAGGAATACTTGCAGATTTATATATAGAGAGATACTTGACGGAAAGGGAATACAAGTATAAGAAATTGTTTCAACAAAACACTGTCTTTGTTTGTCTCCATGTCTTTCTGCCCGCCTGTCTTTTCTGGTTTCAGCACAAGGCGCTGTCTCATGATAGCCTGTTGTATTTAACATGATGTATTCGTCACGATGAATATTTTGTCATCTCCTGGATTGTTTTGTTTTCCAGAATTATGTTTACATGCCAGTAAATCCTCATTTTCTCATAATGTCAGTGTATCAAGAGCTATATTTTCCAAGTTAGTGTATTACAAGGTCTGTATTCCCTGTCAGTGTATGAAGAGATATATATTTCCAAGTTAGTGTATTACAAGGTCTGTATTCCCTGTCAGTGTAACAAGAGCTATATTTTCCAAGTTAGTGTATTACAAGGTCGGTATTCTTATTCAGCAGCCTTTATTTTCCCTTTAGTGCATTAATTAAGGGAAGGTGAAGGGATGGAAATAAGAGACATTTTGGAATTATTATAACTGTTCCTGTAACTCTGTTGTAACTCTTCCTGTAATTCTGCTGTAACTCTTTCTGTAACTCTGCTGTAACTCTTCCTGTAACTCTGCTGTAACTCTTCCTGTAACTCTGCTGTAACTCTTCCTGTAACTCTGCTGTAACTCTGCTGTAACTCTTCCTGTAATTCTGCTGTAACTCTTCATGTAATGCTGCTGTAACTATTCTTATAACTCTGCTTGTAACTGTGCCTTTAATTCTGCCTGTAACACTGTCGTAACTCTTCCTGTAACTCTGCCTGTAACACTGCCATAACTCTTCCTGTAACTCTGCCTGTAACATTGCTGTAACTTTTACTGTAACTCTTCTGTAACTCTGCTGTAACTCTACCTGTGATTCTGCTGTAACTTTGCCTGTAACTCTGCCTGTAATTCTGCCTGTAACTCTGCTGTCACTCGGTCTGTAATTGGTGTAACTCTGTTGTAACTCTGCTGTAACTCTGTCTGTAGCTGTTTCATTAACTCTGCTGTACCTCTGCCCGTAACTCTGCCTGTAACTAAATCTGCCAGTAAACCTGTTGTAACTCTGCCTGTAACTGTGCCTGTAACTCTGTTGTAACTCTGCCTGTAACCGTGCCTTTACCTCTTCTGTAACTGGTGTAAATCTGCCTGTATTTCTGCTCTAACTCTGCCTGTAACCGTGCCTGTATCTCTGCTGTAACTCTGCCTGTAACTGTGCCTGTAACTCTGTTTTAACTCTGCCTGTAACCGTGCCTTTACCTCTGTTGTAACTGGTGTAAATCTGCCTGTATCTCTGCTCTAACTCTGCCTGTAACTCGGCTGTAAATCTTCCTGTAACTCTGCTGTAACTCTTCCTGTAACTTTGCTGTAACTATTCCTGTAGCTCTGCTGTAACTATTCCTGTAACTCTGCCGTAACTCTTCCTGTAACTCTGCTGTAACTCTGCCTATAACTCTGCCCGTAACTCTGATTATAATTCTGCCTGTAAATCTGTCTATAACTCTGACTGTAATTCTGCCTATAACTCTGCCCGTAACTCTGCCTGTAACTCTGTCTATAACTCTGCCTATAGCTCTGCCTGTAACTCTGCCCGTAACTCTGCCTGTAACTCTGTCTATAACTCTGCCTATAGCTCTGCCTGTAACTCTGCCCGTAACTCTGCCTGTAACTCTGTCTATAACTCTGCCTATAGCTCTGCCCGTAACTCTGCCTGTAACTCTGTCTATAACTCTGCCTATAACTCTGCCTGTAACTCTGCATGTAACTCTGCCTGTAACTCTGTCTATAACTCTGCCTATAACTCTGCCTGTAACTCTGTCTATAACTCTGTCTATAACTCTGTCTATAACTCTGCCTGTAACTCTGCCCGTAACTCTGCCTGTAACTCTGTCTATAACTCTGCCTATAACTCTGCCTATAACTCTGAATGTAACTCTGTCTATAACTCTGTCTATAACTCTGCCTGTAACTCTGCCCGTAACTCTGCCTGTAACTCTGTCTATAACTCTGCCTGTAACTCTGTCTATAACTCTGCCTGTAACTCTGTCTATAACTCTGTCTATAACTCTGCCTGTAACTGCCTATAAATCAGCTGTAACTCTAAGTCTGCCTAAAACTTAGCCTGTAACACTGCATGTAACTTCCTGTAACTGTGCCTGTAACTCTGCTGTAACTGTGCCTGCAACTGTTCGTATAACTGCCTGTAACTCTGCCTATAACTCTGCATATAACTCTGTCTTAAACTCTGCCTATATCTCTGCCTGTAACTGCCTATAATTCTGCGGTAACTCTGCCTGTAACTGTGAGTATAACTCTGCCTGTAACTCTGTCTGTAATTCTGCCTATATCTCTGCCTGTAACTGCCTATAATTCTGACGTAAATCTGCCTGTAACTGTGCGTATAACTGTAACGCTGCCTGTAATTGCCTATAACTCTGCCTATAACTCTGCCTGTAACAGCAAGTAACTCTGCCTGTAACTCTGCCTGTAACAGCATATAACTCTGCTCTAACTCTGCCTATAACTCTGCCTGTAACAGCAAGTAACTCTGCCTGTAACTCTGCTTTAAGTGACTGAAAGTCTTGTCTGTACGACTTAACTGGCTGAAAAATCTGACGTCTCACCTCCGTATCCCGAACAAAGAAACTTTGGCTTCCAGGATGTGTTTTGTTGCGGGGACGGTCTCGCTGTTTGTGGGGGCTGGGACAAGTTTTTCGCTTGAATGAGCCAAAGTGTTTAACTGCGACGTATTTTGTATGTTGTTTAACTTTGCTCTAGTCGACACTTATCTCTTACACCCACGCGTTCTTGTCAGAGTTGTTTTCTGTATTCACAAACGTCTTTTTACAAGAACGGTATGCCGCGGGGCAGAGGCGTGCCGCCAGGGAGCTGGAAGTGTGCCGCCAAAAACAATATTTGTGAACAAATTACAGCAAATTTTTGGTTATTTATGAGAAAAATGTCCGGATCCAGGTAGAGAGAACACAGCAGTTTTGGGTGTTGTTCTAGTTCAGCGTGAGATGAAATGGCCAGAGACCTGTGCCTCCAAGCACTCTCATATTTCACGTTGAAAACAAGGTCTTGTATGATACAACTTTACATGGCTGTCCGGTTTTTCATTTGTCAGTGCATAATGTCATACTTTATTTGAAAATAGTCAGTGTAGTGTGTAATAATTTGAAAATAGTCAGTGTAGTGTGTAATAATTTGAAAATAGTCAGTGTAGTGTGTAATAATTTGAAAATAGTCAGTGTAGTGTGTAATAATTTGAAAATAGTCAGTGTAGTGTGTAATAATTTGAAAATACTAAAAGTGTGAGGTTAACTGCACGAGAGTCCAGCATTAAGAAAACGAGTATGCCTTGACAGAAGGCAACTGGTTGTTGTTCTGTCTTAAGATTTCATGTTCCTGGGCGATATTGTACGCTGACCTACACACTCTTTACAATGTCCAATGTATAATATAAGTATTATATTTGCTTATAGATAACTAAGGACTGGTCAAGAGATTTTATACTTTTCTGAGAGTGAATTTGTAGAAATCTTCCAGCAAAACTGTACCTAACTACGAACATCAGTGACAGGTGAGATAAATCTATGTCGGCACTGCCTCACCTGTACTGATATCTGCAGTCATCTTTGTATCGAAAATATAGAAACACCCACACCATTAACTATTATATACATATACCCACACCGCTATCAGATAGGTACACCCACACAGCTTATCAGATAGATATACCCACACAGCTTATCAGATAGATACCCATATCACTAACAGACACCACAAACTAATAGGTAGATACACCAACACCACTAACTGGTAGATAAGATACACACACAGCAATGTTACATACAGGTACTCAAGCTGCTGTTACAAAGATACACCCACACAACTAATTGTTAAACAAGTACGCAATAACAACAAACTAGTAAATAAACAAACCCAAACAACTAACAATCAGATACACCTCACACTGGTAACAATTACATAGAGACATCTTTGTCTCTTACTTTCACATTATACTCATCAATTTCACACTCAGTTTTTGTTCTCTGATTATAGCTGTGTACAGACACTACTTTCACGCTGTAATTATCAAAGCTACACTTAGTTTCTGTTCTCTGATTATAGCCGTGTACTAATAGTACTTTCACACTGTAATCATCAAAGTTACACTTAGTTTCTGTTCTCTTAATTTAGCTGTGTACTGACATTACTTTCACACTGTAATCATCAAAGTTACACTTGATTTATGTGACTGAAAGTCTTGTCTGTACGACTTAACTGGCTGAAAAATCTGACGTCTCACCTCCGTATCCCGAACAAAGAAACTTTGGCTTCCAGGATGTGTTTTGTTGCGGGGACGGTCTCGCTGTTTGTGGGGGCTGGGACAAGTTTTTCGCTTGAATGAGCCAAAGTGTTTAACTGCGACGTATTTTGTATGTTGTTTAACTTTGCTCTAGTCGACACTTATCTCTTACACCCACGCGTTCTTGTCAGAGTTGTTTTCTGTATTCACAAACGTCTTTTTACAAGAACGGTATGCCGCGGGGCAGAGGCGTGCCGCCAGGGAGCTGGAAGTGTGCCGCCAAAAACAATATTTGTGAACAAATTACAGCAAATTTTTGGTTATTTATGAGAAAAATGTCCGGATCCAGGTAGAGAGAACACAGCAGTTTTGGGTGTTGTTCTAGTTCAGCGTGAGATGAAATGGCCAGAGACCTGTGCCTCCAAGCACTCTCATATTTCACGTTGAAAACAAGGTCTTGTATGATACAACTTTACATGGCTGTCCGGTTTTTCATTTGTCAGTGCATAATGTCATACTTTATTTGAAAATAGTCAGTGTAGTGTGTAATAATTTGAAAATAGTCAGTGTAGTGTGTAATAATTTGAAAATAGTCAGTGTAGTGTGTAATAATTTGAAAATAGTCAGTGTAGTGTGTAATAATTTGAAAATAGTCAGTGTAGTGTGTAATAATTTGAAAATACTAAAAGTGTGAGGTTAACTGCACGAGAGTCCAGCATTAAGAAAACGAGTATGCCTTGACAGAAGGCAACTGGTTGTTGTTCTGTCTTAAGATTTCATGTTCCTGGGCGATATTGTACGCTGACCTACACACTCTTTACAATGTCCAATGTATAATATAAGTATTATATTTGCTTATAGATAACTAAGGACTGGTCAAGAGATTTTATACTTTTCTGAGAGTGAATTTGTAGAAATCTTCCAGCAAAACTGTACCTAACTACGAACATCAGTGACAGGTGAGATAAATCTATGTCGGCACTGCCTCACCTGTACTGATATCTGCAGTCATCTTTGTATCGAAAATATAGAAACACCCACACCATTAACTATTATATACATATACCCACACCGCTATCAGATAGGTACACCCACACAGCTTATCAGATAGATATACCCACACAGCTTATCAGATAGATACCCATATCACTAACAGACACCACAAACTAATAGGTAGATACACCAACACCACTAACTGGTAGATAAGATACACACACAGCAATGTTACATACAGGTACTCAAGCTGCTGTTACAAAGATACACCCACACAACTAATTGTTAAACAAGTACGCAATAACAACAAACTAGTAAATAAACAAACCCAAACAACTAACAATCAGATACACCTCACACTGGTAACAATTACATAGAGACATCTTTGTCTCTTACTTTCACATTATACTCATCAATTTCACACTCAGTTTTTGTTCTCTGATTATAGCTGTGTACAGACACTACTTTCACGCTGTAATTATCAAAGCTACACTTAGTTTCTGTTCTCTGATTATAGCCGTGTACTAATAGTACTTTCACACTGTAATCATCAAAGTTACACTTAGTTTCTGTTCTCTTAATTTAGCTGTGTACTGACATTACTTTCACACTGTAATCATCAAAGTTACACTTGATTTATGTTCGCTGATTAGCGTGTACTGGAGATATAAAGCAGGAATTCGGCACATCATAAAGCAATACTTGTAGAATAAAGTGAATGAACTATATTTATCACACTCTCTGAAGCTGTGGGCCGGCTCCGCGTTCACTTGTACCTGCCTTGTCTCGGTAAGCAGAGAAACTATTAAACTGGCCCTACTTGTGGCTAATGTCTTGATGATGGTCCCTTTTTCTTCTTCACCTAGAAAAAATAAAGGACGACGACGACAGAGATTGAAAGACAGCGACAGAGATTAAAAGACAGCGACAGAGATTGAAGGACAGCGACAGAGATTGGAGGACAGCTTCAGCTTCTTCGGGCAACTGTGAAAACGATAGACAGAACAAGCTGGGAAACTATTACAGCAAACATTCACAGGGGAGATAGCACAGGATGGTAATGGACGAACAGTTCATTAAGAAAAAAAAATTCAAATAGTTATTTTGGTGTATGTGACTTCCTTTGTCCCGACAGTTAACTTCTTCTTTATTTGTCTCCGAGTCATGGACACTTCTCTCACTAAATCAGACACTGGTCAGCATGGCCATGATTGCTGGATTATTTGAAAATAGTCAGTGTAGTGTGTAATAATTTGAAAATAGTCAGTGTAGTGTGTAATAATTTGAAAATAGTCAGTGTAGTGTGTAATAATTTGAAAATAGTCAGTGTAGTGTGTAATAATTTGAAAATAGTCAGTGTAGTGTGTAATAATTTGAAAATACTAAAAGTGTGAGGTTAACTGCACGAGAGTCCAGCATTAAGAAAACGAGTATGCCTTGACAGAAGGCAACTGGTTGTTGTTCTGTCTTAAGATTTCATGTTCCTGGGCGATATTGTACGCTGACCTACACACTCTTTACAATGTCCAATGTATAATATAAGTATTATATTTGCTTATAGATAACTAAGGACTGGTCAAGAGATTTTATACTTTTCTGAGAGTGAATTTGTAGAAATCTTCCAGCAAAACTGTACCTAACTACGAACATCAGTGACAGGTGAGATAAATCTATGTCGGCACTGCCTCACCTGTACTGATATCTGCAGTCATCTTTGTATCGAAAATATAGAAACACCCACACCATTAACTATTATATACATATACCCACACCGCTATCAGATAGGTACACCCACACAGCTTATCAGATAGATATACCCACACAGCTTATCAGATAGATACCCATATCACTAACAGACACCACAAACTAATAGGTAGATACACCAACACCACTAACTGGTAGATAAGATACACACACAGCAATGTTACATACAGGTACTCAAGCTGCTGTTACAAAGATACACCCACACAACTAATTGTTAAACAAGTACGCAATAACAACAAACTAGTAAATAAACAAACCCAAACAACTAACAATCAGATACACCTCACACTGGTAACAATTACATAGAGACATCTTTGTCTCTTACTTTCACATTATACTCATCAATTTCACACTCAGTTTTTGTTCTCTGATTATAGCTGTGTACAGACACTACTTTCACGCTGTAATTATCAAAGCTACACTTAGTTTCTGTTCTCTGATTATAGCCGTGTACTAATAGTACTTTCACACTGTAATCATCAAAGTTACACTTAGTTTCTGTTCTCTTAATTTAGCTGTGTACTGACATTACTTTCACACTGTAATCATCAAAGTTACACTTGATTTATGTTCGCTGATTAGCGTGTACTGGAGATATAAAGCAGGAATTCGGCACATCATAAAGCAATACTTGTAGAATAAAGTGAATGAACTATATTTATCACACTCTCTGAAGCTGTGGGCCGGCTCCGCGTTCACTTGTACCTGCCTTGTCTCGGTAAGCAGAGAAACTATTAAACTGGCCCTACTTGTGGCTAATGTCTTGATGATGGTCCCTTTTTCTTCTTCACCTAGAAAAAATAAAGGACGACGACGACAGAGATTGAAAGACAGCGACAGAGATTAAAAGACAGCGACAGAGATTGAAGGACAGCGACAGAGATTGGAGGACAGCTTCAGCTTCTTCGGGCAACTGTGAAAACGATAGACAGAACAAGCTGGGAAACTATTACAGCAAACATTCACAGGGGAGATAGCACAGGATGGTAATGGACGAACAGTTCATTAAGAAAAAAAAATTCAAATAGTTATTTTGGTGTATGTGACTTCCTTTGTCCCGACAGTTAACTTCTTCTTTATTTGTCTCCGAGTCATGGACACTTCTCTCACTAAATCAGACACTGGTCAGCATGGCCATGATTGCTGGATTATTTTCTCAGGAATTCAGAGCCAGCATCTTCAGTCACCCGAGCAACAAGCTGTTGGGACATTGTTAGAGTCAGCAGTCACCCGAGCTACAAGCTGTTGGGACATTGTTAGAGTCAGCAGTCACCCGAGCTACAAGCTGTTGGGACATTGTTAGAGCCAGCATCTTCAGTCACTCCAGCAACAAGCTGTTGGGACATTGTTAGAGTCAGCAGTCACCCGAGCTACAAGCTGTTGGGACATTGTTAGAGTCAGCAGTCACCCGAGCAACAAGCTGTTGGGACATTGTTAGAGTCAGCAGTCACCCGAGCAACAAGCTGTTGGGACATTGTTAGAGTCAGCAGTCACCCGAGCAACAAGCTGTTGGGACATTGTTAGAGTCAGCAGTCACCCGAGCAACAAGCTGTTGGGACATTGTTAGAGTCAGCAGTCACCCGAGCAACAAGCTGTTGGGACATTGTTAGAGTCAGCAGTCACCCGAGCTACAAGCTTTTGAGACATTGTTAGAGTCAGCAGTCACCCGAGCTACAAGCTGTTGGGACATTGTTAGAGTCAGCAGTCACCCGAGCAACAAGCTGTTGGGACATTGTTAGAGCCAGCATCTTCAGTCACTCCAGCAACAAGCTGTTGGGACATTGTTAGAGTCAGCAGTCACCCGAGCAACAAGCTGTTGGGACATTGTTAGAGTCAACAGTCACCCGAGCAACAAGCTGTTGGGACATTGTTAGAGCCATCAGTCACCCGAGCAACAAGCTGTTGGGACATTGTTAGAGCCAGCATCTTCAGTCACTCCAGCAACAAGCTGTTGGGACATTGTTAGAGCCAGCAGTCACCCGAGCAACAAGCTGTTGGGACATTGTTAGAGCCAGCAGTCACCCGAGCAACAAGCTGTTGGGACATTGTTAGAGCCATCAGTCACCCGAGCAACAAGCTGTTGGGACATTGTTAGAGCCATCAGTCACCCGAGCAACAAGCTGTTGGGACATTGTTAGAGCCATCAGTCACCCGAGCAACAAGCTGTTGGGACATTGTTAGAGCCAGCAGTCACCCGAGCAACAAGCTGTTGGGACATTGTTAGAGTCAGCAGTCACCCGAGCAACAAGCTGTTGGGACATTGTTAGAGCCAGCAGTCACCCGAGCAACAAGCTGTTGGGACATTGTTAGAGCCAGCAGTCACCCGAGCAACAAGCTGTTGGGACATTGTTAGAGTCAGCATCTTCAGTCACTCCAGCAGCAAGCTGTTGGGACATTGTTAGAGTCAGCATCTTCAGTTACCCGAGCAACAAGCTGTTGGGACATTGTTAGAGTCAGCAGTCACCCGAGCAACAAGCTGTTGGGACATTGTTAGAGTCAGCAGTCACCCGAGCTACAAGCTGTTGGGACATTGTTAGAGTCAGCAGTCACCCGAGCTACAAGCTGTTGGGACATTGTTAGAGTCAGCAGTCACCCGAGCTACAAGCTGTTGGGACATTGTTAGAGCGGTCAGTTCAAACTCGGAGAGACGGAGAGAAAACATATTTAAATTAAGAGTTGACGAAAAATAAATAGGACAAAAAAAGGTTATATGTATATTTATGTGTGTGTGAGAGACGTGTATGTGTGTGTGAGAGACGTGTATGTTTGTGTGAGAGACGTGTATGTTTGTGTGAGAGACGTGTATGTTTGTGTGAGAGACGTGTATGTGTGTGAGAGAGAGCATGAGAGAAATATAAGGAGAGAGAGAGAGAGAGAGAGAGAGAGAGAGAGAGAGAGAGTACACTGAATGCTATAAAGATTACAGGCTGACCAAAGATCAACATGGAGCACACATATAAACGCCCTGCTATTACCACAAATGAAAAAGAAAGATCAGAACAAAGTACAATGATCTTTCTATTCCGAAATATCTCATTTTCTCACATAGAACGTCAGGGAACTAAACAATCGATGAATTTGAAACAGATAAGATAGACCAGGAGACGAAGATAGTTTGCTAATTAATTTACATTTTTTGTAAACATTAGAAAAGAAATCTTTGGTTTGTCGTTTCTTGTTTCTGGTTAAAGATTTTAATTAACCCATGATGGCTCGCACTGACAAAAAAGTTAATACACCAGACTTAGCAAAAGTCCAGGAAAGTAGTCAGGTGTAGCACATTGTAACACGTGACCCAGAGGAGTAGAACACAGTTTTGGTGTGTGAAAGTGTGTGGGGGTGGGGGAGGAGATGAACTAACATAAGAGATAGTGTCTTCAAATACAGTGGTTCTCACAATGTGGGTAATTGGCTCCGGTGGTTGTCTGTTCATAAACTCAAGTGTAGACGCACTTATTTCTCTTATCTAAACCCACTAACTTCTCTTATCTAAACCCACTGACTTCTCTTATCTAAACCCACTGACTTCTCTTATCTAAACCCACTGACTTCTCTTATCTAAACCCACTAACTTCTCTTATCTAAACCCACTGACTTCTCTTATCTAAACCCACTGACTTCTCTTATCTAAACCCACTAACTTCTCTTATCTAAACCCACTGACTTCTCTTATCTAAACCCACTGACTTCTCTTATCTAAACCCACTAACTTCTCTTATCTAAACCCACTGACTTCTCTTATCTAAACCCACTGACTTCTCTTATTAAACCCACTGACTTCTCTTATCTAAACCCACTGACTTCTCTTATCTAAACCCACTGACTTCTCTTATCTAAACCCACTGACTTCTCTTCTCTAGAGCCACTGACTTCTCTTATCTAGACCCACTGACTTCTCTTCTCTAGACCCACTGACTTCTCTTCTCTAGACCCAATGACTTCTCTTCTCTAGACCCACTGACTTCTCTTCTCTAGACTCACTGACTTCTCTTCTCTAGAGCCACTGACTTCTCTTCTCTAGACCCACTGACTTCTCTTCTCTAGAGCTACTGACTTCTCTTCTCTAGAGCCACTGACTTCTCTTCTCTAGAGCCACTGACTTCTCTTCTCTAGAGCCACATACTTCTCTTCTCTAGACCCACTGACTTCTCTTCTCTAGAGCCACTGACTTCTCTTCTCTAGACCTACTGACTTCTCTTCTCTAGACCCACTGACTTCTCTTCTCTAGAGCCACTGACTTCTCTTCTCTAGAGCCACCTACTTCCCTTATCTAGACCCACTGACTTCCCTTATCTAGACCCACTGACTTCCCTTATCTAGACCCACTGACTTCTCTTATCTAGACCCACTGACTTCTCTTATCTAGACCCACTGACTTCTCTTGTTTAGGCCCATTTGTTGACAGAAAACAGACAGATTCAGAAATAAAGAAACAGTTTAAATTAGGAAGAGAAATGTACACAAACATCACAATCTAAACAGAAACATTTGGATCAGACATTTTAAGCGCCATCACAGACGCGCCCGTACCTGCAAACTGTACTTCGGAGAGACGCTGAAGAGCAATGTTCAAGTACAAGAGTACAACAATGATACAACAATGAATTAGATGGATGGGTAACAAAAAGTATGACTAAGGATAACAGTATAATCTACAACCTTCGATATAATGGTATTATCTATAACCTTCGATATAACAGTATTATCTATAACCTTCGATATAACAGTATTATCTATAACCTTCGATATAAAAGTATTATTTATAACCTTCGATATAATAATATTATCTATAACCTTCGATATAAGAGTTTCTAATAACTGAAGCTCCATCCGAAACTCGTACTCATAAAAAAAATACCAATAAACTTATTCTAAGCATAAGAAATGTTTTTTTTAAAGTATATAAACACTGTAGCCAAGTTTACATCCCCTTTAAAAATGTCAAGAAAGAAACATCCAACAATTCTGACTGCATCTACGCAGCCCAAGTTGATGGCCTTCAGTCCTGTTGACTTGCCCCAGTCGACAGTGTCACCAAAACTTGAGCAGTGCTAGGTCTGTCCCGCGGCTGACAAGAGTTAATTTAGAAAGCAGAGTAGAAAGTGTGAAACTTGTAGGAAACTTAGCCTCCCTTGCCTGTGTGCAAGGTATGCAGGGTCAAGACACAACAGGTATGTGATATTCTAAGTTTAAAATAGAAGATGTTGGTTGTTCTATAAAGATAGAAGATGTTTGTTGTTTTATAGAGATAGAAATGTTGGTTGTTCTATAAAAATAGAAGATGTTGGCTGTTCTATAAAGATAGAAGATGTTTGTTGTTTTATAGAGATAGAAATGTTGGTTGTTCTATAAAAATAGAAGATGTTGGTTGTTCTATAAAGATAGAATATGTTGGTTGTTCTATAAAGATAGAATATGTTGGTTGTTATATAAAGATATAAGATGTTAGTTGTGTTGTAAATCTGGTGTATCATCACACCAATGTTTATTCTCCTAGGAAACAAAAATAAACTTCACCATGATGGATGATAAATTAGGCTAATCTGTAAGATCTTTATGATAAAGACAGTAAAACTGTTTCTGTTTTATCCCTGCTGTTGTTGCTATTGCTGTTATAAAAGCTGTTTTCGCGTAGACATCTTGTGTTCAGTTTGTTGCAATATTGCCGCCATGTTTGTGAATTGATATCACTCAGTGTCCAAACACTTTGTGATGACTTACAGGGCAAAATCAACTTCTCTCCACACCTCACGGTCTGCAGCCAGCTTTTGTCTGTTGCCCCAGCTGTGGTACATGCAGTACAACTGTGGATCTATACGTCTTCACCAGGTTGTCCTGTGTGGGCCTCCCTGGCCAGATGTTTGACGTGATGCTATCACACTAGAGATGTTGTACGACAGGTCAGGATACCCTACACAAGTGCGCTGTTTTGTTTCATAAAACAGAGACAACTCTTGATTACATACACAAGTGCGCTGTCTTGTGTCATAAAACAGAGACAACTCTTGATTACCTACACAAGTGCGCTGTTTTGTGTCATAAAACAGAGACAACTCTTGATTACATACACAAGTGCGCTGTTTTGTGTCATAAAACAGAGACAACTCTTGATTACATACACAAGTGCGCTGTTTTGTGTCATAAAACAGAGACAACTCTTGATTACATACACAAGTGCGCTGTTTTGTGTCATAAAACAGAGACAACTCTTGATTACATACACAAGTGCGCTGTTTTGTGTCATAAAACAGAGACAACTCTTGATTACGTACACAAGTGCGCTGTTTTGTGTCATAAAACAGAAACATGTCTGGATTATCCTCTACAAGTGCGCTGTTTTGTGTCATAAAAACAGGTCTGGATTACTTCCACAAGTGCGCTGTTTTGCATCATACAACAGAAACATTTGTTGACTGTACAAGCATTCTGTGGCAGATTGAACCAACGGTTAGATGTGAACATGTCACAGTTACAAGTATTAATTAACCTTTCTCTAGTCATTGCAATATGAAAGACCTCAGCGGACACAAAGTTTTCACAGCTTTATTTGATTTCTTACTTACAGTTACTTGTTTCTTCTCTGTGAATTCATCTTTGAAATATATGAAATGGTTAATTATAACCCACGAGATTAATCCAGAAAATAACAATTCTTTTTTGCGTGAGAAATAAAAGAAAAAATTTCTCCATCACTGTCTGGATAACTTTTCATGGACATTTTCCGAACATGAAAGTTGCCCTGGTCTCTCATCTTGATGACAACTACCCCAGTCTCTCACCTTGATGACAACTACCCTAGTCTCTCACCTTGATAACAACTACCCTAGTCTCTCACCTTGATAACAACTACCCAAGCCTCACACCTTGATAACAACTACCCAAGCCTCACACCTTGATAACAACTACCCAAGCCTCTCACCTTGATAACAACTACCCAAGCCTCTCACCTTGATAACAACTACCCAAGCCTCTCACCTTGATAGCAACTACCCAAGCCTCTCACCTTGATAACAACTACCCAAGCCTCTCACCTTGATAACAACTACCCAAGCCTCTCACCTTGATAACAACTACCCAAGCCTCTCACCTTGATAACAACTACCCAAGCCACTCACCTTGATAACAACTACCCGGGCCTCTCATCTTAATGACAACTACAGAGACTTCTTACCTTGATGACAGCTAACCTGATCTCTGACCTTGATGACAGCTACACTGGTCTCTCAGGTTGTGACAACTTTCCGGGCCTATCACTTTGATGACAGCTACCCACACTGATCTCTGACCTTGGTGACAGCTACCCGGGCCTCTCATCTTGATGACAACTACCCGGGCCTCTCACCTTGATGACAGCTACCCGGGCCTCTCATCTTGATGACAGCTACCCGGGCCTCTCATCTTGATGACAACTACCCACACTGATCTCTCACCTTGATGACAGCTACACGTGCCTCTCACCTTAATGACATCTACCCGGGCCTCTCACCGTAATGACATTTACCCGGGCCTCTTACCTTAATGACATCTACCCGGACCTCTCACCTTAATGACATCTACCCGGGCCTCTCACCTTAATGACATCTACAAGGTGCCTCTCACCTTAATGATATCTACCCGGGTCTCTCACTTAGATGATAGCTACCCAGCCCTCTCACATTTATAACAACTACGCAAGCCTTTCACATTGATGGCAACTACTCCGGTCTCTCATCTTGATGACATCTACCCGGGCCCCTCACCTTGATGACAACTACTCCGGTCTCTCATCTTGATGACATCTACCCGGGCCCCTCACTTTGATGACAGTTTCGCACGCCTCTCACTTTGATGACATCTACCTGGGCCTCTCACCTTGATGACAACTACCCGGACCTCTCACCTTGATGACAACTACCCGGGCCTCTCACCTTGATGACAACTACCCGGGCCTCTCACCTTGATGACAACTACCCGGGACTCTCACCTTGATGACAACTACCTGGGCCTCTCACCTTGATGACAACTACCCGGGCCTCTCACCTTGATGACAACTACTCCGGTCTCTCATCTTGATGACAACTACTCCGGGCTCTCATCTTGATGACAACTACTCCGGTCTTTCACCTTGATGACAACTACTCCGGTCTCTCATCTTGATGACATCTACCCGGGCCCTTCACCTTGATGACAGTTTCGCAAGCCTCTCACTGTGATGACATCTACCTGGGCCTCTCGCCTTGATGACAACTACGCAAGCCTCATACATTGATGACAACTACCTAAGCCTCTCACCTGATTCTGGACCAATGTCTGAAATTCTTTGCGACAGTAATAGGATAAACAAACAGATAAGAAGAATAAGATGCATTCTGGAATAATGGGAAATAATTGAAGAGATAATGATCATTTTAAATAATATACCATTCATTTCATTCATTCTCACGTCCCTTGCGGAACTTTGCCTCCTTAATTGCACTCCTGTAGGCCTCTCGGTTGTGAGGAAGATGGCCTGCTGCTGATATATCCATTTGCAGATCATCAATGATGTCTTGTAGCCATCTTCGCCTTTGTCTTCCTCTCTTTCCCATTATGTACCCTTCCAAGACAGTCTTCTCTAGATTATCATGACGTTTAATGTGTACAAAATATTTAAGTTTTCTCTCTTTAATCCTCTTTACTAGCCAGCCTTCTTCAATATTAAGTTCTTGTAGTATAGATATATTTGTTATTTTCTGTGTCCATGATATTTGAAGAACTCTTCTGTAGCATTTACATTCAAAGACATTTATGTGTTTCTCAGCTATTTTGTTAAGTGTCCAGGTCTCACAAGCATATGTTGTGATGGGAAAGATACATGACCTTAAAAATCTTATTTTTGTAGTTCTGTCGGTTCCTCTCCACAGATTCTTTAGTTGTTTTAGTTTCTGAAGAGCGATAGATGTCCTTTTAATTTCCCTCATTGTATCTCCATTATTAGTTAGTAGTGATCCAAGTTATTCAAAACTCTCCACTTCTTTCAATTTTTCCTCATTGATACATATTTCAGCTGCCTTGTTTGTTTTGTCAGTTGTTATCAGTTTAGTTTTCTTCGCATTAAGATAGAGGTTTTGCTCTTCATTATTCTTACAGACTGACATAATTAGTTTCCCTTTTTGTGTTGTGGACAGTAACACTGTGTCATCAACATATTTAATCTCTGGTATTTCATAACATCCAATTTTTATAGCATCGTAATATTCTTTGTCTACATCTTCTCTAACATTCATTCATTCCTTTGCATGTCCCTTGCGGAACTTTGCATCCCAAACAGCACTCCTGTAGGCCTCTCGGTTGTGAGCAAGATGGCCTGCTGCTGCTGCATCCATTTCCAGATCATCAACGATGTCTTGCAGCCATCTTCGTTTCGGTCTTCCTCTTTTTCTTTTTCCCATTATGTATCCTTCCAATACGGTCTTCTCTAAATTATCATGACGTTTAATGTGGCCAAAATATTTAAGTTTTCTCTCTTTAATCCTCTTTACTAGCCAGCCTTCTTCAATATTAAGCTCTTGTAGTATAGATATATTTGTTCTTTTTTGTGTCCACGATATTTGGAGAACTCTTCTATAGCATTTACATTCAAAGGCATTTATGTGCTTCTCAGCTGTTTTGTTAAGTGTCCAGGTCTCACAGGCATATGTTGCGATGGGAAAGATGCATGCCCTTAAAAATCTTATTTTTGTGGTTCTGTCTGCTCCTCTCCACAGATTCTTTATTTGTTTTACTTTCTGAAGAGCAATAGATGTCCTCCTTTTAATTTCCCGCATTGTATCTCCATTATTAGTTAGTAGTGATCCAAGATATTCAAAACTCTCCACTTCTTCCAGTTTTTCCTCACTGATACATATTTCAGTTGCCTTGTTTGTTTTGTCAGTTGTCATCACTTTAGTTTTCTTTGCATTAAGATAGAGGTTCTGCTCTTCGCTGTTCTTGCGGACTGACATAACTCTAACATTACTCATTATATTTTCAGTATACAAGTTAAATAAGTAAGGCGACAATATGCACCCCTGACGGACCCCTTGTTTTATGTCAAACCAAGTTGTTGTTTCACCATTTATTCTTACTGCTGCTTGTTGGTCTAAGTACAGCAGTGATGTTAACTGTATCAAATGTGTTGGAAATCCTATTTTTCCCATTATTTCCCAAAGTTTATGGTGTTGTATACAATTAAACGCCTTTGAATAGTCTATAAAATATAAATACAGATTCACAAAAAATTATCTGCATTTCTCTATTATTAATATTATATTGAATACATGATCTCTTGATCCTCTTCCTTGCCTGAAACCAGCTTGGACCATAGTGACTTCTTATGGTGTATACCATTACAATTGAAAATACAAACATAAAACATTAAAAGAAACCTCAACTATTTCATTTAACTTGGTTTACTTTTGTGGCCAAAGAGAAATAATTTAGAAAAGCATGTATAACTTGAAACAATAATTATTTGTACGTAGAAATTATGTATTTGGATGTGTCAGATTCGCTTCAGTGATCTGGACCTTGTGACAGAGTGGACGCCATGGGTTCTTGCATAGACTTATAATTTCAAACTTGAACTGGGAAAACCTTCTGTCAGTTAATAGTTTTGTTTTCTGTTTACATGATTAACAGTGAAATGTGTTTTTGAAATGAACATTTTGTGAAATGAATGTCCTGTACAAGATAGAAAACTGAAACATAAATAAGCAGTCTGTATGAGCTTACGACAGCTTTTTGTTGCTGAATCATAGTCGTATTTGTTTTGTTTTGTTTTGTTTTGTTCTGCTCTGTTTTGGTGGTGCAACAAGCGCACGTCGTATATCCACGCCACAAGGATCTTGCCTTCTACCTTCCCTCCACCCTGCCCCCTCACCCCCCCCCCCCAGCCGTGTCGCGCGAGGCCCGGGTTCACTTTTAATTCTCTCCTCGTTCTCAGTCCTGGCCAGTATTTTACTCTTGTACGGGACAGGTAGAAGTGTGACCCCAGTACTTGTGTTTGTCCCGGCTCTAGGGACAAGAGACTTGATATTTCATAAACTCTGGATTTTTATCATCGTGGAAAACTGTTATTGTAGGTATGTGAAGTGAAACATTTACCTACCTACCTACCTACCTACCTACCTACCTACCTACCTACCTACCTACCTACCTGTCTGCCTGCCTGCCTGCCTGCCTACCTACCTACCTACCTACCTACCTACCTACCTACCTACCTACCTACCTACCTACCTACCTGCCTGCCTGCCTGCCTGCCTACCTACCTACCTACCTACCTACCTACCTACCTACCTACCTACCTGCCTGCCTACCTACCTACCTACCTACCTACAAGAACTTGCATCTGTCTGGATGTGTTATGTCCGAGATTTAAACCTTACCCCTCTTGTCTTTTGCTGAACACAGTCCTCTCGTCGGTTAATGGTAAAAACATGGCGACTGTATTTATTTATACATTTGTTTTGTTCTCATAGCGTTGATATTTAGTTCGGTAGTGAAAGAGTTAAAAGTCGGGGTGGGTGGAGAAGGTGAATGACAGAAACTTAATAATTCCACATGGTGAAGACCATCACCAGGTTTCAGTTTGTCCGGGAAAGGAGGGCAGGAATAAAGGGAGGTGGAGCTTGAGGCGACTCGCGGTGTTTTTTTAAAAATCTATTCTGAGAGTTAACAAAAACTCTATATACTGCTCCCCATCCGATATTATGCGACAGAATATGTTCACCTTGACATTAGCTTGTGAGAGCTTCAAGTTCGTGGTTAAAGTGTGAACTAACGAATCAACAAACTTTATTTTTAAAGTATTAACAGTTGGTCGGTCTGACACTCTGCCCTGTATCATACAACTTTCACTCTGTCACAGGCATTCTGCCTTGCATCATACAAGTTTCATTCTGTCACAAACAATCTGCCCTGCATCATACAGCGTTCATTCTGTCACAAACACTCTGCCCTGCATCATACAACTTTCATTCTGTCACAAACACTCTGCCCTGCATCATACAACTTTCACTCTGTCACAAACACTCTGCCCTGCATCATACAACTTTCATTCTGTCACAAACACTCTGCCCTGCATCATACAACTTTCATTCTGTCACAAACACTCTGCCCTGCATCATACAACTTTCACTCTGTCACAGATATTTAACGTTAATTTTTGAACATAATAATCGTAAAAAAATCGTGTCCATACACTCCACAATGTGATTGATGTAACTACATTCAACAAACTTGAATTATATTCTCACAGTCATTACAGTCAAACAATTTTGTAATAAAACAGTATGAGGAAATTAACAATTAAGCCCCTGTTTAGATTAAACTAATTTAGCCTTTGATTATAATGATTATATTTACAATCATTTCCGCCTACGTGTTTGTTCAGAAGTGAACAATTTTCTGGAGCGTTAGAATTTGAGCCAAGGTGATTTTTTTCATTAACCAAACTGGCCCAGTGACTGGCATCTTTATTTTCTAATGCTTGCCAGGTTTTAAGTAAAACAACTAAAGAATCTGTGGAGAGGAGCAGATAGAACTACAAAAATAAGATTTTTAAGGGCATGCATCTTTCCTATTGCAACATATACCTGTGAGACCTGGACAATTAACAAAACAGCTGAGAAACACATAAATATCTTTGAATGTAAATGCTACAAAGAGTTCTTCAAATATCATGGACGTAAAAAAGAACAAATATATCCATACTGCAGTAAGAACACAAAATGGACAACTGGTCAGTGGAGAGAGAGAAAAAATTGAAAGATGGAGGGAACACTTTAACACCCTACTAAACAGAACACAAGCAGCACAAACAACAGACATACCTGAAGCAAAAACGGAACTAAACATCAATACAGGACCAATAACAATAAATGAAGTAAAGGAGGCGATAAAGAAGCTAAAATCAGACAGGGCACCAGGTGAAGATGAAGTGACTGCGGAGATGTTGAAAGCAGAAGAAACAGAAACACCAAAACAACTTTGCCGGATATTACAACAAATTTGGGATCTAGAAAAAGCCCCAGAGGAGTGGAAAACTGGGCTTATAGTAAAACTACCAAAGAAGGGTGACCTCAGAGATTGCGGGAACTGGAGAGGCATTACCCTACTGCCACTCACCATTAAAGTATTTTGCAGAATAATCATCAACAGAATTGTACCAGTACTTGAGGAAAAACTTCGGAAAGAGCAGGCAGGTTTTAGGAAAAGAAGATCATGCATAGACCACATATTTGTACTTAGACAAATATTAGAACAGGCAAATGAGTGGCATAGCACAACATATGCATTATTCATAGATTTTGAGAAAGCCTTTGACAGTGTCAATAGAGATGCACTGTGGAAAATCCTAAGATGGCATGGCCTCCCCCATAAAATAGTTAATGTAATCAAAGCCCTATACGAGGGTTTTCAGTGCAAAGTGATCTGTGGAGAACATACCTCCAGCAGCTTTAGGGTACAAACAGGAGTGAAACAGGGATGTGTACTATCACCAACATTATTTATCTTGGCAGTAGACTGGTTAATGAAGGAGGCAACATCAGACAAACGCAGAGGATTACAATGGACCCTTGACACAGTGCTGGAGGACCTTGACTTTGCGGACGACATTTGTCTATTATCAAGCAGTCACAAAGATATGCAAGAGAAAATAAACACGCTAACTCAGAATGCAAACAACATAGGGCTAAAGATCAACGTAGGAAAGACAAAGTTAATGAAGCAAAATGTGAACAACAGAAATGAACTCAGAGTAGATAACAAGTTAGTGGAGGAGGTCAACGAATTTGTATACCTTGGCAGTAGTGTAGTAGAAAATGGAGACAGCACAGAGGACATCAAAATCAGACTTACTAGAGCAAACCAGGCTTTTGCAATGCTGCAGACTATATGGAAATAAAAAAAACTAAGCATAAATATGAAAATCAGGATATTTAAGAGTAATGTTCTAAGTGTACTACTCTATGGAAGTGAATGCTGGAAAATCACCAAAACCATAGAAAACAAGTTCAGTTCTTTCCAGACTAAATGTTTACTAAGAATTAGAAAAATATTTTGGCCAAACACCATAAGAAATAACATCTTATTAGCAGAAATGCAGATGAAGCCACTGACAACAATTATTGAGGAAAGACGCTGGTGATGGTTGGGACATGTGCTCCGAATGACTGACAACTCACTACCAAAAATAGCACTAAGATGGACACCACAGGGAACAGAAGTAAGGGTAGACCAAAAGAGACATGGAGAAGAACAACAGAAAGGATGTTGAGCAATAGAGGGCTCACCTGGGCAAGAGCAGAAAAAAAGGCAAAGAACAGGCATTTGTGGAAAACCCTTGCGGAAGCCCCATGTGCCCTGGGCACTTAAGGTTCAGAGAGAGAAAGAGAGAGATATATCCATACTAAAAGAACTTAATATTGACGAAGGCTGGCTAGTACAGAGAAAACTTAAATATTTGGACACATTAAACGTCATGATAATCTAGAGAAGGCCGTCTTGGAAGGGTACATAACGGGAAAAAGAAAGAGAGGAAGACCAAGGCGAAGATGGCTGCAAGACAACATTGATAATCTGCAAATGGATGCATCAGCAGCAGGCCATCTTGCTCACAACCGAGAGGCCTACAGGAGTGCTGTTTGGGAGGCAAAGTTCCGCAAGGGACATGCAAATAAATGAATAAGTACCAGGTTTTGCATCATGCCAGACCATATCAGCTATCGCTTTCACAGCGTGGCAACGCGATGTAAATGAAGTACTTGTGTGACCAACAACCAGGCCCGACCATGCCACTTTGAGCCCTGAAGTGCCACATTTAATTACAGGATGTCATTTTGAGTTTGTATAACTTGATCAGACATTGCTGAGGCTGATTATCGCCTACTTTCGTTTTATATTTAAAAAATGTCATCGTTTCCTAAAACCCTCATATCTTGAATGTTTCCGGGTATTTTTTTCTTCGTGTTGTCACGTGACACGATGTAATGGCTAGGCTGGTCTTAGACGACAGTTTCGAAGCACAAGACCTTAACAGCTATAGGATGTGTGCTTGTGACACTTTTTATGATGCTCTATTTTTATCTGCATGTGTAATTTTCATCTATTTTAGCTCCATCCATTTATTTCCTGCCCACGTCTGCTAAACTGGGTCATTTATATTTTATGTGACATCTGTTATAATATTCCAAAAGTCAGGCTGAACGTGAATATGTGGAGAAACCTGAGAGAAACATATGCTGGTCACGATATATGTGTGTACTTGATGTGTGTACTTGATGTGTGTATTTGATGTGTGTGCTTGATGTGTGTACTTGATGTGTGTACTTGATGTGTGTACTTGATGTGTGTACTTGATGTGTATGTGCTTGATGTGTGTACTTGATGTGTGTACTTGATTTGTGTACTTGATGTGTGTGCTTGATGTGTGTACTTGATGTGTGTGCTTGATGTGTGTACTTGATATGTGTATTTGATGTGTGTACTTGATGTGTGTGCTTGATGTGTGTACTTGATGTGTGTACTTGATGTGTGTACTTGATGTGTGTACTCGATGTTTAAAATGACGGGAAGGAAAACAAAAATATGATTTTTTATGTGCAACAAAAAAGCAAACATTATTTAAAGATAAGTAAAGTAAAGGTAAAGGTAATCCTGTCATGTCTTAGAGGCACATAGGGATATGGTGTTAGTGCCCATATTTTCCTTGACCTGTCAGCACACTAGAGGGTGATATGGTCAGTATCACGCCTGGCCGCCTTTCCTTCCCCAACTCCAGGAGAAGTCGGGTACCCATTTCTACAGCTGGGTGACTGTGGGTGCCTCCGGCCGGATTCGAACCTCCGACCTTCGCCATGAGAGACCAGTGCACTAACAACTTCGCCACATAAATTTGAAAAAAAAAAACCATTAGATTTAACTTTCTGCACTCTGTCCTCACACTTTACCACTACACCGAATGCTTTACACGGCTCTTTGTTCAGAAAAGAAAATCTAAACATACGTTGTGTGAAGAAAAACTTAAAGCAAGACAAAAATTCTGATCAGAAGAGACCAACAAAAAAAAAGTGAATCGTAAAATACAGTGCCTGAATTAAGATAACAAACTGTAGATCAAGTTCTAAAAATTCCGAGTACAGTCATATTACGTAAATGTGTATGTCACCATACACAGACAATCATTATGACACCACATATGCCATCACACACACAAAAAAGAACGTATGTCACTACATACACAAACATCATGGATGTCACTACATACACATACAAAATATAAATGTAAAATTCGTTATTATTATAACTTCTTGTAGTTCCCCCCCCCCCCAATATTACGTTAACGTGTTACCTATTATTACAATATAAAAGTAATGTGTTGCCCGGACCAGTAGCCATGCTACAGAAAACATGACAGAGAAGCCAGCGCGCCACAAAATGTGTAGACTTGGAAACAAAATTCCACAACATTAGTCTTTATGACCAGCACGCAACAGTGAATCTATGGCAGATAAACTTGTTCATTTAAATCACCGCGACATGAATCTCCATGGATCGCTATGACATAAACTTTCATAGATAGCCATGATATAAACTTTCATAGATCTGTATGGCATAAACTTTCATAGATAGCTATGACATAAACTTTTATTGATCTGTATGGCATAAACCTTCATAGATAGCTATGGCATAAACTTTCACGGATAGCTATGACATAAACTTTCATAGATCTGTATGGCATAAACTTTCACGGATAGCTATGACATAAACTTTCATAGATCTGTATAGTATAAACTTTCAAAGATAGGTATGACATAAAATTTCATAATTCACTATGACATAAATTTTCATAGATAGCTATGACATAAGCTTCCATAGATCGCTATGGCATAAACGTTCACAGATAGCTATGGTATCAACTTTCATAGATAGCTATGGCACACACTTTCATAGATAGCTATAATATAAAATTTCATAGACAGCTATGATATAAACCTTCATAGATCTGTATGGCATACATTTTCATAAACTTGCATGGCATAAACTTTCATTCATCCGTATGGCATAAACTTTCATTCATCCGTATGGCATAAACTTTCATAGATACATGTGGCATAAACTTTCATAGATAGCTATGAAATAAACTTTAATAGATCTGTATAGCATAAACTTTCATAGACCTCAATAACATAGACTTTCATAGATAGCTATGACATAAACTTTCATAGATAGCTATGACATAAACTTTTATAGATAGCAATGATATAAACATTCATAGATCACTATAACATAAACTTTCATAGATAGCTATGATATAAAAACTTATCAGTGTGCAGAAACCACAGAATAATGACAGCCTCTTTATAGCTCTCTTAAAAGTGGTATGGCCGCTTTATAACAGAAACACAATAATACTAGGAAAATGATACCTTGAACAATGTCTGCACCCCAAGTACATAATAAAATTATTCACAGCTAATAATGTGAAACGTAAGAAAACAGATGATTAAATTATTAACAGAAAAAAAGAGAATATTCTATGTAAGTAGTACAGACAATAATGGCCTGTCTTATCATGAGAATAGTCTATGTAAGTAGTACAGACAATAATGGCCTGTCTTATCATGAGAATAATCTGCCTTGGAGATTCTGCTGCTAACGCCATCTAGTCTACCAAAACAAAGGTACCTGACACACTTGATTTTAGGACATGACTTCAGTAAACAGAGAGACACGGTGAAGCATACTAAATTATCACAGAACTCATCGCTCCCAGTGCATGAAGTGAAAGTAAAATATCACACGAAAGTAAAGTGTATTTCAAACAGTGGAGTGGAATTTTAGAAAATAAAGCAACTTGTAATTCAAGTTTTGTACAAAGAGCGGAAACAAACAAACTTGTAAGTCAAGTTTTGGACAAGGAACAGAAACAAATAAACTTGTAAGTCAAGTTTTGGACAAGGAACAGGAACAAACAAACAAACATGTAAGTCAAGTTTTGGACAAGGAACAGAAACAAGCAAACTTTTAAGTCACGTTTTGTACAAGGAGCAGAAACAAACAAACTTGTAAGTCAAGTTTTGGACAAGGAACAGAAACAAAGAAACTTGTAAGTCAAGTTTTAGACAAGGAACAGAAACAAACAAACATGTAAGTCAAGTTTTAGACAAGGAACAGAAACAAAGAAACTTGTAAGTCAAGTTTTGGACAAGGAACAGAAACAAAGAAACTTGTAAGTCAAGTTTTGCACAAGGAACGGAAATAAACAAAAGTAATAAGAGTGACCAATGTTTAAGTACAGTAGAAAGACTGAAGCAGAAGATAAAGATAAAAGATAAAAGTCTATATCACTCTCCACCGACATTATGAAATATTTAACACTGAGAAATAATAGTACATGATAAACCACGCCCCATAAGATGATGATGATGATGATGATGCTAACGTAATATTTACATCAGTTATTCTGGTGACCACAAAGTTTGACATTTCTGCACACGTCAATCAAAACCAGCGATGCAATGACGTGTACAGTGAAAGGCTGCAGAGAACTGTGGGGGGGGGGGGGGTGTTAAACTATGATGTTAGTGCACACCGTGTTCCATAGCTTTGGGGCAACGACTGCAGTTGAACGGTGCAAAGGTCAATCAGAGAGCGTTCACTTCCTGTAACAGAAATACAATAAACAGAACGGGCAGTATAAAGCGTTACTTCACTAAAAATGTATTTTAAAAATAAAGCTTGCTTTTTATCCTGTCACGCATTGAAATCCATGTATGCTTTGTAATCCAGTATACCTTGCTTCGTCAATAGAGTTTTCTAAAAAAATTAGCTAAGTCGGGTCCTGATGTTAACCTCGTCGACATTCAGGATAACACACAAAACTTTCAGTGATAAGACAATCTAACACTCGCACATCTACATACAAACAAAACTTTCAGTGATAAGACAATCTAACACTTTCACATCTACATACATACACAACTTTCAGTGATAAGACAATCTAACACTCGCACATCTACATACAAACAAAACTTTCAGTGATAAGACAATCTAACACTTTCACATCTACATACATACACAACTTTCAGTGATAAGACAATCTAACACTCGCACATCTACATACAAACAAAACTTTCAGTGATAAGACAATCTAACACTTTCACATCTACATACATACACAACTTTCAGTGATAAGACAATCTAACACTTTCACATCTACATACATACAAAACTTTCAGTGATAAGACAATCTAACACTCGCACATCTACATACAAACAAAACTTTCAGTGATAAGACAATCTAACACTTTCACATCTACATACATACACAACTTTCAGTGATAAGACAATCTAACACTCTCACATCTACATACATACACAACTTTCAATGATAAGACAATCTAACACTCTCACATCTACATACATACACAACTTTCAATGATAAGACAATCTAACACTCTCACATCTACATACATACACAACTTTCAATGATAAGACAATCTAACACTCTCACATCTACATACACACAAAACTTTCAATGATAAGACAATCTAACACTCTCACATCTACATACACACAAAACTTTCAGTGATAAGACAATCTAACACTCTCACATCTACATACAAACAAAACTTTCAGTGAAAAGACAATCTAACACTCGCACATCTACATACATACACAACTTTCAGTGATAAGACAATCTAACACTTTCACATCTACATACATACAAAACTTTCAGTGATAAGACAATCTAACACTCGCACATCTACATACAAACAAAACTTTCAGTGATAAGACAATCTAACACTTTCACATCTACATACATACACAACTTTCAGTGATAAGACAATCTAACACTCTCACATCTACATACATACACAACTTTCAATGATAAGACAATCTAACACTCTCACATCTACATACATACACAACTTTCAATGATAAGACAATCTAACACTCTCACATCTACATACATACACAACTTTCAATGATAAGACAATCTAACACTCTCACATCTACATACACACAAAACTTTCAATGATAAGACAATCTAACACTCTCACATCTACATACACACAAAACTTTCAGTGATAAGACAATCTAACACTCTCACATCTACATACAAACAAAACTTTCAGTGAAAAGACAATCTAACACTCGCACATCTACATACATACACACATACATACATAAATACACACATACATACATACATTACATACATACGTACACACATGTATACATATATAAACACACACATGCATAGATAGATAGATAGATAGATAGATAGATAGATAGATAGATAGATAGATAGATAGATACATACATACATACATACATGCATACATATATACGTACGTACGTACGTACATACATACGTACATACATACATACATACGTACGTATACATGCATATATGCATACATATATACATAAACACATTTACAAACGTACATTAACACACCCACTAACAAAAGCACATCTGAATCAGGATATCCTGTAATAATTATCCTCGCACATTTCATGATATTATTGATCAAATTTCGACATTCTAAAAAGTTATCAAATGTCGACATTCTAAAAAGTTATCAAATGTCGACATTCTACACAGTAATCTAATGCCGACATTCTACACATTAACGGTAGTATAGTTATATCTTCACTCAACTTATTATCGCCATTCTCTTATTTTTACCCATTTGTTACTGCCACGTAACCTAGCTGTTATTGAGAGACGTTATATAGCTGTTATAAAGAGAAGTCACCTAGTTGTTATATAGAGAATTGACCTAGTTGTTATATAGACATTTCACCTAGCTGTTATATAGAGATGTCATCTAGCTGCTATCGAGAGTTGTTATCTAGCTGTTATAGATAGAAGTCACCTAGCTGTTATAGAGACATGTCACTTTGCTGTTATAGAGACATGTCACTTGGCTTTTATAGAGAGATGTCACTTGGCTGTTATAGTAACATGTCACCTCCCTGTTATAGAGACATCTCACCTCGCTGTTATAAAGACATGTCATCTGGCTGTTATATAAGGATGTCACCTGACTGTTATAGTGACATGTCACCTAGCCGTTATAGTGACATATCACATGGCTTTTATAGAGAAATGTCAACTGGCTGTTATAGAGAGACGTCACATGACTTTTATAGAGAGATATCATCTGACTTTCATAGAGAGATTCAACCTAGCTGTTATAGAGAGATTTCACTGGCTGTTTAGAGAGATTTCACCTGGCCTTTATAGAGAGATGTCACCAGGCTATTATAAAGAGACTTCACCTGGCTTTTATAGAGACATGTCACCTATTTGTTATACAGACATGTCACCTATTTGTTATAGATAGATGTCACCTGTCTCTTATATCTCTTATGATATGTCACTTAGTTGTTATACAGACATATCACCTAGCTTTTATAGAGATATGTCACTTAGTTGTTATACAGACATATCATCTAGCTGTTATAGAGATATGTCACTTAGTTGTTATACAGACATATCATCTAGCTTTTATAGAGATATGTCACTTAGTTGTTATACAGATATATCATCTAGCTTTTATAGAGAGGTGACACTTAGTTGTTATAGAGAGATGCCACTTAGTTGTTATAGAGAGATGTCACTTAGCTGTTATAGAGAGATGCGACTTAGCTGTTAAAGAGAGATGTCACTTAGTTGTTATAGATAGATGTCACTTAGTTGTTATACAGACATATCACCTAGCTTTTATAGAGATATGTCACTTAGTTGTTATACAGACATATCACCTAGCTTTTATAGAGATATGTCACTTAGTTGTTATACAGACATATCACCTAGCTTTTATAGAGATATGTCACTTAGTTGTTATACAGACATATCATCTAGCTTTTATAGAGATATGTCACTTAGTTGTTATACAGATATATCATCTAGCTTTTATAGAGAGGTGCCACTTAGTTGTTATAGAGAGATGCCACTTAGTTGTTATAGAGAGATGGCACTTAGTTGTTATAGAGAGATGTCACTTAGCTGTTATAGAGAGATGTCACTTAGTTGTTATAGAGAGATGTCACTTAGTTGTTATAGAGAGATGGCACTTAGTTGTTATAGAGAGATGTCACTTAGTTGTTATAGAGAGATGGCACTTAGCTGTTATAGAGAGATGTCATCTAGCTGCTATCGAGAGTTGTTATCTAGCTGTTATAGATAGAAGTCACCTAGCTGTTATAGAGACATGTCACTTTGCTGTTATAGAGACATGTCACTTGGCTTTTATAGAGAGATGTCACTTGGCTGTTATAGTAACATGTCACCTCCCTGTTATAGAGACATCTCACCTCGCTGTTATAAAGACATGTCATCTGGCTGTTATATAAGGATGTCACCTGACTGTTATAGTGACATGTCACCTAGCCGTTATAGTGACATATCACATGGCTTTTATAGAGAAATGTCAACTGGCTGTTATAGAGAGACGTCACATGACTTTTATAGAGAGATATCATCTGACTTTCATAGAGAGATTCAACCTAGCTGTTATAGAGAGATTTCACTGGCTGTTTAGAGAGATTTCACCTGGCCTTTATAGAGAGATGTCACCAGGCTATTATAAAGAGACTTCACCTGGCTTTTATAGAGACATGTCACCTATTTGTTATACAGACATGTCACCTATTTGTTATAGATAGATGTCACCTGTCTCTTATATCTCTTATGATATGTCACTTAGTTGTTATACAGACATATCACCTAGCTTTTATAGAGATATGTCACTTAGTTGTTATACAGACATATCATCTAGCTGTTATAGAGATATGTCACTTAGTTGTTATACAGACATATCATCTAGCTTTTATAGAGATATGTCACTTAGTTGTTATACAGATATATCATCTAGCTTTTATAGAGAGGTGACACTTAGTTGTTATAGAGAGATGCCACTTAGTTGTTATAGAGAGATGTCATTTAGTTGTTACAGAGAGATGCCACTTAGGTGTTATAGAGAGATGTCACTTAGTTGTTATAGATAGATGTCACTTAGTTGTTATACAGACATATCACCTAGCTTTTATAGAGATATGTCACTTAGTTGTTATACAGACATATCACCTAGCTTTTATAGAGATATGTCACTTAGTTGTTATACAGACATATCACCTAGCTTTTATAGAGATATGTCACTTAGTTGTTATACAGACATATCATCTAGCTTTTATAGAGATATGTCACTTAGTTGTTATACAGATATATCATCTAGCTTTTATAGAGAGGTGCCACTTAGTTGTTATAGAGAGATGCCACTTAGTTGTTATAGAGAGATGGCACTTAGTTGTTATAGAGAGATGTCACTTAGCTGTTATAGAGAGATGTCACTTAGTTGTTATAGAGAGATGTCACTTAGTTGTTATAGAGAGATGGCACTTAGTTGTTATAGAGAGATGTCACTTAGTTGTTATAGAGAGATGGCACTTAGCTGTTATAGAGAGATGTCACTTAGCTGTTATAGAGAGATGTCACTTAGCTGTTATAGAGAGATGTCACTTAGCTGTTATAGAGAGATGTCACTTAGCTGTTATAGAGAGATGTCACTTAGCTGTTATAGAGAGATGTCACTTAGTTGTTATAGAGAGATGTCACTTAGCTGTTATAGAGAGATGTCACTTAGCTGTTATAGAGAGATGTCACTTAGCTGTTATAGAGAGATGCGACTTAGCTGTTAAAGAGAGATGTCACTTAGTTGTTATAGATAGATATCACTTAGCTGTTATAGAGAGATGTCATTTAGTTGTTACAGAGAGATGCCACTTAGGTGTTATAGAGAGATGTCACTTAGTTGTTATAGAGAGATATCACTTCCTTGTTATAGAGAGATGTCATTTAGTTGTTACAGAGAGATGTAACTTAGTTGTTATAGAGAGATGTCACTTATTTGTTATAGAGAGATGCCACGTAGTTGTTATAGAGAAATGTCACTTAGTTGTTATACAGACATATCACTTAGCTGTTATAGAGAGATGTCACTTAGCTGTTATAGAGAGATGTCACTTAGCTGTTATAGAGAGATGTCACTTAGCTGTTATAGAGAGATGTCACTTAGCTGTTATAGAGAGATGTCACTTAGTTGTTATAGAGAGATGTCACTTAGCTGTTATAGAGAGATGTCACTTAGCTGTTATAGAGAGATGTCACTTAGCTGTTATAGAGAGATGCGACTTAGCTGTTAAAGAGAGATGTCACTTAGTTGTTATAGATAGATATCACTTAGCTGTTATAGAGAGATGTCATTTAGTTGTTACAGAGAGATGCCACTTAGGTGTTATAGAGAGATGTCACTTAGTTGTTATAGAGAGATATCACTTCCTTGTTATAGAGAGATGTCATTTAGTTGTTACAGAGAGATGTAACTTAGTTGTTATAGAGAGATGTCACTTATTTGTTATAGAGAGATGCCACGTAGTTGTTATAGAGAAATGTCACTTAGTTGTTATACAGACATATCATCTAGCTGTTAAAGAGAGATGCCACTTAGTTGTTATACAGTCACGTCAGGTAGCTGTTAAAGAGAGATGCTATGTAGTGGTATAGAGAGATGTCACTTAGTTATTATAGAGAGATGTCACTTAGTTGTTATTCAGACATGTTACATAACTGTTATTCAAACATGTCACCTAGCTTTTATTCAGACACGGCACCTTGTTGTTAGAGAGGTCACGTCACAGTCATAAAGGGATGTCACGTTTATGTTAAGTAGAAATTGCCACGTCGCTGTTATAGACATATGACAAGCCCCCGCTAGGTAAAAATGTCACGTCGTTGTTTAAGAAAGTGTCACGTCAGTGACAGAGAGGCATCACGTGGCCGCTATAAGGAGATGTCACTTTTAAATTTAACAGAAATGTAGTGGCTGTGCTAAAAAGAGAAATGTCACTTCGCCTCTACATGCTAATGCTAAGTTGCCATTGTGGAGAGATGTCATGTGGCCGTTATATCACGTGGAGGGTATATATCGTGGCCGCGGCCGCTACATCACGTGGCCGCTATATCACGCTGTTGCTGTAGAGATTCATGGTTTCAGCTGCAGCTATGTACTTTTTTCTTTCTACCTATTCTTTTTCTTGTACTTCATTTTTATCTTCATGACTTTCACTGTTTCCTAGTTATTTGTCTGTTTGTTTGCCAGTTGTCTGCCTGCCTGCCTGTCTGTCTGCCTGCTTGTCATAGTCATTGGTTCATATTTATCTTTCTGTCATTTGTCAGTCAGTCAGTCTGTCTGCCAGAGCCTTTGGTTTCCTATTTATTTGTCTGTAATCTTCACTATTTTCTAATTACCTGTCTGTCTGTTATCTTAGTTTTTTTTCCTTTAGCTGTGTGTATGTATGTGTGTATGCATGTGTGTGTGTTTGTGCTAGTTATCTTTATCAATCTTTTGTTATAGATAACTGAGAGTTGCATTTTCTCCAGAAAACATACAACTTCCGTGAATTACTTCCGTTCCATATCTCATCTGTTCCATGAAATTTGCCATGTTAAAGATGTTTTTTTTTTGGGTCACGATCTGCCTTTTTCTTTTGGATAATATCCTTCTGTGTCACACATCAGTTGTCCCAGCTGTCCCAGCTGTCTCTTCAGATGCCACATGAAGAAAGACGGACGTTCCCACTTTTGCCAGGCGGGTCTTGATATGTATAGGGGGTATAGTTGTACAAGTGAATGTAACAAATTGTTTCCACGTTAAAAGTATACATATTATGCATAGAAATAAATGTAAATATATGAAGATTTCATAAGGAACATTGAAACTGGAGAACATTTTTAGATGATGATTGTGCCCTACTTACCACCGGCTGAGTCTAGATCTACACTACTTACCACCGGCTGAGTCTAGATCTACACTACTTACCATCGGCGATATTTAGATCTACTTGTAGATCTTTACCATATCGTCTTCTGATGATATGTGGCATATTCACTAAAATAATGTCTGAAATAATATTGTAAGTATTTCTCTAAGTACTGACCCTGACGAGGCAATAGAATATTGGCTAAAGATCTTCGGAGATATATTAGACGAGCATGTCCCCATGAAAAGAGGTGAGAGTAAAACACCAGATGAAATCACCTTAGATAACACCTGAAATATTACAATCCATGAGAGAACGTGACCGGGCGCATAAAATCAAAGACTTTAGGACCTACCGTTTACTCATAAACAAAGTTCATTATTTAATAAGACAAGAGGGAAAAAATTACTTTAGGAATCTAGTGCAGAATAAATCAGACAGTAAATCAATTTGGAAAGCCATAAATACCCTATCAAATAAAAGAAAGGAATTTGATTTTCAAGCCATCAATCGTGCATACACTAGCGCACATATCAGTACTCATTTCAGGAAAGAAATCAACGTTCTTAAATCATCAATATCAGCTCCTGTATGCAGATGTACTGCTTTTAAAGTTACACATTCCATTCTTAACAGTTAGTGAAGTTTATCTCTCTCTCTCTGAACCTTAAGTGCCCAGGGCACATGGGGCTTCCGCAAGGGTTTTCCACAAATGCCTGTCTTTCGCCTTTTTTTCTGCTCTTGCCCAGGTGAGCCCTCTATTGCTCAACATCCTTTCTGTTGTTCTTCTCCATGTCTCTTTTGGTCTACCCTTACTTCTGCTCCCATGTGGTGTCCATCTTAGTGCTATTTTTGGTAGTGAGTTGTCAGTCATTCGGAGCACATGTCCCAACCATAGTGAAGTTTATAGTTATCTTTTATCCTTAAAAAAAAAACAACAGTACAGCTGGGCTTGACGATATTAGCAATAAGAACTTACGTTATGCTGCACCTGTCATTTCACATACACTAACATATATTTACAACCAGTGCATTGCAAAATGTTATTTCCCTGAGCCTTTTAAAATCGCTAAAATGTATCTTCTCTTTAAATCTGGCTCATCCAACAATCTTATCAACTATAGACCAATATCCATATTATCGTCACTATCAAAACCACTCGAAAAACACATACACAAAATAACTCTACGACACATGCAAGAGAACAATTTACTCATAGACAGTCAGTCAGGCTTTAGACCCAATCATTCCTGCCACACAGCTCTCACTAAAATGACAGAAAACTGGTTAGTAAACATAAATGACGACAGACTATGTGGTGCCATCTTTGTTGACTTTAAAAAAGCATTTGATATGATTGACCACGATATTCTTGTAAGAAAAATAAAGATTTATAGACTGCGCCCTGACCTAATAAAATTAATTGCATCGTTTCTTGCAGACAGACAACAAGTAGTATTCTTCAACAATTCTCTATCAAATTCTGCTAAAGTTGACACTGGTGTTCCGCAAGGTTCTATTCTAGGCCCGTTGCTCTTTGCTATCTATATCAATGATCTTCCACTTTATCTTAAACACTCTTCTTGTGACCTTTTTTGCCGATGATTGCACAGTCTACACCAGTGACTACAATTGTATTAACTTTGAATGAACTCTTTAGGTCGAGTTATACAATTTAATTAGATGGAGCAATAACAATGACATGATTATAAACACCGATAAAACAAAATCAATGTTCATAACAACAAGGTAGAAACTACAAAACGCGAAACAAAAAACCACTTCAGCTCTGTAAGGAAACATCACAGATAGAAAACGTTAACGAGCACAAAACACTAGGTCTTACTATTGACCAACATCTGACCTGGAACTCTCATGTGCAAGGTCTAACAAAACTCATCGCGCAAAAAAAAATACCAATCAGCCAAAATTAAACACTTTATTGATCAAGACACAAGGAAGACATACTACATATCACATATACAAACACATTTAGAATATTACTCAACAATCTGGTTGCTCAGTGTCAAATACAAAGAGGCTTTGCTCACTCCAAAAGTGAGCAGTAAAGCTTATTAGTGACAAAGATCAAACACAAACAACTAATCACCACAAACGTATCAAAATACTACCTCTTAAGAACAGGTTCCTCTTCAACAAAGCCAAGCTGGTACATCAAATTCTTTCACAGCATGCTCCGTCTTCTCTGTGGAACATGTTAAGATTTAGCCCAAAGTGCAGCCAACGCTTAAACAACATATGTCCCTAAAAACCTAGGCTTTATCTTTACAAGAAAAGCTTTACTTATTCTGCTTCTCATCTTTGGAATACTCTCCCATCCTTTATAAAAAATATATAAACTATACTCTTTCATACAACTACAAACTCTTCAAATATCTATTTGATGTCGATTACATGCCTCCATGATTCACAAAAGTTATTTTAGACTGCTCTTACAGACACTGAACTCAGTCAGTTGTTTATTATGAATAGTAGCAAAATTATGCTTGATAGATAGTCATTTATATATGTGTATAGTTACTTTCTGTAGTCATTTTTTTATTTATGTAGTTACTTTCTGTAGTCGTTTATATATGTATGTAGTTACTTTCTATAATCATTTATATTTGCACGAAGTTACTATCTGTATTGAATGCATGGATAAGAGTGAAATGTGAATGTTATACTTTAATTTTATTTTACGTCTCTCAGCTTTCCAATGTTAGTTATGCTGGTTATATGAGCAGAATATTTGTAGAATGTCTGAAACAGAGTGAAAGTTGTATGATAAAGGACAGAATGTCAGACGGACTTGCGTGCCCAATTCTTAACCCTTTGAAAATAAAGATCGATCAATCAATCAATCAATCAGTCAAGTCCATTTAAAAGGTTTAGATCTATTTGGGGTACATTCAAAAGCACTGGTCTAGTCATAGTGTATGTCAGCATGCCTCAGAAGTCACAAAAACGTTGAAAATTCTTGATCAAATAATTGAATTTACGCTCGTTGCTAACCACGCTTCGAAGTGAACGAAAAGGTCACTGGACATGCGCAAATAAAACGTTTACAATAAAAAGTTACACCGGTTTTTTTAATGAAACACGGCATGGATCGATATAGAGACACGCGGCCCGATTTAGGCGCCCGGAAGGGGTCTCTATAAAGACTCCGGCCTCGGAACTACATTCACATTTACTCCTACCACAACTGTCTTTGTGATACTGATCACATCACACTTTAAAGTGCCAATGGTCATGGAAAGTACGGGAATGTATAAAACAGGAAAAAGTAGGAGCAGCTTTATTACTCAACGATTACATGAATACTGTTTAAAATAATTTTAAAAAAAAAATAAAAATAATAAAAAAAACAAATTTTTTTTCTAAAGAGTACTTGGCTGTAAATTGCAAGGTGTGGCTTGTCCGGCGGTGTGTGTCAGGAATGGATTTAGTAGAACGTGGAGACTGTTTAAATAGAGACCTGTGACATGTGGTAGGTGGGTTGTAACTGGGGGTGGTGGATGGGGAACCGGGGAAGGGAGAGAGTGTGTGATGCAATACTGACCTAGCTAGGAGAAGTTGAAACAGATGATTGGGGAAGAGGGGTTGCAGAGTGATGATGTGAGGAAGTTTGAAAAGTAAGAAGGGGTGGATTTAGTGGAGAGGTACTATAATGATTGAAGAAGATGATGTTACGTGTAACTAAACAGCGAGTTTAACCCATGTGGTTCCAGAGTCCCATAATTTTGAATGCAGCGGTTCTCAAGTGCCAGGCGGCTTGTGTCATCTGCATGACATTGTTTGATGGCTGTAACCAGAAAGTCAGATTTGCCTCTGTGGTTGGGGCCATTGAAATGATTTGGGACTGGTTTCGAAGCACGCTGGGTGATGTCGTACAGATGTTTTTGCATGCGGTCCCCTAATCTGAGGCCAGTCTCACCAATATATGTTATCCTGCATCTTTTGCAAACGTTGACATATATCACATTACGGGACTCGCATGTGAATCCCTCATGAAGGGTGAGGATAGTTTTGGGAAAGGTGATTGTTTTCGTTTCCCAGACTACCGGGCAGGTAACGCAGCGGGGGCGGTTACATTTTCTGGTACCAACATATGTAAGGCTCTGCTTCAGGTGGCTGTGGACGAGGATGTCCTTAAGGTTTGGCTCACGTTTGTGTGCCAATAGGGGTGGATCAGAGAAAATTAGAATTAGAATTTTTCCGTCATCGCCACTACCCAGAAAGGGTCCTTCGTGAAGCCTTCAACCGTATCCAACTAGTGAGCCGCAAAGAAGTATTCAGGAAAAAGCCTGTTAATCCATCTGACAGAGTTAAGTTAGTACTGCCTTTCCACCCGCACGGTCAGATGGTTAAGAAAATTCTTTATCGTCATCTGCCGATAATCCAACTTGACTCTGACACTCATTTCAATGGCCCCAACCACAGAGGCAAATCTGACTTTCTGGTTACAGCCATCAAACAATGTCATGCAGATGACACAAGCCGCCTGGCACTTGAGAACCGCTGCATTCAAAATTATGGGACTCTGGAACCACATGGGTTAAACTCGCTGTTTAGTTACACGTAACATTCTCTTCAATCATTATAGTACCTCTCCACTAAGTCCACCCCTTCTTACTTTTCAAACTTCCTCACAGCATTACTCTGCAACCCCTCTTCCCCAATCATCTGTTTCAACTTCTCCTAGCTAGGTCAATATTGCATCACACACTCTCTCTCCCTTCCCCGGTTCCCCATCCACCAACCCCAGTTACAACCCACCTACCACATGTCACAGGTCCCTATTTAAAGTCTCCACGTTCTACTAAATCCATTCCTGACACACACCGCCGGACAAGCCACACCTTACAATTTACAGCTAAGTACTCTTTAGAAAAAAAATTTTTTTTTAAAAATTATTTTTATTTATTTAAAAAAAAATTATTTTAAATAGTATTCATGTGAATCTATACTTTATCTCCTCTCTCTATTTCTTCGTCCTGTATGTTTTTGTATGATTAAGGCTCACGCCGAAATGTCACAACTTTGTAATCGTTAAGTAATAAAGCTGCTCCTACTTTTTACTATTTTATACATTCTGGTATCACAGCTTTACTGCAGTGCTTAGTGTATAGTTGTATACTTATACACCAATTATTGTGTTAATGGAAAGTACGGGCGTAACACCGTATCCTCAGCATGCGTTAATGGCATGAAAGCGGGGATTTGACCTACCTACCTACCTACCTACCTACCTACCTACCTACCTACCTACCTACCTACCTACCAGCTGTCTTTACATTCACACTTGTTCCTACCTACCAGCTGTCCTTACATTCACACTTGTTCCTACCTAACAGCTGTCCTTACATTCACACTTGTTCCTACCTAGCAGCTGTCCTTACATTCACACTTGTTCCTACCTAGCAGCTGTCCTTACATTCACACTTGTTCCTACCTCAGATGTCCTTACATTCACACTTAGTCCTACCTCAGATGTCCTTACATTCACACTTAGTCCTACCTCAGATGTCCTTACATTCACACTTGTTCCTACCTCAGATGTCCTTACATTCACACTTGTTCCTACCTCAGATGTCCTTACATTCACACTTGTTCCTACCTCAGATGTCCTTACATTCACACTTGTTCCTACCTCAGATGTCCTTACATTCACACTTGTTCCTACCTCAGATGTCCTTACATTCACACTTGTTCCTATCTAGCAGCTGTCCTTACATTCACACTTGTTCCTACCTAGCAGCTGTCCTTACATTCACACTTGTTCCTACCTAGCAGCTGTCCTTACATTCACACTTGTTCCTACCTAGCAGCTGTCCTTACATTCACACTTGTTCCTACCTAGCAGCTGTCCTTACATTCACACTTGTTCCTACCTAGCAGCTGTCCTTACATTCACACTTGTTCCTACTTATCAGCTGTCTCCAAGATAACATTTCTTGTCTCACAAAGAAGCGATTAACCCAGCATGAATGTGACGCTGACTGGGACAATCAATACACACACCTTCCGTTGGTTACTGGAACTGGTGGTGGAGCAGATATAGGGCTGTCCTGACAACAGTGATTCTATCTCCAGGGAATAATCAGTTTCATTTATATTTACAGAAACAACAATTGTTTTCCTAGTCATCTTTACACAATATACGTATTCTTATTTCGACTGTCTTTACATCGACACCTGTTGTTATCTTGACTGTATTTCCACCAACATTTCTAGTCTCAGCTGTCTTTAAATTCACATTTACTGTCTCATCTTTTCTGTATGCATGCGTCTAATCTCGCTGTTTTTAATCCATATATGTTATCTCAGATGTGTTTACAATCACTAATTATCATCTTTATTTTATCACATTAATTTTTGTCCGATCTGTTTCTTGTCCATAACTCTTACACAATACAGATGCTTAACGATATCTGAGTTTTTTCTTAAACATGCATAGACACACATATAATGTCAACACATATAGACACACATATAATGGCAACATGCATAGACACACATATAATGGCAACATGCATAGACACACATATAATGGCAACATGTATAGACACAAACAACATCTACATGTAGAGCCACACAGACGATATCTACATATTTAGACACACAAACACCATCTACATGTATAGTCATACAAACGGCATATACATATATAGACACACAAACATCTACATATATAGACACACAAACAACGTCTATATGTATAGTCATACAAACAGTATCTACATATATAGACACACAAACAACATGTAAATGTATAGTTATTCAAATGGCATCTACATATATAGACACACAAACAACATATATATATATATATATATATATATATATAGTCATACAAACGACATCTACATATATAGACACACAAGCAACATCTACATGTAGTCATACAAACATCATATACACACAAACAAGATCTACATGTGTAGACACACAAACGATATCTACATATATAGACACGCAAGCGACATCTACATATAAAGACACGCAAACGACATATACATGTATAGACACACAAGCAACACCTACACATATAGACACACAAACAACATCTACATATATAGACACACAAACAGCATCTATATGTATAGCCATACAAACAACATCTACATATACAAACACGCACGTGTAGACAATGTAGATAATAATGTGATGTTTCCTTTGCTCCCCTCTCCTTCTTCGCACGTTATATCATTTAAAAGTATAATTCTAGTATTATCGTTCTGGCACTGATAGAAAAGCTGTTGTTATGTTGTTGTTGTTGTTGTGTGGCCAGGACTTGCTGTGGCAAGGTTCACCTGTTTTCTTGCACGCCCTAGTTTTAGCCTCAGGTCGTCAATGGATCCTTGGATAATTAAACTATGCTTCCGCCATTGTATTACTCAATCACTTTGACAGTCTAGCATCACGTGTATTACTCCGCAGTTGTATGTCCCAGTTTTTGTTCTCCCGCACTCTTCCTGCCAACTCCTGTTAGTTAAAAAAGAGAGTCTGTAAGTCGTAGCTACCTTCTAACCTAATCTAGCCTTAATTAACCAAACCTTCTAAACTAAACTAGCCTAACTTAATCAAACCTTCTAACCTAAACTAACCTAACCTAACCAAACCATCTAAACTAAACTAACCTAATTTAACAAAACCTTCTAAATTAAACTAGCCTAACTTAACCAAACCTCCTAACCTAAACTAACGCAAATTAACCAAACCTTCTAACTTAGACTAACATAACTTAACAAAATGTTCTAACCTAAATTACCATAACTTAACCATACCTTCTAACCTAAATTAACATAACTTAACCAAACCTTTTAACCTAAACTAACTTAACTTAACCAAACCTTCTAACCTAAACAAACCATACCTTCTAACCTAAACTAACGTAACTTAACCAAACCTTCTAACCTAAACTAACGTAAATTACCCGAACCTTCTATATTAAACTAACATAACTTAACCGAACATTCTAACCTAAACTAACATAACTTAACCAAACCTTCTAACCTAAACTTACATAACTTAACTAAACCTTCTAACCTAAACTAACATAATTTAACCAAACCTTCTAGCCTAAACTAACATAACTTACCCCAACCTTCTAACCTAAAATAACGAAACTTAACCAAACCTTCTAGCCTAAACTAACATAACTTAACTAAACCTAGCCTAGCCTAACATTGCCATACCATACCCTGACCTACTTTACCTTACCTTACTTTACCTGATTGCCTGTTTGTCTGTCTGTTCTATAAACTACAACACATAGAAATTGAATGTGAAGTATAGTATCTAATTAACCTGTCTTCTAATATATAGTTCTTTCTACTTTAGTTCTCAACCCCCCCTTTCCACCCTCGTCTTGATTATTTTTGTCGATGAGACAGTTGGCATCTATTAAAATAGAATCAACATATCGTATGTTAAGTTTTAGTTAAATTCCAGGGATTTTAATGTTTGCGACCATGTCTTATAAAGAGGGAGATAACTCTACAAACATTCAAGACAAGCAGATAGATAGATAGATTGATTGATTGATTGATCTTTATTTCAAAAGGGTTAAGAATTGGGCACGCAGGCCCGTCTGACATTCTGCCCTTTATCATACATCTTTCACTCTATTCCAGACATTCTACAAATATGCTGTTCATATAACAAACATAACTAGCATTGAAGCTGAGAGACATAAAATAAAATATAACATTTACGTTTCGCTCTTAAACATTCACTCAGTACAGAAGTAACTACATACATATTAAATGACTATCTACTAAACAAAATTTTCGGGACTATTCAGAAAACAATTAATTGTATTCGGTGTCTGTAAGAGCAGCTTAAGATACTTTTAAGTTTTATAATTCATGCTTAAGTTTTATAATTCATGGAGGCATGTAGTCGACATCAAATAGATACTGGGAAAGCTTGTAGTTGTAGGAAGGAGTATAATTTATATTTTTTATATAGGATGGGAGGGTATTCCAAAGATGAACAGCAGAATAACTAAAGCTTTTCTTGTAAAGATCAAGTCTAGGTTTTGGAAGACATATGTTGTTCAAGCGTTGGCTGCACTTTGGGCTAAATTTAAACAGGTTCCATAGATAAGGCGGGGCATGCCGTGAAAGAATTTGATGTACTAACTTGGCTTTGTTGAAGAGGAACCTGTTCTTAAGAGGTAGTATTTTTATACGTTTGTGATGATTAGTTGTTTGTGCTTGATCTTTGTCACTAATAAGCTTTACTGCTCGCTTTTGGAGAGAGCAAAGCCTCTTTTGTATTTGACACTGAGCAACCATCCCAAACTGTTGAGCAGTAGTCTAAATGTGTTTGTATATGAGCTATGTAGTATGTCTTCCTTGTGTCTTGATCTATGAAGTGCTTAATTTTAGCTAATTGGTATACTTTTTGTGCGATGAGTTTTGTTAGACATTGCACATGAGAGTTCCAGGTCAGATGTTGGTCAATAATAAGACCTAGTGTTTTGTGCTCGCTAACGTTTTCTATCTGTGATGTTTCTGTACAGAGCCGAAGTGTTGTTTTTGTTGTGTTTTGTAGTTTCTTCTTGTTGTTATGAGCATTGATTTTGTTTTATCGGTGTTTATAATCATGCCATTATTTTTGCTCCATCCAATTAAATTGTATAACTCGACCTGAAGAGTTGATTCTAGATTAACACAATCTTAGTCACTGGTGTAGACTGTGCAATCATCGGCAAAAAGGTCACAAGAAGAGTGTTTAAGATGAAGTGGAAGATCATTGATATAGATAGCAAAGAGCAGCGGGCCTAGAATAGAACCTTGCGGAACACCAGTGTCAACTTTAGCAGAATTTGATAGAGAATTGTTGAAGAATACTACCTGTTGTCTGTCTGAAAGAAACGATGCAATTAATTTTATTAGGTCAGGGTGCAGTCTATAAGTCTTTATTTTTCTTACAAGAATATCGTGGTCAATCATATCAAATGCCTTTTTAAAGTCCACAAAGATGGCACCACATAGTCTGTCGTCATTTATGTTCACTAACCAGTTTTCTGTCATTTTGGTAAGAGCTGTGTGGCAGGAATGATTGGGTCTAAAGCCTGACTGACTGTCTATGAGTAAATTGTTCTCTTGCATGTGTCGTAGAGTTTGTGTATGTGTTTTTCGAGTGGTTTTGATAATGACGATAATATGGATATTGGTCTATAGTTGGTAAGATTGTTAGATGAGCCAGATTTAAAGCGAGGATACACCTTAGCAGTTTTAAAAGCCTCAGGGAAATAACATTTTGCAATGCACTGGTTGTAAATATATGTTAGTGTATGTGAAATGACAGGTGCAGCATAACGTAAGATCTTATTACTAATATCATCAAGCCCAGCTGTATTGTTGTGTTTTAAGGTTAAGAGATAACTGTGAACTTCACTGACTGTTAAGAATGGAATGTGTAACTGTTTAAAATCAGTACATCTGCTGTCCAGGAATGTTTGTAGTTCATGTAAGTCGCATACAGGAGCTGATACTGATGATTTAAGAACGTTGATTTCTTCTCTGAAATGTGTACTGATATGTGCGCTAGTGTATACACGATTGATGGCTTGAGAATCAATTTCTTTTCTTTTATAGATAGATAGATAGATAGATAGATAGATAGATAGATAGATAGATAGATAGATAGATAGATAGATAGATAGATAGTATTGTCTTAGACCATTGTTAAATAATGCACATGACTGGAGAAATACGAATGGAAGGAAGGAGAGAGTAGACGATAAGACAGACCTATACACATCTCTAAGCCCTATACACATCTCTAAGGCAAACACACACACAAAGTTGAGGATGTTTGTCAGACTGTAAACCAAAATACTCAAACATTCCGCATCAAAATTTGTAGGCCGAGCTAAAATGATTGACAAATTGTAGCAGACTGACCAGAGACAGAGATTATGTCATTTCTGATTTCTAACTGTACACTTCATGTTTATATCTTCAGACGCCAGAGGCCACAGGAGGACAGCAGATGGGTCACTAAGATGGCACAACAAGACGGCACAATAAGATGGTACAATAAGATGGTACAATAAGATGGTACAATAAGATGGCACAATAAAATGGGGCACAAAATGAGACACTTTTTAAAAAAAAGTGGCCAAGATAAGAGAAATGACCTAAAGTTTGAGATTGTTAATACACTTCTGGTGTGCTGGATAATAAAAGATTTCAGATGCCATCAACTTCCACAGAATGAGAAACACAAAACTGTCACCGACCAGACCCGACCTCTGGAATAATAAGAAAATCCTGAGTCTTATCAAAGTTCGGAAATAAGACTTTTTGTCTGTCTGTGAGAGAACTTGCCGGCCTTGCTACCGCTGACAACAGAAATGATGAAATCTATAACTTCAGACACCAGAATATGGGTTCCGCTTTCCGGCGGAGGGAATCTTAGCCTCCCATCTTTCAATCTGACAAAATCTGATGAAAACGAAGATGAAACTCACATCTACCTGGCAAATAATTTGACGACTGCAGTGCCTGTGTCTGTGACCTGGACACCTGGCTACCTGGACAGTTTGACAACTTCAACCAACTCCAGGGCCTTGCTTATAAGAGAAAACGAGGAATACGTCAAGAATGTAGTTCCTGCCATGTTGTTTGTTTGTGTGCTCATATTAATTAGTTTCCTTGGAAACGCCCTTGTCATTTACGTGTTTGGATTTCGGTTCAAAACTGCAACACAGAACTCTCTGATCGTATGCCTTGCGTGCTTTGACCTTCTCATGACTCTCATCTCTATGCCCACAGAAATCGCCGACATGAGATTTCATCATCTGTTCTCGTCGGAAGCCGCGTGCAAGTTGCTGAGGTTCATCACAGTTTTCTCGACTGTAGCTTCCTGTTTTATTCTCTTAACCATCACACGCGACAGACATCGCAGAATCACGAGACCTCTAGGACAGCAGATGTCGGTCAGAAGTGCCAGGTTATGGAAACTTGCCAGCACTGTTGGCTCTCTTTGCTTTTCCTGGCCAAATTTAATTTTATATGGTCTGAGAAAAACTACCACCAAAGTCCCTGGCCTGACCGGATTTGACTGTTCCTATAGAGACGAATTTGAAGATTCCATCCTTCCACTTACGTACAACTGTATCCTGGGTGTAGGATTTCTTGCTGTCATATCCGCATTAGCGTTTCTTTATTTCCAAATATGGAAGGTCGCTAAGGGTCATATATCAGTCATCATAAACAGGTCACCCTTGTCTGCTTCCGGTTCTTCTGTCGGTGACTTAACACAGGAAGAAAATGAAAGTTCTAATCCTTCAAGTGAATCACGGGACGAAGATGAGAATCTCCAGAAGGAAGCTGCCGGCCAAGTTCACACAGACAACAAGTCTCTTCCTGCAAGCAGCTCTTCTCTTCAAGTTAGTTTTGCCGACGAAACTTCTAGTGTACGCTGGGGTGGACATAACTCTGATGAAGTGCCCAAGAACTGTACCCCGAGTGAATCGCTGGGCGTCTTACATCCTGGATCGCTGAAACCACATCTTCAGAAAAGCAGAAGCGCGAGGATTCAGTACAGACAGCACAGCAAGACAGAACTGGCACAGCAGCCTGCCGCATACACAGTCAGACAGCACAGCAAGACAGAACTGGCACAGCAGCCTGCCGCATACACAGTCAGACAGCACAGCAAGACAGAACTGGCACAGCAGCCTGCCGCATACACAGTCAGACAGCACAGCAAGACAGAACTCGCACAGCAGCCTGCTGCATACACAGTCAGACAGCACAGCAAGATAGAACTCGCACAACAGCCTGCCGCATACACAGTCAGAAAATGCCTTCATAAAAAGGTAGAATTCAGAAAAAGAGCAAGATCACTAGGAAATCTTTCAGCTGGTGGTGTCCATCAACATCGCAGAAAGTTATCTAGGATGCGCTCATACCTGTCCACCCCTATGAAGAAGATAGTCAGTATATCTCACGCATGTTTGGCTGATGGATTTCATGCCAGAGACAGTCCAAGATCTAGCCGGCATCTCATAGATTCAGCCTCATACAGCGAAAGTTTCAGCTCCGACTTCTCAACTTCCATGTCAGATCGCTGTTCCGTTCACACAGAGAGCAGGTCGGCCACACAAGCTGCTCATTTACACTCCTGTCACCAGTGTGTGAAAAACGACAGCAACAGGAATGAAAAGAGAACCATAAATAGCAAAAATGAGTGTTCAGAAGTAGACAGAAAAACTGAAAGTCTGAAGTGTAAGTGTGTTGAAGGAAGTACATCCCTCACTTGTTGGAATGTAGAAATGTCAGAAGGAAAAGGCTGCTACACAGCTCCACGTTCAGCAATATACTCCACTCTAGTGAATGATGGGGAGGAGAAGGAGAGAAATAACTTATGCAATCTCATCTTTTCAGAGACAAAAGTTTGGAGCAAAGATATGTCCATGGCAAAGAACACGTCTTTTATAGAAAATGCTGGCACAGATAATGGGCACAAAATATCGACAGAGGGAGGCAACAATGAAAAGTCTGAGTTACAGCAATCATTTCAGGATTACTCCCCTTGTTGTAGCTGCGACAGATATAATAAACTACACAAGGATGTAACTCCAGCGAGAGATTCAGTGTTCACGATCAGCTATCCTGATCCCTGCGAAATATCTTGTGCATCGATCTTGTCTGTGGCTGCAGGTTCACAGCTGCCGCATGTGCCTGAAGAGCGGAGTCAAGTAATGGCTTCTAGAAACAACCCAGACACAAGTCAAAGATCTGCCAAAACAGCGTCTACCACAACATTCATGGACAACGAGGTACTTACTGAAATAAGTCTAGACGTGCACATGAAATCTCACAATGGCAGCAGCTGTCATGCCCCAGTGCCGCTCCAGGCTAGCAGTCTTTCTGTTTTCTGTGACACTAATTCGGACTCTGTTCCTCAGAGCGATGAAAATAGGTCATCCACCTCTTCGGCGTCCTGTGCTTACAAAGCGAAGGACAAACGTAAAGCCACGGACACACCAGCGCAAGGGTTGGTCAGATACCGAATAAAATCATTGGGCGATACCGGTACGTCCCACAGAACATCTGGTAATCGTCTATCAAAATACTTGGATAAAACAACAATAATCGCTTTCGCCATCAGCTCAGTGTTTGTAGTAAGTTATCTGCCATATTTAGTTCTGATGACTGTTCGCGGATTTAACAAAAACTTTGACTATAAGCTGCAGGGCGCTTCGTTATGTGCTTACAACATATTTGTCAGATTTTATTTTCTGAACTGCGCTGCCAACCCTCTGTTGTATGGTGTTCTGAACAAAAGGTTTAGGGATGAGTGCAAAAGATTATTGTTTTGTGTGTGTTCTTGTCGGCGAAAACTTTAAATTTCTGTCCCACAACAAATCTGCGATTGTTGTTGTTTTGCTGTTGTTAATGATGTTCTTTAGATCGGCGTCAACATGAGGTGAAATTTATGAGTTAGATAAGGAAGAAAGAAATAGATATGAGAGAGAGAGAGAGAGAGAGAGAGAGAGAGAGAGAGAGAGAGAGAGAGAGAGAATGAGTGATAGATGGTAAGAGAAAGTAAGAGGGAAAGAGTGAATGAGTGAGAAAAGGGTAAGAGAGGCAATGAATGAGTGAGAGAAGGGTAAGAGAGGCAATGAATGAGTGAGAGTAAGAGAGGCAATGAATGAGTGAGAGAAGGGTAAGAGAGGCAATGAATGAGTGAGATAGGGTGAGTAAAAGATAAGAGTAGTTAGAAATAAGAGAGATTAAGAAGAAGAAAAATGGTGTAAGACCGCAGGTCGTGAATAAGGTCAGAGCACAGATTAATGTGTACCAAGTCCAGTTTCTTCTATTCGTATTTTTGTCTGGATTGATGAAGCTGATGATAGCCTAACATTCCTTCCACGAACTGCAGTGTTTTGTTTATTTGTTTTGTTAACATCACTGTCAGCACTGCTTACTGACTTGACAACACTTGACAAAATTTTGTGACATCAGAAGACAGTAAAAATGTTGTGACATCAGAAGACAGTAAAAATATTGTGGCATCAGAAGACAATAACAATGTTGTGACATCAGAAGACAAAAAAATGTTGTGACATCAGAAGACAGTAAAAATGTTGTGACATCAGAAGACAATAAAAATGTTGTGACATCAGAAGACAATAAAAAAGTTGTGACATCAGAAGACAATAAAAATGTTGTGACATCAGAAGACAATAAAAATGTTGTGACATCAGAAGACAGTAAAAATGTTGTGACATCAGAAGACAATAACAATGTTGTGACATCAGAAGACAACAAAAATGTTGTGACATCAGAAGACAATAAAAATATTGTGACATCAGAAGACAATAAAAATGTGACATCAGAAGGCAACAAAAATGTTGTTACATCAGAAGACAGTAAAAATGTTGTGACATCAGAAGACACAAAAATGTTGTGACATCAGAAGACAGTAAAATGTTGTGATATCAGAAGACAGTAAAAATGTTGTGACATAAGAAGACAGTAAAAATGTTGTGACATCAGAAGACAATAAAAATGTGACATCAGAAGACAATAAAAATGTTGTGATATCAGAAGACACAAAAAATGTTGTGACATCAGAAGACAGTAAAAAAGTTGTGATATCAGAAGACACAAAAAATGTTGTGACATCAGAAGACAATAAAAACGTTGTGACATCAGAAGACAATAAAAACGTTGTGACATCAGAAGACAATAAAAACGTTCTGACATCAGAAGACAGTAAAAATGTTGTCAACAAACTAATGATAAAATTTAAAATAAAGGCTCTAAGACTATAATATATGATAAACAAATAGTTGAAAGTGTATGATTTATGGAAATCAAATATTTTGGAAACTTTGCAGTAAATTCTAAATTTCATCTGTTTGGAATTTTCCATGTGAAACTCCTGGGAAATCGAAATATATAACAATTTATGTCAGTTTCGACTGAGAGCTGTTTGTTGGCAAGTTTGAGTTAGTTTAGACCCAGAGCTGTTTGTTGGCAAGTTTGGGTCAGTTTAGACTGAGAGCTGTTTGTTGGCAAGTTTGGGTCAGTTTAGACTGAGAGCTGTTTGTTGGCAAGTTTGAATCAGTTTAGACTGAGAGCTGTTTGTTGGCAAGTTTGAATCAGTTTAGACTGAGAGCTGTTTGTTGGCAAGTTTGGGTCAGTTTAGACTGAGAGCTGTTTGTTGGCAAGTTTGAGTCAGTTTAGTGTAAAACTTGTTTGGTACAAACATTTATAATTATTGGGAGGAATATATTTTCTCAAGATGGTTACAGACCAACAATCCTTGGCAATGTACGACCATACTCGAGATTAGTCCAGCTCCCCCATCATGACCGCCAACCCAGGTTCCCCCCCCCCCCCGGTATATTGTATGCTAATTATGCATAAATCCTGGGCATTTAATCAATACACAATACTTTTACATGCAGTACAAATCACCAAGTCTGAAATTAAGGACACAGAATTTTAATCTCACTATATACCACAACAATACATGCAGCTGACACTGACATCAGCATGGCATCAAGGCAGGTATCATTATAATGGTCATTCATTCATTCATTCGTTTGCATCTCCCTTGTGGAACTTTGCCTCCCTAACAGCACTCCTGTAGGCCTCTCGGTTGTGAGCAAGATGGCTTGCTGCTGATGCATCCATTTGCAGATCATCAAAGATGTCAGGCAGCCATCTTCACCTTGGTGTTCCTCTCTTTTTTTCCCCCATTATGTACTCTTCCAAGACAGCCTTCTCTAGATTATCATGACGTTTAATGTGTCCAAAATATTTAAGTTTTCTTTGTACTAGCCAGCCCTCTTCAGTACTAAGCTCTTGTAGTATAGATATATTTGTTCTTTTTTGTGTCTATGATATTTGAAGAACTCTTCTGTAGCATTTACATTCAATGGCATTTATGTGTTTCTCAGCTGTTTTGTTAAGTGTCCAGGTCTCACAGGCATATGGTGCTATCATATGATAATGACTTCTCATGCTGCATGATTGAAACCTGATGGACTTGGGGCCCTGGCTCTCTTGGCCCTACACATGGCCCACACTACGAATCTAATGTGCAAGCACTTATTCCACGCAGCTACCGCTGCCATGACACTCCTCTATATACCCGCGCTGCTGCAGCACAAGATCGGTCTATATGAAAACATAATAACGAATCAAACATGTTGCCCATCCAATATACTGATAAATCACACTGAAAATCATGTCCATATTGATACGTAAACACATAAGCCTACATCACAGCATACTGCACAACTACATAATCTACACAACACGAGGTGGGCACGGGCAAGCCAACGATCACCATAATACACAAGAATTTACAGCACATCCATCAGCACAGTTAAAGAAGACACCGCCCCGCCATTGCCTCTGTCTACACTGATCCAAGTCAATGTTCCAATATCTGTATATATATATCCCACCCCCTCCCAAAAATGAGTTTCAGTCAAGGTCGTACACCCCTCGATCTAAGCGTATAGTCCACATTAGACTGAAATGTTTGTTGGCAAGTTTGGGTCAGTTTAGACTGAGAGCAGTTTGTTGGCAAGTTTGGGTCACTTTAGACTGAGAGCTGTTTGTTGTCAAGTTTGGGTCAGTTTAACCTGAGAGCTGGCAATGAATGTAACCCAGGGCAATTATATCTGGCACACTGTGTTTTGTCTGAATTTAGTATTAATTCTGGAAACTAAAACGCCGACAAATATGTGCCAAAATAAAATGAAATTTGACAACATCTGAAAATGAATCAGCTGTAGCAGACTTTTGACACACTTTTAAGAAAATGAAAGGAAAAAAAAACAGTAGAGACAGACAGGACGTTGAGTTGGTTCTGGTTGAAAATACACAATGACTGCCTGACATGACGTTGTGTTGTTCAAGAAGGACGGATCTGTGTGGATGGATGTGTCATGGATCGAATGTGGATGATTGTGTCACGAATCTGTATGGATGATTATGTTACTGATCTATGTGGATGAATGTGTCACTGATCTATGTGGGTGATTGTGTCACGAATATGTGTCGATGATTTTGTCATTGATCTATGTGGATGAATGTGTCATTGATATGTGTGGATGAATGTGTCACTGATCTATGTGGATGATTGTGTCACTGATCTATGTGGATGATTGTGTCACAGTTTTATGTGGGTGATTGTGTCACTTATCTATGTGGGTGATTGTGTCACTGATCTATGTGGATGATTGTGTCACTGATCTATGTGGATGAATGTGTCATTGATCTATGTGGATGATTGTGTCACTGATCTATGTGGATGATTGTGTCACAGTTCTATGTGGATGATTGTGTCACTGATCTATGTGGATGAATGTGTCACAGTTCTATGTGGATGATTGTGTCACAGTTCTATGTGGATGATTGTGTCACTGATCTATGTGGATGATTGTGTCACAGTTTTATGTGGGTGATTGTGTCACTGATCTATGTGGATGATTGTGTCACTGATCTATGTGGATGATTGTGTCACAGTTCTATGTGGATGATTGTGTCACTGATCTATGTGGATGAATGTGTCACAGTTCTATGTTTATGATTGTGTCACAGTTCTATGTGGATGATTGTGTCACGGATCTGTGCGGATGATTGTGTCAGATATGTACACAAGTTACACGTGATTGTTAATGATGTCTTTCGTTTGGCATATTATGGGCAAACTAGTGCACGAAATAAAATGTAAAGAAGTGGAAACAAATATCATTTACTATGTTTGTTGTATGTTCGAGATTGTGAATGTTGTATGTTCCAGATTGTGAATGTTGTAGTGTTTATGTTAGTTTGTTCTTCCTTGTCTGTGTGTTGACTGACAAAATATTAGAAGCAGTTGTTTGTTAAAACTTAACACGTGACTAGTAAAGATATCTACAGAATCAAGCACTACATAACAAACGTGTACAGTGTGATAGACAAAACCAGAGCGAGTGAGGGAAGGAGAGAAAGCAACAGACTCACAGGAAACAGCGGGAGAGAGCTACACTCCCCCGCCCCCTTGCGTGTGATGACACAACATGAATGATGACAGGAGAAGCACGGAAACAGTACATTGTTTAATAGTCCACGTGACCTGGACATAACTCCAGGAGTCTCTGCGAGAAGCAGAAAGAGCCCGAACAGTGAGATTATTTGATTAATTTATTTGTATATGAGGTCGCCGTGACTAATGCTCTACAGCCTGGGATGGTCGCTCGCTGTGAGCACGTGAGTTACTCACTTGAATATGCTACAAATATCTAACCATCTTCAACGCTGCCCAGACAGTCAGGCTGAGGGGCTGACAAATGTCAACGTTATGCACTGATCACTGAAACAAGCAGTAGTTTAAATACAATATTTTAGAATGGGCACAAGTCGTAAATTTTGAGAACCGCCGTCAGATCCGGCTGTCACGTTGATCAAAAGGCGAGCAAGATTTGTACGTGCAGTAACCGCGCTTCTCGAAATATTTCCGGAGTAACATTTGTTGAGCACAAGAAGTACACGAGAGACAGTTCAAGTGTTGGAAAACCTCAGCCAACGAGCACGGAGCCTAGTGCAGCACAGAGCCTAGTGCAGCGCAGAGCCTAGTGCAGCGCAGAGCCTAGTGCAGCACAGAGCCTAGTGCAGCGCAGAGCCTAGTGCAGCGCAGAGCCTAGTGGATCGTATATAAATGCACTTGTTGCAGTGATCAGCGTAAAATGTTGGTTCCCAGAGGGCACTAAAGCTGATGTCTAAATACAGCATCCAGTTTCGTGGAAACTAGCCAGAATTCGCAGAAAAACTACTCAGACCATTGAGTGCCAGGAAGCAAATACCAAGTATGTATGTCGTACAGCTGACAACTAAAACTGCTACATCTCGTTGGTAATCTAGTTCAGTGTCACACAAACCCGCCCCACCTACATGACACATCTGAATGTTAGTACCCGCCCCACCCCCAACCACCCCCTTCCTCCCACATGGCACGAACAGAATCAAGTATAACATTGAAGACTGTGAATCCTTATTCTTGATGACTGAAGACATAAGTGTTCTTTACTATCATATTACTGTGGAGAAGATGTTCTTTACTATCATATTACTGGAGAAGATGTTCTTTACTATCATATTACTGGAGAAGATGTTCTTTACCATCATATTACTGTGGAGAAGATGTTCTTTACCATCATATTACTGGAGAAGATGTTCTTTACTATCATATTACTGGAGAAGATGTTCTTTACTATCATATTACTGGAGAAGATGTTCTTTACCATCATATTACTGTGGAGAAGATGTTCTTTACCATCATATTACTGGAGAAGATGTTCTTTACTATCATATTACTGGAGAAGATGTTCTTTACCATCATATTACTGGAGAAGATGTTCTTTACTATCATATTACTGGAGAAGATGTTCTTTACCATCATATTACTGGAGAAGATGTTCTTTACTATCATATTACTGGAGAAGATGTTCTTTACTATCATATTACTGGAGAAGATGTTCTTTACCATCATATTACTGGAGAAGATGTTCTTTACTATCATATTACTGGAGAAGATGTTCTTTACTATCATATTACTGGAGAAGATGTTCTTTACCATCATATTACTGGAGAAGATGTTCTTTACCATCATATTACTGGAGAAGATGTTCTTACCATCATATTACTGGAGAATGTTCTTTACCATCATATTACTGGAGAAGATGTTCTTTACCATCATATTACTGGAGAAGATGTTCTTTACCATCATATTACTGGAGAAGATGTTCTTTACCATCATATTACTGGAGAAGATGTTCTTTACCATCATATTACTGGAGAAGATGTTCTTTACCATCATATTACTGGAGAAGATGTTCTTTACCATCATATTACTGGAGAAGATGTTCTTTACCATCATATTACTGGAGAAGATGTTCTTTACCATCATATTACTGGAGAAGATGTTCTTTACCATCATATTACTGGAGAAGATGTTCTTTACCATCATATTACTGGAGAAGATGTTATTGATTAATACCGACCTTATCTTCACACACATCCAGATTTCTGTTGTTTAGATTAGGCTTCACAAACATTACAATTTCACTAAATCTCAGCAAGCTCGATGAAATGTTCCTCCATTTTTTAATTCTGACAAATACGTTCAAGATGTCGACTACGTCACTTGGATTGAAACACTTAATCACTTGTTCACAATATCAAACTCTATCATATTCTACATGCAACATTTCTCAGTTTCTCAACTTCACAATATTCTACACTTGATACGAGAACATTTCCTATCTCAGTATTACATCACATCTGCAACACGTGGTCAACTAGTTTCTCTTCTAAAATCACTGTACTCAAAGTTTCACAAGTGTCAGTTCTTCTTAATCACTTGAATCACTTGAAAACCATCTTCCATCTAACACTACTTCTGATTTTATATCGTCTCGTCCTCTTTCTTCTCTTGTCTGTCTCCTGATTTCTTCTGACGGTCTTCCTCTGCCGTCTCTCAATCGCAGTGTACCAACGAGAAAAACTCTACTTGCCTCTTCTCTGGACTTCTGTTCATATCTCTCATCTGATGGCTTCTCGGCTGTTCTGGTCGGACCTTCTTTCTTCCTCGTGTATTCCCGTGCTTCTTCGTTCTACTTGGTTTTCTGATTGTCTGTTCTTCCGTCTTCGGGCCCCCTCCTCAATCTCCTCTCTCCAGGACTTCTGTACCTCTTCGTCCTCCCCTGTCTCTCCGCTCGCCTTTTTATCTTCATGTCCAGCTTGACAGATTAACCAATAAGTTATTTGGCTCCACCCTTCAGATGTCCACTGGTTCCCATGAACCTTCTGATTGTCCGTCATTCAAATTGCCCAGTGACTTATCTCTCGTAAGTCAACTGTCCAATAGGGCACGCCTCTAAATATTTAATTGGTCAGCTGGCCACGCTGGTCACTCCTTCATTTAAAAACCGTGTGCAGTCGCGTCCTAACGCGTGTCAGTCTGTGTCAGTTTGGTCTATACAATTGTTATTTACCTACGTCATTATCTTGCTCTTTCATGTCGGAGGTGTCCTGGCTGTTTCATTGTGTCTGTTTTTTCTATTCGTCTTTTCTATTTTGTTTACACATGTCAACGTCCAGTCACCGCTTTGTTATCACCGGACCATCCTACTTTCTGGCGTCCTTCCTTTGTATTACCTAAATCTCAGCGTCACTGAGTCTTGTCTTTTTCTATTCACTGTTTCCACTGTTTACCTTTGTCCGCGTCTTGTTCTAGTGTCATGGAAGTTTTATATATTTCTCTTCCTTTCCTACCTACTTTTTTCTGTCGCTATTCGATGTTACTATTTTGTTTACAGCATATTTTCATAATCACATTAATAAATAATAATAATAACAACAACTATAATCATTACTTACAAGGCCGTGCTACACAAGCAAAACATCTAAATGTTAGTACCCGCCCCACTACATGACACGAACAGAACCATTCAACACATCTGATGTTAGTACCCGCCCCACTACATGGCACGAACAGATCCAATCAACACATCTGATGTTAGTACTCGTCCACCTGCATGACACGAACAGATCCAATCAACACATCTGATGTTAGTACTCGTCCACCTGCATGACACGAACAGATCCAATCAACACATCTGATGTTAGTACTCGTCCACCTGCATGACACGAACAGATCCAATCAACACATCTGATGTTAGTACTCGTCCACCTGCATGACACGAACAGATCCAAGCAACACATCTGATGTTAGTACTCGTCCACCTGCATGACACGAACAGATCCAAGCAACACATCTGATGTTAGTACCCGCCCCACTACATGGCACGAACAGATCCAATCAACACATCTGATGTTAGTACCCACCCCACTACATGACACGAACAGATCCAATCAACACATCTGATGTTAGTACTCGTCCACCTGCATGACACGAACAGATCCAATCAACACATCTGATGTTAGTACCCGCCCTACTACATGACACGAACAGATCCAATCAACACATCTGATGTTAGTACCCACCCCACTACATGACACGAACAGATCCAAGCAACATATCTGATGTTAGTACCCGCCCCACTACATGACACGAACAGAACCAATCAACACATCTGATGTTAGTACCCACCCCACTACATGACACGAACAGAACCAATCAACACATCTGATGTTAGTACCCGCCCCACTACATGACACGAACAGATCCAATCAACACATCTGATGTTAGTACCCACCCCACTACATGACACGAACAGAACCAATCAACACATCTGATGTTAGTACCCACCCCACTACATGACACGAACAGATCCAAGCAACACATCTGATGTTAGTACCCGCCAAAAAAATCGTACAAATCTTAGTGTGAATGTTGTCTGTGATATACTGTCTGATGGTAACCATGTAACATGGCCAAACCATTTGACTTGCTGTTTCTGGATGTAGTGTAATACTGGTGTTACTCCAACCTTTGCTCTGATGGTGTCATTTCTTATTTGATCTCTTCTTGTCACATTATCACATTGTTAATTTATCTGTAAGTTTTGTTGTTAGAAGTATAGCGTGTGATTTATGTAGCGAAGTTGAAGTTTTCGGTGAACTGTAAATATTTCAATGTTTTACATAGGAGTATTAAGTGTTTCTTCGCTTGGTCCTGGACGTCCCTGCCGAGGAGCTGTGTCAGACAGCCTTCTTCCCGGAATTTGGCATGCCACTTCTTGACATTGTTGAAAACAGGCGCTGGCTTCTGGAAGTCAACTCGAAATCGTCGCTGCACAGTCACAACGGGCGAGGTTCTTGCGTATTCCAAAACACAAAATGACTGCTCATGTTTACTGAACGCCATATTTGCTACTGCTGCCTCCTAGCAGCAAACCATGGGAGCTATGCGCGCGGGCTTAATTAAAAAACAGACAAACTAGAAGTATTTCTCTCTCTCTCTTTCTCTCTCTCTCTCTCTCTCTCTCTCTCTCTCTCTCTCTTGGTGTAAGAATAATCATGATCCGTTGTATAGTTTATACAAGTATGTTGCGAATGTTCTAAATGTTTCACGGACTTACAAATAATCCTGCATAAACTAAGCACAAACCTCATATATTTTACAGGACCCCGATGTTGCAAAAGTAAGAAAAAACTACACAGGTAAATCTGTAGCTTCACATGTCCAAAACATGATGGTGGTCTGAGAACATTAAAGTGACTGACTGTTCTTAGTTACTAACTTCTAAAATCAGCACTCAGGAGAATTCTAGTTTCTAAACTCAAATACCCCACTAACTTCTAAAATCAGCACTCAGGAGAATTCTAGTTTCTAAACTCAAATACCCCACTAACTTCTAAAATCAGCACTCAGGAGAATTCTAGTTTCTAAACTCAAATACCTCAATAACTCTAGAATCAGCACCCAGGAGAATTCTAGTTTCTAAACTCAAATACCTCAATAACTTCTAGAATCAGCACTCAGGAGAATTCTAGTTTCTAAACTCAAATACCTCAATAACTTCTAGAATCAGCACTCAGGAGAATTCTAGTTTCTAAACTCAAATACCCCACTAACTTCTAGAATCAGCACTCAGGAGAATTCTAGTTTCTAAACTCAAATACCCCACTAACTTCTAGAATCAGCACTCAGGAGAATTCTAGTTTCTAAACTCAAATACCCCACTAACTTCTAGAATCAGCACTCAGGAGAATTCTAGTTTCTAAACTCAAATACCCCACTAACTTCTAGAATCAGCACTCAGGAGAATTCTAGTTTCTAAACTCAAATACCTCAATAACTTCTAGAATCAGCACCCAGGAGAATTCTAGTTTCTAAACTCAAATACCTCACCAGGCCGAAGCACGTGGTTATCCCCACTTTGGTACTACTTCTCTCTAGACTCCTATTTACTGGCACATCATTTGCTAATCATCGTCGGCATCTGTTCTCCATTGTCTCTCCCGTATCATCATTCTTCTCATCGCCATCTCTCCCTTATCGTCATTCTTCTTCTCATCGTCCCCTCTTTATCTGAGCTGGATAAGGATAAAAAACTCGTTACTGATGTGCTGTGGAGAGGGAAGGTTGTAGACGCAAGCAGGTGAAAGTACTCGTAATAACTTTGTAGTCAGAGAACATCTCTTAGCCAAATCTCACATCTGGTCTTAGAACATCTCTTAGCCAAATCTCACATCTGGTCTTAGAACATCTCTTAGCCAAATCTCACATCTGGTCTTAGAACATCGCTTAGCCAAATCTCACATCTGGTCTTAGAACATCTCTTAGCCAAATCTCACATCTGGTCTTAGAACATCTCTTAGCCAAATCTCACATCTGGTCTTAGAACATCTCTTAGCCAAATCTCACATCTGGTCTCAGAACATCTCTTAGCCAAATCTCACATCTGGTCTTAGAGTATCTCTTAGCCAAATCTCACATCTGGTCTCAGAACATCTCTTAGCTAAATCTCACATCTGGTCTCAGAACTTCTCTTAGCCAAATCTCACATCGATTATCAGAACATATCTTAGCCAAATCTCACACCGGTCCTCAGAACATATCTTAGCCAAATCTCACACCGGTCCTCAGAACATATCTTAGCCAAATCTCACACCGGTTCTCAGAACATATCTTAGCCAAATCTCACACCGGTCCTCAGAACATATCTTAGCCAAATCTCACACCGGTCCTCAGAACATATCTTAGCCAAATCTCACACCGGTCCTCAGAACATATCTTAGCCAAATCTCACACCGGTCCTCAGAAGTTCGTGTTAGGTATAACGGATTAACTCTGGCAGTTTGGTGTATATCTTCTTGGGCGCCTAACCAGATGGAGCGATGAGAAATAAAACATAACGATGATTTTATAACCTGCCTATCACATAACGATGATTTTATAACTCCCCTATCACATATGATTTTATAACCTGCCTATACATAACGATGATTTTATAACCGGCCTATCACATAACGATGATTTTATAACCCGCCTATCACATAACGATGATTTTATAACCGGCCTATCACATAACGATGATTTTATAACCAGCCTATCACATAACGATGATTTTATAACTCCCCTATCACATATGATTTTATAACCTGCCTATACATAACGATGATTTTATAACCGGCCTATCACATAACGATGATTTTATAACCCGCCTATCACATAACGATGATTTTATAACCGGCCTATCACATAACGATGATTTTATAACCAGCCTATCACATAACGATGATTTTATAACCTGCCTATCACATAATAAATGGATAAACGAGGAACACAGAAACAGTGAAATTATATATTTTAACAGCAAGTGCCTATATACAAACTATAACAATAGAACAAATCATGTTATGCATAAAAAGTACTAATAACAATAAATGTTAACGCCAGTCACACATACACGCACGCACACACGCGCGCACACACATATATACACATATAGTTTATATGACACATATACAGTGTCACATATATGCCTGCAGATGATGATAACTTTTGTTATATTATGAAATAAAAGCTCTTATATTTTTTGGTACAGTTTAAACATTCACAAATCAAACACAGACTATAGAAAGTAGCACATCTACAGCGGATTGTAAGGCGTGGGTGTATGTTTCTTGTATTTCTGTCCTTCCCTGACCAAGGTGTAACAGATCTGGAGCTCTGCTTTATCTGAACAAGGTGTAACAGATCTAGAGCTCTGCTTTATCTGAACAAGGTGTAACAGATCTGGAGCTCTGCTTTATCTGAACAAGGTGTAACAGATCTGGAGCTCAGCTTTATCTGAGTTCACGTTTTTTCTTTTCCTCATTTCTTTAAGCTGAACTCATCATCGGGGGACAACTGTTATGTGTAAGGACTGATACATTGAGAGGAGGAGGTATAAGCACTGATACATTGGTGGAGGAGGTATAAGCACTGATACATTGGTGGAGGAGGTATAAGCACTGATACATTGGTGGAGGAGGTATAAGCACTGATACATTGGTGGAGGAGGTATAAGCACTGATACATTGGTGGAGGAGGTATAAGCACTGATACATTGGTGGAGGAGGTATAAGCACTGATACATTGGTGGAGGAGGTATAAGCACTGATACATTGGTGGAGGAGGTATAAGCACTGATACATTGGTGGAGGAGGTATAAGCACTGATACATTGGTGGAGGAGGTATAAGCATCTGGTCTCAGAACATCTCTTAGCCAAATCTCACATCTGGTCTTAGAGTATCTCTTAGCCAAATCTCACATCTGGTCTCAGAACATCTCTTAGCTAAATCTCACATCTGGTCTCAGAACTTCTCTTAGCCAAATCTCACATCGATTATCAGAACATATCTTAGCCAAATCTCACACCGGTCCTCAGAACATATCTTAGCCAAATCTCACACCGGTCCTCAGAACATATCTTAGCCAAATCTCACACCGGTTCTCAGAACATATCTTAGCCAATCTCACACCGGTCCTCAGAACATATCTTAGCCAAATCTCACACCGGTCCTCAGAACATATCTTAGCCAAATCTCACACCGGTCCTCAGAACATATCTTAGCCAAATCTCACACCGGTCCTCAGAAGTTCGTGTTAGGTATAACGGATTAACTCTGGCAGTTTGGTGTATATCTTCTTGGGCGCCTAACCAGATGGAGCGATGAGAAATAAAACATAACGATGATTTTATAACCTGCCTATCACATAACGATGATTTTATAACTCCCCTATCACATATGATTTTATAACCTGCCTATACATAACGATGATTTTATAACCGGCCTATCACATAACGATGATTTTATAACCCGCCTATCACATAACGATGATTTTATAACCGGCCTATCACATAACGATGATTTTATAACCAGCCTATCACATACGATGATTTTATAACTCCCCTATCACATATGATTTTATAACCTGCCTATACATAACGATGATTTTATAACCGGCCTATCACATAACGATGATTTTATAACCCGCCTATCACATAACGATGATTTTATAACCGGCCTATCACATAACGATGATTTTATAACCAGCCTATCACATAACGATGATTTTATAACCTGCCTATCACATAATAAATGGATAAACGAGGAACACAGAAACAGTGAAATTATATTTTAACAGCAAGTGCCTATATACAAACTATAACAATAGAACAAATCATGTTATGCATAAAAAGTACTAATAACAATAAATGTTAACGCCAGTCACACATACACGCACGCACACACGCGCGCACACACATATATACACATATAGTTTATATGACACATATACAGTGTCACATATATGCCTGCAGATGATGATAACTTTTGTTATATTATGAAATAAAAGCTCTTATATTTTTTGGTACAGTTTAAACATTCACAAATCAAACACAGACTATAGAAAGTAGCACATCTACAGCGGATTGTAAGGCGTGGGTGTATGTTTCTTGTATTTCTGTCCTTCCCTGACCAAGGTGTAACAGATCTGGAGCTCTGCTTTATCTGAACAAGGTGTAACAGATCTAGAGCTCTGCTTTATCTGAACAAGGTGTAACAGATCTGGAGCTCTGCTTTATCTGAACAAGGTGTAACAGATCTGGAGCTCAGCTTTATCTGAGTTCACGTTTTTTCTTTTCCTCATTTCTTTAAGCTGAACTCATCATCGGGGGACAACTGTTATGTGTAAGGACTGATACATTGAGAGGAGGAGGTATAAGCACTGATACATTGGTGGAGGAGGTATAAGCACTGATACATTGGTGGAGGAGGTATAAGCACTGATACATTGGTGGAGGAGGTATAAGCACTGATACATTGGTGGAGGAGGTATAAGCACTGATACATTGTGGAGGAGGTATAAGCACTGATACATTGGTGGAGGAGGTATAAGCACTGATACATTGGTGGAGGAGGTATAAGCACTGATACATTGGTGGAGGAGGTATAAGCACTGATACATTGGTGGAGGAGGTATAAGCACTGATACATTGGTGGAGGAGGTATAAGCACTGATACATTGGTGGAGGAGGTATAAGCACTGATACATTGGTGGAGGAGGTATAAGCACTGATACATTGAGAGGAGGAGGTATAAGCACTGATACATTGGTGGAGGAGGTATAAGCACTGATACATTGGTGGAGGAGGTATCAGCACTGATACATGGAGCGGAGGAGATATAAGCACTGATACATTGGTGGAGGAGGTATCAGCACTGATACATGGAGCGGAGGAGATATAAGCACTGATACATTGGTGGAGGAGGTATCAGCACTGATACATGGAGCGGAGGAGATATAAGCACTGATAATTTGAGCGGAGGAGATATAAGCACTGATACATGGAGCGGAGGAGGTATCAGCACTGATACATGGAGCGGAAGAGATATAAGCACTGATACATTGAGCGGAGGAGATATATGCACTGATACACGGAGCCGAAGAGATATAAGCACTGATACATTGAGCAGAAAAGATATAAGCACTGATACATGGGGTGGAGGAGATATAAGCACTGATACATGTAGCGGAGGAGATATAAGCACTGATACATGTAGCGGAAGAGATATAAGCACTGATACATGTAGCGGAGGAGATATAAGCACTGATAATCTAGCGGACGAGGTATAAGCACTGATACATGTAGCGGAGGAGATATAAGCACTGATACATTGAGCGGAGGAGATATAAGCACTGATACATGCAGCGGAGGAGATATAAGCACTGATACATGTAGCGGAGGAGGTATAAGCACTGATACATGTAGCGGAGGAGATATAAGCACTGATACATGTAGCGGAGGAGATATAAGCACTGATACATGTAGCGGAGGAGGTATAAGCACTGATACATGTAGCGGAGGAGATATAAGCACTGATAATCTAGCGGAGGAGATATAAGCACTGATACATGTAGCGGACGAGATATAAGCACTGATAATCTAGCGGAGGAGATATAAGCACTGATACATGTAGCGGAGGAGATATAAGCACTGATAATCTAGCGGAGGAGATATAAGCACTGATACATGTAGCGGAGGAGATATAAGCACTGATACATGTAGCGGAGGAGATATAAGCACTGATACATGTAGCGGAGGAGGTATAAGCACTGATACATGTAGCGGAGGAGATATAAGCACTGATAATCTAGCGGAGGAGATATAAGCACTGATAATCTAGCGGACGAGATATAAGCACTGATACATGTAGCGGAGGAGATATAAGCACTGATACATGTAGCGGAGGAGGTATAAGCACTGATACATGTAGCGGAGGAGATATAAGCACTGATACATTGAGCGGAAGAGATATAAGCACTGATACATTGAGCGGAGGAGATATAAGCACTGATACATTGAACGGAGGAGGTATGAGCACTGATACATTGAGCGGAAGAGATATAAGCACTGATACATTGAACGGAGGAAGTATAAGCACTGATACATTGAGCGGAGGAAGTATAAGCACTGATACATTGAGCGGAAGAGATATAAGCACTGATACATTGAGTGGAGGAGGTATAAGCACTGATACATTGAGCGGAGGAGATATAAGCACTGATACATTGAGCGGAGGAGATATAAGCACTGATACATTGAGCGGAAGAGATATAAGCACTGATACATTGAGCGGAAGAGATATAAGCACTGATACATTGAGCGGAGGAGGTATGAGCACTGATACACATGATAGAGAGGCAAAGTTTTGCAAGGGATATGCAAGTGACTGATCTCAGATTAACATGACAAAATATTCCTGTCAGTGCCAGACTCTCGTCTCTGAGTACTGATAGTTTCCCCCACAGTCTCATACTGTTTATATAATTCATCCATATCATCATTTATGTTTGTTCGTGGCAATGAACTTTCGATCCTTTTCTCCCCGTACTCTCAGCGTGCACGTGGCAGCAACAGCTTATTTGGATGAAACCATTCTCCCCGTCCCAAACCCACCCCCACCCACCCCTAGGCCGCAGTGTACAAAACCATGAATGCCACCTCTTTTGTGTCCAGCAACACATCAAATTTCTTGAACCTATTTATAGTTACAGTCTCTTCTGTGTCCAGCAACACATCAAATTTCCTGAACCTATTCATAGTTACAGTCTATTCTGTGTCCAGCAACACATCAAATTTCTTGAACCTATTCATAGTTACATTCTATTCTGTGTCCAGCAACACATCAAACTTCTTGAACCTATTCATAGTTACATTCTATTCTGTGTCCGGCAACACATCAAACTTCTTGAACCTATTCATAGTTACAGACTCTTCTGTGTCCAGCAACACATCAAACTTCCTGAACCTATTCATAGTTACAGACTCTTCTGTGTCCAGCAACACATCAAACTTCCTGAACCTATTCATAGTTACAGACTCTTCTGTGTCCAGCAACACATCAAACTTCCTGAACCTATTCATAGTTACATTCTATTCTGTGTCCAGCAACACATCAAACTTCCTGAACCTATTCATAGTTACAGACTCTTCTGTCGGAAAAAAAGTCGTACTTTCGGCCCCCCCAAAAAAAGTCGCACGTATGATATCACACACTTGACAGTACTGATGTGTGTGTTACACTGAAGAGAATATAAAGCGGATTGGTAACACTACAAAAGAAAAACAAAAGGCGCAAAGAAACAAATAAAGAGCGGAACAACTTGTCGACTGGTCATGTTTGTTATGCATGCACAGCGATTTATTCTTGTTTGTGAGAATCTGGGTCAGTGGTCTTCAAGCTTTTTAGTGAGAGTCACCAGCGAGTAACTGCAGATATGTGACAAGGTCATTAGAGTAACTGCAGCTATGTGACAATGTCATTAGAGTAACTGCAGCTATGTGACAAGGTCATTAGAGTAACTGCAGATATGTGACAATGTCATTAGAGTAACTGCAGATATGTGACAATGTCATTAGAGTAACGGCAGATATGTGACAATGTCATTAGAGTAACTGCAGATATGTGACAATGTCATTAGAGTAAATGCAGATATGTGACAACGTCATTAGAGTAACTGCAGATATGTGACAACGTCATTAGAATAACTGCAGATATGTGACAACGTCATTAGAGTAACGGCAGATATGTGACAACGTCATTAGAGTAACTGCAGATATGTGACAACGTCATTAGAGTAACTGCAGATATGTGACAACGTCATTAGAATAACTGCAGATATGTGACAACGCCATTAGTCCACTCAGTTCAAATGTATGCAGAATGTGGAGCTATTTCATTCATAATCAGTGGATCTAACATCTTCAGAACTGACAGGTGCCTGCAGTCAGAACTGACAAGTGCCTGCAGTCAGAACTGACAGGTGCCTGCAGTCAGAACTGACAGGTGGCTGCGGTCACAGCCTCTGCTCCAGAGTGGAAGGACATCGAAGCCAAACAAGAAAAAAAGAAAATAAAAGCGAGGCTGAAGATTTACCGAGAATGAAGACAAAATGCTTGAAAGAGAAAGGAGCAGTGGAAGGACAAGGCAACTTGGAAACTAAAACATGTGACTCAGACGTGTAAAGTGGTTTTTACGCAAAGAGACAGAGGCCACAGCATAAACAGACCACAAAGATGCCATTTCTAAACGGCTAGAGGGCAGCAATCTGAGACAGACAAGCCACCTGATGATGTTAGACAGAAGGATGCAGGAAGTCAAGCTGAGATGAAGAATTGAGCCAGAAGATGAAGAAGACACTACAAATGTGCAGACAGAGAAGAAGACGGACGATCTGGAAGAAAACAATGAAAGAAGACAGTTCTTTTTTCTGCTCAGACAATAAAGGAAAGACATCAAGTCGACAGTTTTTAATCCAGTGACATCAAGTCGACTGTTTTTAATCCAGTGACATCAAGTCGACTGTTTTAATCCAGTGACCTCAAGTCGACTGCTTTTACTCCATTGACATCAAGTCGACTGTTTTTAATGTATTGACATCAAGCCGGCTGTTTTTAATCCAGTGACTTCAAGTCAACTGTTTTTATTGAAGTGACATCAAGTCGACTGTTTTTACTGAAGTGACATCAAGTCGACTGTTTTTTTTCTGAAGTGACGTCAAGTCGGCTGTTTTTACTCCAGTGACATCAAGTCGGCTGTTTTTACTGAAGTGGAATCAATTCGACTGTTTTTTCTGAAGTGACGTCAAGTCGACTGTTTTTACTGAAGTGACATCAAGTCGACTGTTTTTACTCCAGTGACATCAAGTCGGCTGTTTTTACTCCAATGACATCAAGTCGACTGTTTTTACTGAAGTGACATTAAGTCGGCTGTTTTTACTGAAGTGACATCAAGTCAGCTATTTTTACTGAAGTGACGTCAAGTCGACTGTTTTACTGAAGTGACATCAAGTCGGCTATTTTACTGTAAATAAGGTAGACAGAGGTCTACCTTATTTATTTAAACCAGTTTTACTGCAATCGCCATCCCTTTTATCTGGCTATTTTACTGAAGTGACATCAAGTCGACCAGCTTCCATGCAGCTTTGGAAGCCGAGACAGCACAGAAATAAGATGATGACGTCGATGGTCGCTGTGACACCATCAAAGTACACTTGTAAAAGAAAGTAGGTTCAATACGTTTCTTTTGTTTAACGTCTGATCTTTACATTTCGAGTAGACAGATAATATGTTAGAACACTAAAAGTGCACATACGATAGTAAAATCGGTGTTTTATGTGTGCATGTGCGCTTGTGAGTGCGCGCGTGCTTCGTCCGACCAATTTTCCAGGTCTTGCTTCGAGAGTTGAATTGGAAAACTACATCTCCATCACAATGTGGAAGCACTGAATAAATGAATATCTTGCCTTAGCATTCCAAGCGTGCATGAGTCTTACAGAGGTGGTAGCACTGAGAACAACTGGAATACCACACACAAGATCTTACTTTGAGTACTTGAAACCACAGAAATGGATAGTACTGAGGACAACTGGAATACCACACACAAGATCTTACTTTGAGTACTTGAAACCACAGAAGTGGATACGTACAAGTGACTTTTTGACATAAAAAACTAGTGTACAAGACGGTCAGACCTGTAAAGTGGTTTTTACGCAAAGAGACAGAGGCCACAGCATAAACAGACCACAAAGATGCCATTTCTAAACGGCTAGAGGGCAGCAATCTGAGACAGACAAGCCACCTGATGATGTTAGACAGAAGGATGCAGGAAGTCAAGCTGAGATGAAGAATTGAGCCAGAAGATGAAGAAGACACTACAAATGTGCAGACAGAGAAGAAGACGGACGATCTGGAAGAAAACAATGAAAGAAGACAGTTCTTTTTTCTGCTCAGACAATAAAGGAAAGACATCAAGTCGACAGTTTTTAATCCAGTGACATCAAGTCGACTGTTTTTAATCCAGTGACATCAAGTCGACTGTTTTAATCCAGTGACCTCAAGTCGACTGCTTTTACTCCATTGACATCAAGTCGACTGTTTTTAATGTATTGACATCAAGCCGGCTGTTTTTAATCCAGTGACTTCAAGTCAACTGTTTTTATTGAAGTGACATCAAGTCGACTGTTTTTACTGAAGTGACATCAAGTCGACTGTTTTTTTTCTGAAGTGACGTCAAGTCGGCTGTTTTTACTCCAGTGACATCAAGTCGGCTGTTTTTACTGAAGTGGAATCAATTCGACTGTTTTTTCTGAAGTGACGTCAAGTCGACTGTTTTTACTGAAGTGACATCAAGTCGACTGTTTTTACTCCAGTGACATCAAGTCGGCTGTTTTTACTCCAATGACATCAAGTCGACTGTTTTTACTGAAGTGACATTAAGTCGGCTGTTTTTACTGAAGTGACATCAAGTCAGCTATTTTTACTGAAGTGACGTCAAGTCGACTGTTTTACTGAAGTGACATCAAGTCGGCTATTTTACTGTAAATAAGGTAGACAGAGGTCTACCTTATTTATTTAAACCAGTTTTACTGCAATCGCCATCCCTTTTATCTGGCTATTTTACTGAAGTGACATCAAGTCGACCAGCTTCCATGCAGCTTTGGAAGCCGAGACAGCACAGAAATAAGATGATGACGTCGATGGTCGCTGTGACACCATCAAAGTACACTTGTAAAAGAAAGTAGGTTCAATACGTTTCTTTTGTTTAACGTCTGATCTTTACATTTCGAGTAGACAGATAATATGTTAGAACACTAAAAGTGCACATACGATAGTAAAATCGGTGTTTTATGTGTGCATGTGCGCTTGTGAGTGCGCGCGTGCTTCGTCCGACCAATTTTCCAGGTCTTGCTTCGAGAGTTGAATTGGAAAACTACATCTCCATCACAATGTGGAAGCACTGAATAAATGAATATCTTGCCTTAGCATTCCAAGCGTGCATGAGTCTTACAGAGGTGGTAGCACTGAGAACAACTGGAATACCACACACAAGATCTTACTTTGAGTACTTGAAACCACAGAAATGGATAGTACTGAGGACAACTGGAATACCACACACAAGATCTTACTTTGAGTACTTGAAACCACAGAAGTGGATACGTACAAGTGACTTTTTGACATAAAAAACTAGTGTACAAGACGGTCAGACCTGTATGGCTGAGAAAAGTAAGACAAAGTAAGATAAGAAACACGAAGTAAGACAAAGAAAGATAAGAAACACGAAGTAAGACAAAGTAAGATAAGAAACACGAAGTAAGACAAAGTAAGATAAGAAACACGAAGTAAGACAAAGTAAGATAAGAAACACGAAGTAAGACAAAGTAAGATGAGAAACACGAAGTAAGACAAAGTAAGATGAGAAGCAAGAAGTAAGACAAAGTAAGATGAGAAGCACAAAGTAAGACAAAGTAAGATGAGAAGCACGAAGTAAGACAAAGTAAGATGAGAAGCACAAAGTAAGACAAAGTAAGATGAGAAGCACGAAGTAAGACAAAGTAAGATAAGAAGCAAGAAGTAAGACAAAGTAAGATAAGAAGCACGAAGTAAGACAAAGTAAGATAAGAAGCACGAAGTAAGACAAAGTAAGATGAGAAGCACGAAGTAAGACAAAGTAAGATAAGAAACACGAAGTAAGACAAAGTAAGATGAGAAGCACGAAGTAAGACAAAGTAAGATAAGAAACACGAAGTAAGACAAAGTAAGATGAGAAGCAAGAAGTAAGACAAAGTAAGATAAGAAACACGAAGTAAGACAAAGTAAGATAAGAAACACGAAGTAAGACAAAGTAAGATAAGAAACACGAAGTAAGACAAAGTAAGATGAAAAAAAAAATGTAGAACTGATGAGAGAAGAATAACCTGACAGTATAAGTAGTATTACGATAGAATAAGTAGATACTTAGAAATACTAGACACAATGACGCAGAAGGAAGAAGATCAAGAGGAAGACCAAGAGAAATGATACTGGACAGTCTGACGGGATGGTGTGAGAGGAGATCACCAACTGAACTGATGGCCTGCATGAAGGATCGTGTACTCTGGAGAAGCATAATAGCCTACGCCAGTCGGCACGGCACATGATGATGATGATGAATGACGCAGAGAGAAAGGCAGAGTAAAGAGACACAGATGATAACAGTCGTGACAAGACTAAACTAAATAGTTAAATCAACAATATGGACATATACATTCGGACACGGTGTAAACAGATATCCCTTACAGGTATAGCAAACCCCTGATACTGGATAAGAAGAGTCTACCAACGACAGAAAAATGAATAGACGGATTTGGCGCAACAGACTGACAAGTGAGGCATATTTGCTCATCTTAGGATTCAGTTCACACATGAATAGTCCAGCAGACCAATAGGATGACCAGAGGGAGTGAACCAAAGTATCCCGAAGTCTGATCAGTAGTTAGTTAACCAGCTGGCCGATAGAAAGATCTTAAGGCCTGTCCTAATGGACAATTGACTTATCATGTATAAGCCAGGCATGCAGTTTTAAAAATACAGAAAAAGAGGATGGAGAAAAAAAAAGAATAGAAGCATAGATAGGAAAACAACGATGGATAGAACAGACGGACAAGTAGAGCATTAGGTATTCAGGAGACAGAGAAGCAGATTAGAACCAGAAGTAGTTTAGAACAGACAGAAGATGTGTTTCTAGTTTAGAATAGACAGAAGATGTTTTTAGTTTAGAATAGACAGAAGATGTTTTTAGTTTAGAATAGACAGAAGATGTTTCTAGTTTAGAACAGACAGAAGATGTTTCTTGTTTAGAACAGACAGAAGATGTTTTTAGTTTAGAATAGACAGAAGATGTTTTTAGTTTAGAACAGACAGAAGATGTTTTTAGTTTAGAACAGACAGAATATGTTTTTAGTTTAGAACAGACAGAAGATGTTTTTAGTTTAGAACAGACAGAAGATGTTTTTAGTTTAGAACAGACAGAAGATGTGTTTCAAGTTATAAAGTGATTAATAGTACTGCGTGAGAAATGCAGATTTGATATTTTTTGAATTTTGTGTAAAATGCTTTTGGATATGCCTCAATTTGGTACTTGTGAGTTTCGTTTGGTGAACATTAAAGGTGAACTATAATTTTATCCAGCAACGAACCATCTGAATTTTATAGTGGCTATGTGTGTTAAAAGTGATGGGGAAAGAAGGAATTGACATGGTTAATCAGAACGGAGAAAGATTAATTGAAATATGTCTAACAGAGGGCATGGTCATTGGAGGCACAATATTCCCACACAAAGAGATACATAAAACAACGTGGATATCTCCAGATGATAGAACTAGAAACCAGATAGATCATTTTTATATTAGAAAGCAATACAGAACATCTATGATAGATGTAAGGGCTTATAGGGGTGCAGATGTCAACAGTGATTACAACCTGTGCATAGGGAAAATAAAACTAAAATTGAAAAGCCAACACAAGAAATCAGTGCACAGAAAGATAAACAGCCACAGCCTACAAGAAGAAAATAATAACATTAATTTCAATCAGGAACTTGCCAGCCATTCCAAAACACCCAGTGAAGTTGAGGAGATAGGTATAGATGAATTATGGAATTCTTACAGCACAGCCATAATCACAGCAGCAAAAGCAAGCGCTGGACTGAAAAAAACCAAATAGAAAAGCATGGATATCAGATAAAACATGGAAGTATATACACGAAAGACGAGCAGTCAAATTAGACATGTTGAATGCAAAAACAGATCTTGGAAAAGATCTGGCAAAAGCAACATACAAAGAAATAGACATGAAAGTAACAAGTTCAGCTAGAAGGAATAAAAGAGAATACATAGACAATATGATGAAAGAGGCAGAAAAAGTAGCAAAAACAGGAGACAGCAAAAATGTATATAACATACAAAAGAGGCTAACAGGCACTATTACATCTAAAGAAAGACCAATCCTTAGCAAAACTGGAACCCTATTAACATCAAATAAAGACCAAAAGCAAAGATGGGCTGAACACTTCCAAGAAATACTTAATCGACCACACTCAAAATAATTGTTAAACCTTGAAACCGACTTACCAGCCCCACAACTAAATATCAACCTAGATGAAATTAAACTGCGTGAAATTGAAACAACAGTGAATTTAATGGCTAACAACAAAGCTGCAGGTGAAGATGAAATAACAGCCGAGATGCTAAAAGCTATCAATAGTGACAACATGAGACAACTACAGAGAATGTTTAATAAGATTTGGAAAGAAGAAAAGGTCCCTTCTAATTGGAAGAAAGGAATCATTGTTAAAATACCAAAAAAAAAAGGCAACCTTAGTGACTGTAACAACTGGAGAGGAGTAACCTTAATATCAGTTGTGTCAAAAGTATTTTGCAAGGTCATTTTGAATAGACTTAAAGATATAGTGGATACTGCAATGAGAGAAGAACAAGCAGGATTTCGAAAAGGGAGAAGCTGTCTCGACCAGATCTTTACTCTCAGAATATTACTTGAAGAACATATTGAAAGCAGAAACCATTAATACTGAACTTCATAGATTTGAAAAAAGGCATTTGATAGCATATACAGAGATTCATTTTGGAGAATTTTAAGTCTATATGGAATATCATCTAAAACTGTCAACATCATTAAGGACTTATACAATGGATATGTTTGTGCAGTCAAGACAGACTCCTTTACTTTTTAGGATTACAATAGACTTCATAATGAAAAAATGCTGCACAGGTAACACAGGTATTGACTGGGTACATGGGACCCAACTAGAAGATCTTGATTTTGCTGATGACATAACTCTTACCAGTAATAATGTGAATTCCATGCAAGAAAAAACAGATAGTCTGTCTTCAATGGCTAGCAAAATAGGACTTGAAATTAACAAGGACAAAACAAAAATAATGAAAATTCCCCTTAATCAAAATGGAAAAATACTCATAGAAGGGACAGATATTCAAGAAGTCAATCAATTTACATACCTTGGCAACTACATAGACCAGGATGGTGACACTAGAAAGGAAGTTAGGATCAGAATTGCAAAAGCAGCATTAATCTTCAAGAATCTTGAGAACATATGGAATTCAAAAGTTATAAGCACAAAAACCAAGTTAAGACTATTCAATTCAAATGTAATATCCACCCTCATTTATGCATGCGAAAGCTGGAAAACAATTAAAGACCAAAAGCAAAGATGGGCTGAACACTTCCAAGAAATACTTAATCGACCACACTCAAAATAATTGTTAAACCTTGAAACCGACTTACCAGCCCCACAACTAAATATCAACCTAGATGAAATTAAACTGCGTGAAATTGAAACAACAGTGAATTTAATGGCTAACAACAAAGCTGCAGGTGAAGATGAAATAACAGCCGAGATGCTAAAAGCTATCAATAGTGACAACATGAGACAACTACAGAGAATGTTTAATAAGATTTGGAAAGAAGAAAAGGTCCCTTCTAATTGGAAGAAAGGAATCATTGTTAAAATACCAAAAAAAAAAGGCAACCTTAGTGACTGTAACAACTGGAGAGGAGTAACCTTAATATCAGTTGTGTCAAAAGTATTTTGCAAGGTCATTTTGAATAGACTTAAAGATATAGTGGATACTGCAATGAGAGAAGAACAAGCAGGATTTCGAAAAGGGAGAAGCTGTCTCGACCAGATCTTTACTCTCAGAATATTACTTGAAGAACATATTGAAAGCAGAAACCATTAATACTGAACTTCATAGATTTGAAAAAAGGCATTTGATAGCATATACAGAGATTCATTTTGGAGAATTTTAAGTCTATATGGAATATCATCTAAAACTGTCAACATCATTAAGGACTTATACAATGGATATGTTTGTGCAGTCAAGACAGACTCCTTTACTTTTTAGGATTACAATAGACTTCATAATGAAAAAATGCTGCACAGGTAACACAGGTATTGACTGGGTACATGGGACCCAACTAGAAGATCTTGATTTTGCTGATGACATAACTCTTACCAGTAATAATGTGAATTCCATGCAAGAAAAAACAGATAGTCTGTCTTCAATGGCTAGCAAAATAGGACTTGAAATTAACAAGGACAAAACAAAAATAATGAAAATTCCCCTTAATCAAAATGGAAAAATACTCATAGAAGGGACAGATATTCAAGAAGTCAATCAATTTACATACCTTGGCAACTACATAGACCAGGATGGTGACACTAGAAAGGAAGTTAGGATCAGAATTGCAAAAGCAGCATTAATCTTCAAGAATCTTGAGAACATATGGAATTCAAAAGTTATAAGCACAAAAACCAAGTTAAGACTATTCAATTCAAATGTAATATCCACCCTCATTTATGCATGCGAAAGCTGGAAAACAATTAAAGAAACAGAAAAGAAATTAGACTCTTTTGAAAACAAATGCATAAGGAAAATACCCGGCATCAAGTGGAACGAATTCAAAAACAGTGGAGAGATAAGACAGATGACTGAACAACAACCAGTCTCATGGGTGATCAGGAAAAGGAGATGGACATATGTTGGGAACTTGATGAAAAGAAATGATCAGAGAATCCCAAAACAAGCTATCAAATGGAACACAACAGGCCAAAGAAAAAGAGGCAGACCGCGTGAAACTCTGAAGAGGACATTGTTAAGAGAGGCCAAATTAACAGGCATAAAATCCTTTGATGAGGTTGAAAGACTCGCCGAAAACAGGAAAAATTAGCGAACTACTTTGCGAGCCCTATGTGACGTTTAACGGCACGGGAAGGATATAAAAAGATATAAGAAGATGTGTGTTAAGATTTCAGTCTTGTGGTGAACCATATAATATCACGTCTAGTGACATTCTGAAATGTCGAAGTTGACAAAAAAGAAGACGTAATAATACATTCATAAATAAAAAAGCGACAATAGAGGAAGATAATATCGTTGAGGTCACAACGTGTTAACAAGACTGTATGAAAGTGCTTTAGTTTGATAACATTTAAACGGCCAAAGTGTGCTGCTATACGTGACAACCGCCATCACTCAAACTCGAGCAATATCACCAGAACACTAAAGACAATGTATTATTCAGAACTTTTCAACATTATAACGGGCAGTATAGTTCAGAACTTTAAAATTTACTACTACTATTACTACTCCTACTCCTATTACTACTACTATTACTACATGAATAAAAACTACAACATGAACAATTACAACTACTACTATGTAACTACTAATACTACTACTACTACTATTTCTACTAGTACTACTATTGTTACTACTACTACTGCTACTATTTCTACTAGTACTACTACTATCACTACTACTACTATTTCTACTAGTACTACTATTACTACTACTACTACTACTACTACTACTACTACTACTACTACTACTACTATCACTACTACTACTATTTCTACTAGTACTACTATTACTACTACTACTACTACTACTACTACTACTACTACTACTACTATTTCTACTAGTACTACTACTATTACTACTACTACTATTTCTACTAGTACTACTACTACTACTACTACTATTTCTACTAGTATTACTACTATTATTACTACTACTATTTCTACTATTACTACAACTACTACTACTTCTACTAGTACTACTACTATTATTACTACTACTACTATTTCTACTACTACTACTACTACTACTACTTCTACTACTACTACTACTACTACTATTACTACCACTATTACCACTAGTACAAAGTTGATTTAATATAAATACTGGAAAGGTATGAATCTTTAACTGTTGTAACATTAGTGTACATGGCAATGAAAGAGTGACCATCTTGTTTCTGTTTTACACTTTAACATTTTCAATCTTGCATTTCAGAGGGCTTTTCGTTTGATCTTTTTAAACTTCTTCTTCTTCTTCTTCTTCTTCTTCTACTGAAATATCACTGAGCCTGAGGCAAAGTAACTGGTCCTGTTCGGGCACCCCCCTTCCCCACCCAAAGAAAAACTGACTCAGCCGAGACCAATCATTCTTTCCATCGAGACCAATCATTCTTTCCATCAAGACCAATCATTCTTTCCATCGAGACCAGTCATTCTTTTCATTGAGACCAGTCATTCTTTTCATTGAGACCAGTCATTCTTTTCATTGAGACCAGTCATTCTTTTCATTGAGACCAGTCATTCTTTCCATCGAGTCCAATCGTTCTTTCCATCGAGACCAATCGTTCTTTTCATTGAGACCAATCATTCTTTTCATTGAGACCAATCATTCTTTCCATCGAGACCAATCATTCTTTCCATCGAGACCAATCATTCTTCCCATCGAGACCAATCATTCTTTCCATCAAGACCAGTCATTCTTTTCATTGAGACCAATCATTCTTTCCATCGAGACCAATCATTCTTTCCATCAAGACCAATCATTCTTTTCATTGAGACCAGTCATTCTTTTCATCGAGTCCAATCGTTCTTTCCATCGAGACCAATCGTTCTTTTCATTGAGACCAATCATTCTTTTCATTGAGACCAGTCATTCTTTTCATCAAGACCAGTCATTCTTTTCATTGAAACCAGTCATTCTTTTCATTGAGACCAGTCATTCTTTTCATCAAGACCAGTCATTCTTTTCATTGAGACCAATCATTCTTTCCATCGATTTCCTTCACATTTTCTTATCTTGTTTGCTACCTTGATATCTGCATGTCCTGATGTCTTTCTCTTGTTTGCTATCTTGATGTTAGCATGTCTTGATGTCTCCCTCTTGTTTGCTACCTTGATGTCTGCATGTCTTGATGTCTCCCTCTTGTTTGCTATCTTGATGTTAGCATGTCCTGATGTCTCCCTCTTGTTTGCTATCTTGATGTTAGCATGTCCTGATGTCTCCTTCTTGTTTACTATCTTGATGTTAGCATGTCCTGATGTCTCCTTCTTGTTTACTATCTTGATGTTAGCATGTCCTGATGTCTCCCTCTTGTTTGCTACCTTGATGTTAGCAAGTCGTGATGTCTCCCTCTTTATCTGAGCTCTCCACTTTGCCTTCCGCTGAATTTTTGTTTTCAAGAACTCTCCTTTTCATCTCACGTTCACAGAACATTGGGTGTCTTAATTTCCCCTAGTTTTAATTTTTTTCTTATTTTTATTTTTCACTGGTCTTTGTCACATTCCTTCTTTGATCAAGATATTCCTGACATTTTGCTAAGAAATGGCATAGCTGTTCTTGAAATGATCTTTGTCTGTCGCTCACGATTCACTTCCTTGGCTCGATATGGTCTCAATATTTCATTTTTGTCATGTTTTTGTTGCATTGGTCAAGTAATAAATGATAGAAAAAAAACAGAACATTTGTGCGACTGCTGAACATCTTGCATGTACTTTTGGACAGAAACTTAACTCTTCGTTTGTTTATTTATGATGATAGCTTGTCTTCTAATTGCACATACTTGCACGAGAAAATCTTGTGGCTGAGCCCACATGAAATGGAACTACACCATGAAACATGCTGCACCAAACACTTCCATTCTAGTTCACACTCACCACTACAACTCCTTTCACTGGCTCACAACATGAGACCAGCGACCAGAACTTTAGAAACTGGGCAGCCTTTCACTGGCTCACAACATGAGACCAACGACCAGAACTTTAGAAACTGGGCAGAGCTGCAGAGGCAGAAGAAAAAAAGACAAGAAAAACAAAACAAAACTGCAAGTTAGAAAACAAACAAACAAACAAAAAGTGTGTCTGCTGTTTGAGTTTGATCTCCAAGTCTTGGACGCTCCCCCAGTCCTCCATGTCCTGGCAAGAAATGTTCACTGCTGAAATATTTCGCATGAAAACAGTCTGTAAGAAATGTAGTATGTCAAATCATACAAGGAAAAGGAATCTCATCCTTTTCTTTTCCTTTCTGAGACAGAAATTAGGTGCTGTTTCTCGTCAGAAGTCCTTTTCCATTTTCTTAGATTTTTACTTCAGTGGATCAACCCTTTCTCTTAGATCTTTATTTCAGTGTAGCAGCTTTTTCTTTTAGATTTTTATTTCAGTGGAGTAGCCCTTTCTCTTAGATCTTTATTTCAGTTGAGCAGCTCTTTCTTTTAGAATTTTATTTCAGTGGATCAACCCTTTCTCTTAGATCTTTATTTCAGTTGAGCAGCTCTTTCTTTTAGATTTTTATTTCAGTGGATCAACCCTTTCTCTTAGATCTTTATTTCAGTGTAGCAGCTTTTTCTTTTAGATTTTTATTTCAGTGGAGTAGCCCTTTCTCTTAGATCTTTATTTCAGTTGAGCAGCTCTTTCTTTTAGATTTTTATTTCAGTGGATCAACCCTTTCTCTTAGATCTTTATTTCAGTTGAGCAGCTCTTTCTTTTAGAATTTTATTTCAGTGGATCAACCCTTTCTCTTAGATCTTTATTTCAGTTGAGCAGCTCTTTCTTTTAGATTTTTATTTCAGTGGATCAACCCTCTCTCTTAGATCTTTATTTCAGTTGAGCAGCTCTTTCTTTTAGATTTTTATTTCAGTGGATCAACCCTCTCTCTTAGAACTTTATATCAATGGAGCAGCTCTTTCTTTTAGATTTTTATTTCAGTGGAGAAGCCTTTTCTCTTAGATCTTTATTTCAGTTGAGCAGCTCTTTCTTTTAGATTTTTATTTCAGTGGAGAAGCCCTTTCTCTTAGATCTTTATTTCATTTGAGCAGCTCTTTCTTTTAGATTTTTATTTCAGTGGACCTGCTCTTTCTCTTAGATCTTTATTTCAGTGGAACAGCAATTTCTCTTATATCGTTATTTCAGTGTAGCGACTCCTTTGCTTAGATCTTTATTTCAGTGCAGCAGCCATTTCTTTTAGATCTTTATTTCAGTGGAGCAACATTTTCTTTCATATCTTTGTTTCAGTGGAGCAGCCTTTTCTTCTAGATCTTTATTTTAGTGGAGCAGCCCTTTCTTTTAGATCTTTATTTCAGTGGAGCACCACTTTCTTTTAGATCTTTATTTCAGTGGAGCAGCCCCTACTTTTAGATCTTTATTTCAGTGGAGCAGCCCATACTTTTACATCTTTATTTCAGTGGATCAGCGCTATCTCTTAAATATCTATTTCAGTGGAGCAGCTTTTCGCTTAGATCTTTATTTCAGTGGAGCAGCCCATACTTTTAGATCTTTATTTCAGTGGAGCACCACTTTCTTTTAGATCTTTATTTCAGTGGAGCAGCCCCTACTTTTAGATCTTTATTTCAGTGGAGCAGCCCATACTTTTACATCTTTATTTCAGTGGATCAGCGCTATCTCTTAAATATCTATTTCAGTGGAGCAGCTTTTCGCTTAGATCTTTATTTCAGTGGAGCAGCCCATACTTTTAGATCTTTATTTCAGTGGAGCAGCCCCTATTTTTAGATCTTTATTTCAGTGGAGCAGCCCATACTTTTAGATCTTTATTTCAGTGGAGCAGTCCCTATTTTTAGATCTTTATTTCAGTGGAGCAGCCCATTCTCTTAGATCTTTATTTCAGTGGAGCAGCCCATACTTTTAGACTTTTATTTCAGTAGAGCAGCCCATACTTTTAGATCTTTATTTCAGTGGAGCAGCCTTTTCTTCTAGATCTTTATTTTAGTGGAGCAGCCCTTTCTTTTAGATCTTTATTTCAGTGGAGCACCACTTTCTTTTAGATCTTTATTTCAGTGGAGCAGCCCCTACTTTTAGATCTTTATTTCAGTGGAGCAGCCCATACTTTTAGATCTTTATTTCAGTGGAGCAGCCCATACTTTTACATCTTTATTTCAGTGGATCAGCGCTATCTCTTAAATATCTATTTCAGTGGAGCAGCTTTTCGCTTAGATCTTTATTTCAGTGGAACAGCCATTTCTCTTATATCGTTCCTCAACAATTTCTGTTTTTATCTGGTTGTAAATCTGGCCAAGATGATGGAGCTTAGACTTTGTAATGCATGCGTGAAAAGGAGCCGGACAATTAGACACACGGACAATTGGGCATCAGGACAATTAGACACCTCCATTAAACCGCTAAGTGCAAAATGTTTCAACTTTCTGTTGCCGTCCAAGACTCTAGTTTTTCTCTCCGTTGTTTCAGTTTAGTCATTTCCTACTCCATTTCTCTGAAGTTTCAGTTGCTAGCCAAGGCCCTATTTTATCCCTCTTATGTTAAACTCTTTATTGCTAGCCAAGGCCCTACTCCATATCTCTTATATTTCAACTCTTTATTGCTAGCCAAGGCCCTACTCCATATCTCTTATATTTCAACTCTTTATTGCTAGCCAAGACCCTATTTTATCTCTCTTATATTTCAACTCTTTATTGCTAGCCAAGGCCCTACTCCATATCTCTTATATTTCAACTCTTTATTGCTAGCCAAGGCCCTACTCCATATCTCTTATATTTCAACTCTTTATTGCTAGCCAAGGCCCTACTCCATATCTCTTATATTTCAACTCTTTATTGCTAGCCAAGGCCCTACTCCATATCTCTTATGTTTCAATTTTTTTGTTACCAGTCAAGACCCTATTTAGTCTCCATAAGGGAGTGAGGACCAGCACACTGTATCATGCAGTTCTTTCGCCTTTTTTCCCCTCAAAGTGTAAATATGCTGTCAACAAAAGTTCAATCTGTCCAATATTTCAAGAAAGAAGTAAAAAGATAAATAAACAAATGAGACTGTGGTAGATGACATGAGTCTGTTCTCATGGGCATGGAGCATTAGCTCCTATCTTTCCTTTTAGTGGTGTCCCATCCATCAAGACTGTGCCATCCTTCATCCGAGTCTGTAGGTCTCTGTCCATCTTTTGATGTTGTCCACCCATCTATGTCTCTGTCCATCTTTTGATGTTGTCCACCCATCTATGTCACTGTCATCCTCTTGTTCTTTTCCCTTCTGTCTTGTCCTCAAGAAGTCTTCAGTATAGAACTGTGCCTCTTGAAATGTCCAAAGTATCTTAGCTGTGTTGTTTTTATGACTTCCAATATTTCTCTTTTCACTTCTAGTTGGTTTAGCATTTCGTTGTTTGTTTTCTTTTCTGTCCATGGGATACGTCCCATTCTTCTACTGTATATGTCCACATTTCAAGGGCCTAGTTTTCTTTTCTCTTGTCTTATTCAAGATCGAAGCTTCTACACCATAAAGAAATATTGAGTGTGTGTAGCATTTTATGATACGTAATCTCAGATGCTGTGATATTTGTTTTAATGTAAGGATCTTCCTCATTCCTCTGAAACTGTTTTTTGTCATTCCTTTTCTTCTGTTAATTTCTGTTTCACATTTTCCATCCTCTGTTATCATGTGCCCCGAGTACCTGAAGCTTTTCATCTGTTCAAGTAATTCTCCATTTATCTTTATATTTACTGCTGGCTTTCTTTCTTCTCTGCTGATTACTATGACATTTGTCTTTCTGGAATTTATTTCCAGTCCATACTTTTGACTTTCCTCGTTTATTCGCGTCACTAGATTCTGTAGGTCTTTTTGGTTCTCTGCCAACAGCACCGTGTCATTCGCATATCTTAGGTTATTGATTGCTGTTCCATAAAACAGACATCTCACTAGTTTCTTTGAATACCTTCTCTGTAAACAGACATGTAAAGAGGACACATCCTTGCCTGACCTCTCTCAATAATCTATCAATGCTGAGTAGTTCGTATTAGATCGCACAGCTGCTGTCTGTTCCCTGTATAGCTTGCTTATTATTCTGATGTCTTTGCCATCAACGTTAATCTCTATCAGCTGTTCGTGCCTGGCCCTGTCAAAGGCCTTTGCGTAATCTATAAAACAAGCGTAGATTAGTTTTTAACTTCCATATACTTCTCAATTATCATCCTAATGCTGAATATCACTTCTCTTGTTCCACTATTTCCTCTAAATCCAAACTGCTGATCACTGATTTCTATAACTTATTTTGCCCTTTATTCTCTCTAGATAGATTGTACACAATATCTTAGTCACGTTTCATTAAATAGAAGCATATCATCGTATAAAGCTTTTCTCGTTTTTTTTTTTTCTTCGCATCCCTTCAGAATGAAAGTTATTAGCCAGGGGAGGTAAGACTGTACAATCTGAGGCAAAGTGACATCAATCTATTTGACTTTTGTGTAACAAAATATACATTTGACAATTTGTAATAAAATTTCAGAATAGTGTATTCACAATTTAAATTTTGCAAAACATAGTTTTTGTATTGTTCCACAGACTAAATACAGATTCACATTAAACTCTCTCTGCATTTCTCTATTATTAATCTTATATTGAATATATGATCTCTTGATCCTCTTCCTTGCCTGAAACCAGCTTGGACCATATTGACTTCTTCTTCTATTTTCTTACGAAGTCTACCCATTATGATTTTTAACAGAATTTTACTGGCATGACTAATCAGAGCAACAGTTCTGCTATTATCTCATCACATCCTGGTGATTTATAATTTTTCAGATTCTTTATTGCCCATAAAACTTCTATTGTCGGTTCGGGTTCTTTCTCCTCCAATAATAATTCACACTATTGATTTCTGCTTTCACAGTCATACATTCATACATTCCTCTGCAATATTCCTACCATCTTTCTAGAATTTCCTCTGTTTCTGTCAAGGTATTCCCCATCTTGTCACAAATTACATTTAGCTTAAGTGTGACATTTCTCGTCAGTGTGGTAACAAGACAACTAAAGAAATAAACAACAAATTAGACTCTTGAAAACAAATGCCTAAGGAAAATATTCTGTATAAAGTGAAACGAATTGAAGAAGAACGCAGAGATACGACAGATGAGCAAAAAACAACCAGTCTCATGGGTGATCAGAAAAAGGAGATGGACATATGTCGGTCACGTGATGAGAAGAAACAGTCAGAGAATCTCAAAACAATCTGTCAAGTGGACAACAACAGGCCGAAGAAAAAGTGGTCGACCACGTGAAACTCTAAAGAGGACACTGTTAAGAGAGGCCAAATTAGTAGGCATAAAATCCCTTGATGTGGTTGAAAAGCTAGCCGAAAGATTTGGCGAACTACCATGCGAGCCCTGTGTGATTTTTAACGGCACGGGAAGGATGTAAGATGTAAGAACAAGACACCAGGGGCTTCCTGTATATCCGGGCTTTGTTTGGCTGACCCAAGCTAATGATAATGAGTCACAAATACCATCTGCTAGGACTCCCCTGATCTGAGCCGACTTGACAAGAGCCGCTGCATCTATTGTGAGAAAGCGAGCGCTCTTGCACACACGCGTACATGCACACACTACACGCACGCTTTCTGTTCCAGCCTGTCTCGTGCAACATTTTATCGCAGGCTTCACTGACATTTAAATTACAGCCCAGATTCTGCAGTAAACTTCCTCTCTTTGTCGACAAAGAAGGAAAAAAAAACACACACTTCGCATTACTTTGAAATAATTCACATCACAGCAAGCAAACAAACCAAAAGCGGATGCAGACCTCTCTGTCAAGAGGACTCTCAACAACCAGGAAGATATAACATTTAGTAAAGCAACCACTGCTGTCTTCACCAGGCCAAATTGCGCATTTATTAGTTTAGATGTCGATAGTTTCAGCACAACAACGGTTCTTCGAAATAAACTGGCTTCTGTGAAGGTTGTGATGTGTAGGTAGAGTTTTTGGCAGTAAGATAAGTTTTGGTTGTAGCTTACTGTCTACTGGCTGGTAAAAATTAATCACAGATCCGGCACAAGAGAACGGTCACAGGTTAATAAATCTTCGTTTATAAAGGGAAAATTATCGCTACATAAGTTGCTTGTGGCTTCAATTTCTCAGCTGTCTACCGGCCACCTGTTAACACCAGAAATTAGACAAGACATATAAGACAGTGAAACTAGACAAGACATATAAGACAGTGTCTGAAATGGAAGGTAAACTAATATCAGGGCTGACAACTGTGTCTTTTTTATTATTTATGTGTAGCCAAGCCGTCGTATCACAGCAAGCAGGTTCTCTCAAGGTAAGTGGTGTTTTGTTTCTTTCTCTGACTGTGAGAGTTTGTAACATAGACAGTGTCTTGGTTTCTAAGTGTGTTTGCTATATGTGTGTGCATTATTATTATTATTACATCCTATAGACAGACCATTCATTATAGTGTTGCCATGTGCTATTTATTCAACTGTACATTTAGTAGCTGTAGCTCATTAGTAACAATAAGAACAACACACGCACCTGTGTAGACCGTAATTCTGTTTTTCAGTAGCTAAACTTTTGTTTAGATTAGGCCAAGCAAAGACTGCATTTCAGAGAATGAGAAACATATTGACCAACACATCCTTATCAATGAATGTTAGAAAACGAGTCCTAAAATGCTATATTGAACCTATCTTGTTATATGGAAGTGAATCATGGACAATAGGCAAGTCTGCACAAAAATCATTGGAAGCAGCAGAAATGTGGTTTATTAGAAGAATGTTGCGAATCCCCTGGACAGCAAAAATAACTAATGAAGAATGTATGAGAAGAGCTGGAGAGACAAAAAACCTTGTCAAAAAGATAAGAGAGAGACAATGTACTTTCATAGGACATGCAATGAGAAGAGGGGGCATTGAAAATATTATAACAACAGGAAAAATAGAAGGAAGAAGATCAAGAAGAAGACCAAGAGAAATGATACTGGACAGTCTGACGGGATGGTGTGAGAGGAGATCACCAACTGAGCTGATGGCATGCATGAAGGATCGCGTACTCTGGAGAAGCATAATAGCCAACGCCAGTCGGCACAGCACATGATGATGATGATGATGAAACTTTTGTTTCAAGTTCCCACAGTTTGTGTTAACCGGTGACCTCTTCCTCCAATCCTTCTCTTAACAATAATGCAAAACCAATTAGCGTGACCTGGCTTTAATTGAACTTCTTGCACCTGTTTTCTCAGTCAGTACCATTTACTTAAAGATAAATGTACAAGATTTACATTAAAAATAACCAGTTTTATTATCTTATTTACTGACAGCTTTTTCTGTCAGTTTCTTTTAGTTAGATGTTTTCTCTGTCACCTTTATGTTATTCTTAATGTGTAAGAAATTTATAGATTTCATTATATGAATTAATTGATAACTTGAATGACCCACCCCCCCCCCTCTTTTTTCCCTCTCTCTCTCTCTCTCTCTCTCTCTCTCTCTCTCTCTCTCTCTCTCTCTCTCTCTCTCTCTGAACCTTAAGTGCCCAGGGCACCTGGGGGTTCCGCAAGGGTTTTCCACAAATGTCTGTCCTTTGCCTTTTTTTCTGCTCTTGCTCAGGTGAGCCCTCTATTACTCAACATCCTTTCTGTTGTTCTTCTCCATGTCTCTTTTGGTCTACCCTTACTTCTGCTCCCCTGTGGTGTCCATCTTTGTGCTATTTTTGTTAATGAGATGTCCCATCATCTCCAGCGTCCTTCCTCAATAATTGCTGTCAGTGGCTTCATCTGCATGTCTGCCAACAAGATGTTATTTCTTATAGTGTTTGATCAAAATATTCTTCTAATTCTTCGTAATTATTTAGTCTGGAAAGAATTCAGCTTGTTTTCTATAGTTTTAGTGATTATCCAGCATTCACTTCCATAGAGCAATACACTTAGAACATTACTCTTAAATATCCTGATTGTCGTCTTCGTGTTTTTTTTGTTTTTTTTAGATTTCCACCCCCTCCGTGCTTAACAAGGATAAAACTCGATATAGAACAATGTTCCAAGTTTTACATTTTCTAGATTTTTAACTGAGCTTCTCTGACGTCTGCACCACACACACACACAACGTTTCAGCAGTAACTCACGACATTGTCCACAGAAACCATCACCTTATAACTCACGACATTGTCCACAGAAACCGTCACCTTATAACTCACGACATTGTCCACAGAAACCATCACCTTATAACTCACGACATTGTCCACAGAAACCATCACCTTATAACTCACGACATTGTCCACAGAAACCATCACCTTATAACTCACGACATTGTCCACAGAAACCATCACCTTATAACTCACGACATTGTCCACAGAAACCATCACCTTATAACTCACGACATTGTCCACAGAAACCATCACCTTATAATTCACTACACTGTCCACAGAAACCATCATCTTATAATTGTATAACTTGTGATTGTCAAGAAAATCATTACTGCCAACTTTGTGAACTCGGATGCGAGGCTGGCTATTACAGATCTGATTCAGGCAACGATTATGTTTGCAACAGCCCAACAACTCAACCACCCAAGCAAAAAGAAGCGCCAGCCACCTTACTTAGTGGTAAGCCAAAAGCAAGAAAAAGACGGCAGAACACTCCAGGTATGACTACATCAATCATCCTGTGTTTGCTTTAATAGGGTCTTTCTCTGTACATAGGTCACTGTCAAACGAATATATGTTTAAGAAAATAGAAGCCACCAGAACTCAAGATTGAGACTGTCCCCAACACTATAAATTTCTGATCACACACATCAATAGTTCATGAATAACCACACACATCAATAGTTCATGAATAACCACACACATCATTAGTTAATGAATAACCACACACATCAATAGTTCATGAATAACCACACACATCAATAGTTCATGAATAACCACACACATCAGTAGTTCACGAATAACCACACACATCAATAGTTCACGAATAACCACACACATCAATAGTTCATGAATAACCACACACATCAGTAGTTCACGAATAACCACACACATCAATAGTTCACGAATAACCACACACATCAGTAGTTCACGAATAACCATATGACATATGCCTGACATATGCCACCATTTGTACAGAAAAAAAACTATGAGATCACTTACAACAGACACCAAGATTTGTGGAGATAAAATATTTTACAGTATGAGAAGCATTGAAAACAGAAAAGAAGAAAGAAGAAGGATGAGGAGGATGAGGGGAAGAAGTAGAAGAAGAAGAATGTCATAAACATATGCTAAGACTGATTTATACAACATCTTTGTCATCATCTCTGTTCCCCACCACTTTTAGTTTGTGAGACAGATGATTTCTGATGTTTTGTGTTCCACCTTGTTCACAAATGTTCATTATCTTCATTCTGTATGACTTTTCCGTTCTACAAGTAACTTTAACCGTTCTCTTCCTTGCCTGTTTTTTCAGCCTGTATATTGTTTTATTAGACAAAGATCAAAATATTACAACTATGTTTTTTTTTATTAATGAGAAAAACCTACCCTAAAAAAAAGTCTGTTGTCACACTTTACGACGGTGTGTATATAATAGCTACGTTTACTGGGGTAAAGATGTTGTAGGATTTGTCAATCGGTGACATTTATAAGACATGCTAGCATCAGAGCCAGAGAACCGTAGCTAACCAAGACCCTGTCCTACCTCTCCTTTGGTGTCCTCAGTAGCAGGCCTACTGGCTAACAGGGCAGGAGTCAGATAGTATCCATGGTGGTGGAGCCTGCTAAAGAAGTAAATCCCTGCTTTTGAAGCTCCAACCAGGAACTGAAAAAAATGGCTGCTGCAACCCGGTCTCACGTCGTGCCCACACTGGTCTTCACCAAACTGGGCTGCAAAGAACATCAGCTGGCACTTCCCAGCACACGCAAGAAGAAAAAGAAGAAGAAAGATGTGTAAATAAAAATGTATGTTTTTCAGAGCTCTTCATATTTTAAAAGATGAAAATAAGAGATAAAATGTCACTGACAGTAAAAAATAAACGGAAACAGAGCAGAAAAAAATGATACAATTCATATATTTGGGACACAGGATAACGGAAATTAATAGAAAAATTGAAATGGTGAAAGGTACATTCAGTAAAGTGAAAAAGTCAAAACATTTAGTACAGCAACTGAAGCTGAGATTCCCTATATGTTTAGTCTACCTCTGCCATGTCAGAGCATGGACATTAAACAAGAAAATGGAAAATAACAATCTGGCATTTGAAAAGTGAGTATGCACAAAATTAAAGCAAATTTCCTGGATAGAAAAGAAAAGAAGCAAAGAAGAACTAACTGAACAGAAATAAAAAAAAAGAGATAATGTAAAACATAATAACCAGACATCATCATCATCATGTGCCGTGCCGACTGGCGTTGGCTATTATGCTTCTCCAGAGTACGCGATCCTTCATAGAGGCCATCAGCTCAGTTGGTGATCTCCTCTCACACCATCCCGTCAGACTGTCCAGTATCATTTCTCTTGGTCTTCCTCTTGATCTTCTTCCTTCTATTTTTCCTGTTGTTATAATATTTTCAATGCCCCCTCTTCTCATTGCATGTCCTATGAAAGTACATTGTCTCTCTCTTATCTTTTTGACAAGGTTTTTTTTGTCTCTTCTCCTACATTCTTCATTAGTTATTTTTGCTGTCCAGGGGATTCGCAACATTCTTCTAATAAACCACATTTCTGCTGCTTCCAATGATTTTTGTGCAGACTTGCCTATTGTCCATGATTCACTTCCATATAACAAGATAGGTTCAATATAGCATTTTAGGACTCGTTTTCTAACATTCATTGATAAGGATGTGTTGGTCAATATGTTTCTCATTCTCTGAAATGCAATCTTTGCTTGGCCTATTCTGTTCCTAATTTCTGTTCTGCATTTCCCATCTGAAGTTATTACTGCTCCAAGGTATTTGAATTTCTGCACCTGCTTTAGAACAGTTCCGTTTAATTTAATACTGCATGCTGGTGGATTCTGTTTCTTAGATATAACCATAGTCTCTGTCTTTTTGATGTTCAAAGTAAGGCCTTTCTGTTCACTTTCTTTGGCCACTTTATCCAAGAGATTTTGCAGGTCTTGTTGGTTCCAGACAGTTAAAATAATTTGGTCATTTCAAGAGGCATAATACAATAATTTAAAACATGTTAGAGAGAAAAATAGGAGGGAAATGAGCAAGACACCAACAATGATATAGGCTAGTGGATACTAAAAAAATAGGATGGAAGTGAGCAAGACACCAACAATAATATAGGCTAGTGGATAATAAAAAAAATACGATGGAAGTCAGCAAAACACCAACAATGATATAGGCTAGTGGATAATAAAAAAAATAGGAGGGAAATGAGCAAAACACCAACAATGATATGGGCTAGTGGATACTAAAAAAAATAGGAGGGAAATGAGCAAAACACCAACAATGATATAGGCTAGTGGATAATAAAAAAAATAGGAGGGAAATGAGCAAAACACCAACAATGATATAGGCTAGTGGATAATAAAAAAATAGGAGGGAAATGAGCAAAACACCAACAATGATATAGGCTAGTGGATAATAAAAAAAATAGGAGGGAAATGAGCAAAACACCAACAATGATATGGGCTAGTGGATACTAAAAAAAATAGGATGGAAGTCAGCAAGACACCAACAATAATATAGGCTAGTGGATAATAAAAAAAATAGGAGGGAAATGAGCAAAACACCAACAATAATATAGGCTAGTGGATAATAAAAAAAATAGGATGGAAGTGAGCAAAACACCAACAATAATATAGGCTAGTGGATAATAAAAAAATAGGAGGGAAATGAGCAAAACACCAACAATGATATGGGCTAGTGGATACTAAAAAAAATAGGATGGAAGTGAGCAAAACACCAACAATGATATAGGCTAGTGGATAATAAAAAAATAGGAGGAAAATGAGCAAGACACCAAGAATAATATAGGCTAGTTGATAACAACCAAAAAAAAAAGGACAGAAATGAGCAAAACACCAACAATAATAGGCTAGTGGATAATAAAAAAATACGATGGAAGTCAGCAAAACACCAACAATGATATAGGCTAGTGGATAATAAAAAAAATAGGAGGGAAATGAGCAAAACACCAACAATGATATGGGCTAGTGGATACTAAAAAAAATAGGAGGGAAATGAGCAAAACACCAACAATGATATAGGCTAGTGGATAATAAAAAAAATAGGAGGGAAATGAGCAAAACACCAACAATGATATAGGCTAGTGGATAATAAAAAAATAGGAGGGAAATGAGCAAAACACCAACAATGATATAGGCTAGTGGATAATAAAAAAAATAGGAGGGAAATGAGCAAAACACCAACAATGATATGGGCTAGTGGATACTAAAAAAAATAGGATGGAAGTCAGCAAGACACCAACAATAATATAGGCTAGTGGATAATAAAAAAAATAGGAGGGAAATGAGCAAAACACCAACAATAATATAGGCTAGTGGATAATAAAAAAAATAGGATGGAAGTGAGCAAAACACCAACAATAATATAGGCTAGTGGATAATAAAAAAATAGGAGGGAAATGAGCAAAACACCAACAATGATATGGGCTAGTGGATACTAAAAAAAATAGGATGGAAGTGAGCAAAACACCAACAATGATATAGGCTAGTGGATAATAAAAAAATAGGAGGAAAATGAGCAAGACACCAAGAATAATATAGGCTAGTTGATAACAACCAAAAAAAAAAGGACAGAAATGAGCAAAACACCAACAATAATATAGGCTAGTGGACAGCAAAACAAAAAGGAGGGAAATGAGCAAGACACCAACAATGATATAGGCTAGTGGACAGCAAAACAAAAAAGAGGGAAATGAGCAAGACACCAACAATGATATAGGCTTGAGGATAAAAAAAATATGGACTGAACTCAGCTTGACCAGTTGCACTGTGGAAATGAAGAACAAAACAAGATGGAGGACTATTCTTAGAGAGATGATGATACTGAGAGTCAGTAAATAAACTTGGAGAGAAGACAAAAGAGATGATGATACTGAGTCAGTAAAGAAACTACGTACTCATATATAGAGAGACTGTTTAAAATATTCAGACACATGTATTTATAGAGAAGTCTGTTTAAATACACATATACAGGATACTGCAGCACTGGTAATTTTATGTAGGAAAACTGTTAACTTAGCAAGGACTTGTAAAAGCAAAGCATGAAACTCTGTGGTGACTATGACCATTGCCAGAGAAGATCTTCCTGGACAGTCAGTCTTTGAAACAAGTGAAGCATTTCAATTTCCTAGGTAGTAGATCAATGGAAAATCAATCTTGAAATTGAGAACAGGTGGAGTTAACCAAATCAAGTCAGTGGACAAATGACACCTTAGCTGAAAAACAAATAACATCACAGTTTAAACAAAATGAATGCTGTACAGCTCTGTTCTATCAATGCCAGACATGAACACTAACAGCTAAAAATACAAACATCGTGACAGAAATGATATGTTTAAGGAAAATGCTAAATATACGAGACAAAACATAACATGAAGAGACCAAATTAGAAATGATACTATCAAGGCAAGGGTTGATGTAACACCAGTATTACATACATCCCAAAAAAAAAAAAACAACAACTGAAATAGTTTGGCCACATCACATGGTTACTGCCAGACAGTATGTCACAGAAAATATTCATGCTAAGAACTGTATGAAGCAGGGGGAGGCCATCCATGCAAAAGATGGAGGGAGAAAACTACAGAATACTTAAATATCCCATTAAATAGATTCTTATCATGACGTCTATTTTTCCCCGTAACACTAAAAGTATATGAGTAAGAAGACAAGACATGACAGACAGGACTGTTAAAAAACATAGATACTCATAAAAAGTAAGACTCTACAAAAATTTCAGATATTCATATATAAAGACAGAAAAAATTCAGATATACATATATAATAAGACTAAAAAATTTCAGATATTCATATATAGAAAGACTGTTAACAAAGTCAGATACTCCTATATAGGAGGACTTAAAATGAGTTTTTCATGAGTTTCTCTTTCCATTAAGTTTGTCAGTGATTGTCAGGTTTTCTGATGTCTGTCATGTATGAATGAATTTCTTTATCCTGTATGTGTCCCTTTGTTCTTGAAATGACCAAATTGCCTAAGAAACATTTTTGATGCCATCTAGAATATCAAAGTTAGTTTGTGTAAGAAGTATTTGAGAAAGGATATGAAAAGTTTACTGGTGACACTATCTTGGCTCTCTCCTTGCTGATTCTAGCAATATTTTGACTGGCAGGACTTTCCTACATCACAAATGATTCACATTTTGTTTGTACTGACTTTAATTCAAGTGACTTCATATCATTACATCTGCAGCTGCTCCAGTAAAAACCACAACTGCTTCAACAACTACACAAATTCCAAAATATGTGTGTAGGTTCTGTTCTGTGCAGAACTGCAACAAATGCAGGGATGATGTAAAAAATGCAGTTTGTGAAAGTTGTTTGCAAGGTTACCAACTAAACAATGTCACCAACACCTGTACTGGAAGTGAAGATGCATTTTCTGCAGGAGCTATAGTTGGGATTGTTATTGCTGTTCTGTGTGTGGCTGGAATTATCATTGCTGTTGTTTTCTTCATCATAAAGAGACCTCAGTGGTCAAGAAATATTACTAGCAAATTTGAAACTAGGGTAAGTTTTTAAATTTATTTTATTTTCTCACTGTTCTGTTGTTGTTGTTTTTTAAATCTGTTTTATAATATTTTACTTTGGCTTCAACAGATATTACTTTTGGCTTTTGTATGAGTAGATAATATTTTTTTGTCTGCTTCATGGTGTTTCAGATTGGCTATAGTAATATTTTGTTGGTCTGATTGTTTGGGCTGTTTTAGTGTTATTTTATGTTGGCCTTGATAATAGTTTATTAGCATGTTTGTTATTGTGGCTTGATAACAGTCACGTTTAATGCTTTTGGTAATATGTTGTTTATATCTTTGTCTGTTCACCGAACTACTGTGCAAATTTGCACACAAAATGGAGCCACAGTATTATCTAATTATGCCAAACACAGATTCTCCAAGGGAAGATTAACTGTAGAGGCAGAAAAAAAAAACTTGACAAATGTGTAATTTTCTTGAGCATTTCTGTAACAGTTGTGATGAGATTTTTTGTTTCAGAAAGGTCCACTTTTGTACCTGAACTCATATTAAATCAAATCAGTTCTTTATCGTAGCCTGCTTCAGGATAGTGGTGCTTGTGACTATGACCTCTTTCATTGAATGCCATCAGCAGGAAGTGTCATCCTTACCAGCATATGTTGTGCAGAACAATATTGTTGATCTATTACTTAACAGATTTATATCTTTGATGGCTTTCAATGGTTTGGTTAGAAGCTTTTTTTCCACGCTGATGTATCAAACTGTCCATTTATCTTCCTTCTAAGCTTTGGCCTCTCCTCCTTTATTTTCTCTATTTATTATATCTTACATTTTTATTCTCTCTTTTAATACACCAAATATGTTTTTATTATTACTTAATTCCACATTTTTTTTCACTTCTACATAGATTCTTTGTTACTTTTGTTGTATATGCACAAAATTCTTCTGTGTAGATACATGGTATTTATCCTTAAGATGTTTTGAGTGGTCTGCTTGTCTTTGGAGACCCATTTCTTCTGAGCAAGTTAAACTCTTTGTGACACTGTGTACTTCTATATATTAACATTCATTGGCAGCTTTACTTTGTTATATCCTGGCAGTTTTTGTACGTGTTCCCTCTGATATGTTTTTCATAACGTGATTCCTCCCAGTGTGTTGAAATTATACATTTGATTCAAGGATTTTCCTTTTACTTCCTCATTGACATTTGGTGTAGTTGTCATCTTTATCTAGCTCAGCTCGCTGTTCAGCATCTGTGACATCTCACTTTAAGAACTGTCGCCCAAGCCCATTTGGACTTTAACCCACTGAGGAAGTGAAGCACTTAGAATTACCACTTAGTCAGTTTTGTTCAAAATGTTGTGGAGTGAGTGTGTAGCATTATGACTGGTTGTTGCTTAAATGAAGATTTAGTTTATATAAATACATGCAAAGTCATTCTGCATAAGGGTGCCATGTTATTTCATGACACAATCTGGACAAAAATCAAAGACAAAAGATAAACACAGAGACTAGACACTACAACACAAACCTGGCTTGCTGTTACTCTAGCTAATTATGTCAACGAAATATTAATATAATAAATTATGAGAGAATTTCATCAACGTAATGCTCAGCAAGTTTCACATCACTCAACATCAACCTCCTTCAAAAAATTGTTTTCTAGCACAAAAAGTTAAAAAATTTTAAAGATAAAATTTAAAAAAACAGATTCAGCTTTGTTTTAGTAATAAGAAATGTAGTTGTGAAGTTTCCGCTGTTGTTTCATTCAGTAAAACAATCTTATATCTTATATCTTATATCCTTCCATTAAACGTCACATAGGGCTCGCAAGGTAGTTTGCCAATTTTTTCTGTTTTAGGCGAGCTTTTCAACCTCATCAAAGGATTTTATGCCTATTAATTTGGCCTCTCTTATCAGTGTCCTCTTCAGAGTTTCCCGTGGTCTGGCTCTTTTTCTTCGGCCTGTTGTGTTCAACTTGATAACTTTTTTTGGGGATTCTCTGATTGTTTCTTCTCATCATGTGACCAACATATCAAACATCTCCTTTTCCTGACCACCCATGAGATTGGTTGTTGTTTGCTCATCTGTCTTATTTCTGCATTGTTTTTGAATTCATTTCACTTGATGAAAAGTATTTTCCTTAGGCATTTGTTTTCAAAAGAGTCTAAATTGTTGTCTGTTTCTTAGTTGTTTTCCAGCTTTTGGATGCATAAATGAGGCTGGATATTACATTTGAATTGATTAGCCTTAACTTGGTTTTTGTGCTTATAATTTTTGAATGCCATATGTTCTCAAGATTCTTGAAAACTGATGCTGGTTTTGGAAGTCTAATTCTAACTTTCTTTCTAGTGTCACCATCCTGGTCTTTGTAGCTGCTAAGGTATACAAATTGATTGACTTCTTCAACAGCTGTCCCTTCTGCATGTATTTTTCCATTTTGATTAATGGGAAGTTTCATTTTTCTTTCTTTGTCCTTGTTAATTTCAAGTCCTATTTTGCTAGCCATTGAAGACAGGCTATCTGTTTTTTCTTGCATGGAATTCACATTATTACTGATAAGAGTTATGTCATCAGCAAAATCAAGATCTTCTAGTTGGGTCCCATGTACCCAGTCAATACTTGTGTTACCTGTGCAGCATTTTTTCATTATGAAGTCTATTGTAATCCCAAAAAGCAAAGTAGACAGTATACATCCTTGTTTCATGCCTGTTTCAAAGAAAGTAAAAGAATACCACACACAAAATGGTAGTGGGAAGAAGTAGTCAAATAATTTGATGCAGGAAATAGACGTAGACCTGATTAAAAAAAAAAAAAAAAGATGAAAATGAATGACACATTCTTTTCATATTTTTATCAAACTTTCTTTCCATGTTTTCCTTTATTTTTTTTTTTCATATATTCTGTATAAAATTATAAATAAAATAAGTTTTGTAATTGTAATACTTAAAAAAAATTAATTTAATTTTTAAAAATTTTAAAAATATTGAAAAAACATTTTAAAATTTGACTTTCATCCACCAATCCTTCAAAACTTGACTTTCATCCACCAATCCTTCAATGTTGGTGAAGCAAGCAATCACTGTCATTATTTCATCTTGCAGGGCAGTAATACATTGTCTCCACTTCTCATGGTCTGTAGCCAGTCATTTTATAGTGCCTCATTTGTGTTGCATGCCATCCATCTTAAGTTCAGCACTTATTTTCCAGACTGTTCTTAGCTGACCTTGCCTCTTCTTTCTTTCAGGCATCATCACCTGATTCTTCTATAGATGATTTTGGACTGTTTTTGGAATACGTAACAAGTCTATTTCCAGAACTTTCTGCTATAATTATGGAAATTATTTTTCCTGTTTTGAATGAGTCTATATACAAGTAAGGGTAGCCCCATCATGGTTTAGAGATAGCTAGGGAATATGCTGTTAGTGCGTATACTTTACGTTAGCACTCATCACGTTAGAGGGTCATGTGGTCAGCATCGCACCTGGCAGATTTTACTTCCCCTGTCCTAAAGAGGAGCCAGGTACCTATTTCTACAGCTGGACAGCTGAGGCACCTCTGGATAGGGTTGCATGACAAACCTTGCATGGGAGAGTGCTGTTAAAAACTACTTTGCTACTGAGTAACACTCAATAATTAGTGTATAAGTATACAACTATACATGCAGTAATTAGTGTATATTGCGTTATTGGAAGTGTGCATACGAATTTCAACTTGTGTTCTTCCAAGAATGAAGCTAGGTTCCAATTTTCATCAATTTTTTCTTTTTTTCTTTTGTTTGTTTGTTGTTTCTTTAACATAAGATTCATGTGAATCTATACTTTGTCTCCTCTCTCTGGTTCTTTGTCCTGTTTGTATTTGTATAATGAAAGGTAACATTGAAACATCACATCATTGTAAACATTAAGAAATAAAGCTGTTCCTACTTTTTTCCTAGTTTATATACTTTGCTACTGAGGGTGCTAAGTGTCTATAGCTTGCAATTTAAAGTTTAACAGAGGAGTATAATTGTTTTTTTTTTATCCTCATTAATCTCATAAGTTTTATTCCTGGAATGGTTCTAAGGACTGCAAACGCGCCACAAACAGCCTCTGGCAGTCAAGTCCAGCTCCTGGCCTTCCCGTGGCAGAACTGTTTAAACTGACAGGAGAAGGGGCGAGGGCGAATATCTGGCGCCTGAAAACCAGTTACTTAGGGTAGATGAGTGTCACGTTTGGTAGCTCATCTGCCGCTGTTGGCGAGATCTTCAGCTGCCGTGCGTGGAGCGGTGCTCTTCCCGACCAATGAAGAAATTTGCAAATGAGGTTGCCGCGCAGCATCACTGCGGAAAAGGTGGTTGAAAGAATAAAGCGAAGCAAACAGTCAAATCACGGCACCTCTGGTCTGGAGGTCGGCCACGTCCTGAGTGCAGTCATATCGGGTGAAATGCATGAACCGGCTTGTCCCAGAGGTTGTCACTGCTGGCTTGACTTTTCAAATGCCGCGCGTGGAGTGAAGCTCCTCCCGGTTAAGGAAGTAAATGCGGAAATAAAGGTTGCTGTGCGGTGCCGATGGGAAAAGGTGGTGGAAAGTGAAGTCTATGTCCAGTAATATCGCTACGAGAGCTATACCACGGCACCTCTGCTCTAGAGGCCGCCTACGTCCGAAATACACCTACACTGGTGAAATATGCCTAAACCGGCACACACCAGAGGTGGAACTCGATGGCTAGACATGTCATGCCACCTCCGCTCTAGAGGTCGGTAACGCCTGATAAACATCCATACTGGTTAATTTTGCCTAAACCGGCTCACACCAGGGGTGAATCTTGAAGGCTATGAATGTCACAGTACCTCTGCCCTAGAGGTCGGTCCCGTCCCAAACACGCCCATACTGGGATAATGCCTAAACCGGCTCAACCCAGGGGTAGAAGTCACTAGTGGCGAGGATTCGTCCTCCTGGACAAAAGCTCCATCCTGGTCACAACTAGGAAGGGTAGCGGCCACGACCGCAAAATGCTGAAGTCGGAGACACTGGACCAGGGAAGTCTAGATAGGCAACCACCTCTCACCCGGCGGGGATGTCTGCGTATCCTAATCACGCTGAGGTTTTCTGGTGAGAAAGTCCAACCCTGGACTGGATGGGCAACCACCTCTCACCCGGCGGTGATACACGGGTATCTCAAAACACGTCGAGGTTTTCCGGTGAGAAAGTCCAACTCTGGCCTGGGTGGGCTAACGCCTCTCACCCAGCGGGGATGCACTGATATTCCAAACACGTCGAGGTCTTCCGGTGAGAAAGTCCAACCCTAGACCAAACTGGTGCAATGAAAACCACGGTGTCACGCAATCCCGCTTCCGAGACCCACCAAGAATACAGGCTAAAGCACTGTGATACTCTGAACCCCTTGTGGTCCTTTCGTGGAACTCGTGTGGTCTATTTTCGACCACACAGGGGACCACGGGACCTAACGAGGACCACATGCGTGAATTCAGTAGGTTCACAGTGCGGTTTTTGGTGGTAGAAGTGAACGAAGAAGAAGAAGAAGAAGAAGATTCCTGGAATGTTCTAAAGTGTTAATGTAGTTTTCCTCTATGAAACATTATGGATTCTCTGCTGTCTTTCCTCTAATTCTTCATAGATTATGGATTCTCTGCTGCCTTTCCTCTAATTCTTCATAGATTATGGATTCTCTGCTGCCTTTCCTCTAATTCTTCATAGATTATGGATTCTCTGCTGCCTTTCCTCTAATTCTTCATAGATTATGGATTCTCTGCTGCCTTTCCTCTAATTCTTCATAGATTATGGATTCTCTGCTGCCTTTCCTCTAATTCTTCATAGATTATGGATTCTCTGCTGCCTTTCCTCTAATTCTTCATAGATTATGGATTCTCTGCTGCCTTTCCTCTAATTCTTCATAGATTATGGATTCTCTGCTGCCTTTCCTCTAATTCTTCATAGATTATGGATTCTCTGCTGCCTTTCCTCTAATTCTTCATAGATTATGGATTCTCTGCTGCCTTTCCTCTAATTCTTCATAGATTATGGATTCTCTGCTGCCTTTCCTCTAATTCTTCATAGATTATGGATTCTCTGCTGCCTTTCCTCTAATTCTTCACAGATTATACTTGTCAGTTTTGTAACTTCCTTGTGTGTGACAGGGCTGTGGGTGACTCAGTCAGGTTTTTGGCTTCCTGTACCTTCAGACTTGAGCATTTCTTTAAAGATTCTGTTAACACATGATAACACATGATAACACATGATAATGCATGATAATACATGATAATACATGATGATGCATGATAGCACACGATAATACATAATGATGCATGACAATACATGATAACACATGATAAAACATGATGATGCATGATGATACATGATAACACATGATAATACATGATGACACTTGATAATACATGATAAAATGTGATAAAACATGATGATGCATGATGATACATGATAACACATGAAAATACATGCTGATTGTGAATGTTATTCCCTGGTAGTTATTATTTTTCTTCAGTTTCTTCTTCAAAGTCCAGCTGCTTGAAGAACAATTTTCTGTTCATCAAATACACTGTGTGTTATCATTACACCCATTACATTTATTCAGTTTCTTTCTTCCAGTTTATGTCTCAGCTTTATGACTCCTCATCCCTTCCCTCCCCTCTCTTCCCTGACTTTCAGCCAATCATACTGTACCTCATCTGACAGGTGTACATTTTTAACAAGTACTATTTCACCAAAACATTATTCTGACATAGAAATACATGAAGATCAAGCATCTGTTTTTTTCATTTTCATTTGTTTGTATGTTATGATAATATCTTTGTTATGATAACATTTTACCTTTATCTGACATGCAGTTTAGCTTTTCCTTTAGTATATCTTTTTATTTCTTCTTTTTTTTAATCTTATATATTCAGAAAGGAATAAGATGAGAGTAAAAAATGTGACAGTTATGCATTTTGTTGCCTAGTGACACTGTTCTTGGCTTTTGAAATACAGTGATACCTTGGAATCCGAACTTAATCCTTACAGAACCCCACTGAGTTCTAAGACAATTTTTCCTCTTTAAAATAACAGAAAGTGGGTTAATCCATTCCTGGGCCCCACAAACTCCAATTTTTAAAATGATTTTTACAGTAAATACACTGGATTTTAAGGTAAAATATTAACAAATAATAATAATATTGAATACAAATGTAAATTAATAAAATTAAAAATATAAAAACCTGTATTTACCTTAAAAAAGAATGTTGATGGCGCATGTAGAAGCTGGAGGAGGAGAGAGATTATTGCTTGGAAGGCGAGTCACCCTCCATGATAACATCAGGTAACTGCTTCTGGTGGTTCTGGTGTCTGCATTCTTTGCCTTTTCATGCCCTTTGCTAAGCTACCACTTGTAGAGGGATTGGGGTCACTAGTCATGGTGTCTTTTGAGAACTAACGTTCCAAAGTTTGTTGTTGGCAACATTTTTTTGAACTTTTCATTGAACAAGTTGACACACCTGTTAACACGGACTTTATTAGGGTGCCACTTCTCAACAACTGCCTGGGGTTTTGACCACATGCTGAGAAGATCCTTGATTTCTGCACTGGGAATGCTTCCAGTGTCTCCCTCTTCCTCCCTTGAAGAAATTTCGTCTGCGACTTCTTTCTGCTGCTGGTGGTTGAGGTGCTGATGTTCTTCTGTTGTCAGCTCATTTCTGTGATCCTCCACTAACTTGTTGACACCTTTTTCACTGACTTCCCCACTAGCATTACCACACAGCAAAAGAGTAAGGTGGTCTTTCATTGGCTTATGGCCTGGTATAGACTTTTCTTCCTTTGAGATGTACGTTCACCTGGGCATCTTTTTCCAAAAAAGGCCTGTTTCATGACAATTGAACAATTGGTTCAAAACATACCCCTCACTGTTCACAAGCACCTTCTGCTGCTTCCGAATTAGAAGTGGCAACCTCTCCACTCATAACAACATTATGGATCCCAGTCCTTTTCTTAAAGTTCTCGAGCCACCCCCTACTGACTTTAAACTCCTCCTTTTGAGCACCAATATCAGGCATGCCTTTCACTAAATCATCGTGCGGGACCTTGGCTTACTCACAAATTATCATCTCAAAAATCATATCACCAGCCACCTGTTTTTCATTAATCCACACTAAGAGGAGTTTTTGCGTTTTTTCCATACTTTTCCATCTCGTAGAGGTCAGTGTCGTAACCCCTTTTGCCACATCAGCTGCTCTGATAGCTTCTTTATTTTTCAAAATCATAAAAACAGTCAACTTAGGCATCCCAAACATAGTAGTGAGATCAGCCACATGTGTACGGCTTTCATGCTTAGAGATAAGATCTTTCTTAACTTCAGTTGTAGCTCTAACAGCTTTCTTCTTACTCTTATTTTCCTCACCCATGGTGAATACATTAAGTTGTTATTGTATTAAAAAAAAGACACAAAAGCATAACATTAGCAGCGAAAATCACACGAGATGCTTTCACCACAGCTTCTGACAATGAACTCAACGACAAAGCATATGGGTGGCCCGAGTTCTAGGGAATCTTATGTACAAACATACATGAAAAATGTGCTGGCTGTTCAGATTCCAAGTTGTTTGAGTTCTGGGGCATTCGGATTCCAGGGGCAATACTGTATTTTAAAATATTTTAACTTAGTTTGACATAAAGGAGCATTTAGTGACAAATTTTAAATGGTTAAAAACATATCAATTCAAGATCCAGTGTTATGCAAGTCTGCTTCAGAGCATAATTGGCAGAAACAAATTGAAGGTATTTTAGTTGTACAACTAAAGTTTACTGGTCCATATGTGACACAGAATTTGATAATTATAACAATATTCATTAATACTGCTGTCCTTATTATCATAATATTCATAGCAGTCAGTGTCCACAGTATCTTAATATTTGTTGAAACTTCTGCCTGACAAGCCCATCAAAACTAATTCCTGTATTATTTCAACATTCATCAGAACCATCACTCTCACAGTTACATTCTGTCTGAGCATATCAATTATTACAAGCAAAGATTTTCAAATAATAATTCAAATATCTTTTGCATAATTTATTTTGCATTACTGATTGTTTGCTTGTGTTAATCGTTCATTGAGACTGTTTTATGCAACATTAGTTATCTGTTTTATGCAGCATCAGTTATCTGTTTTATGCAACATCAGTTATCTGTTTTATGCAGCATCAGTTATTAGCTTAAAGGTAGCTGTGTTTTTGGTTCTTTCCTTTGTTAGATAAGTGGTCAAGGAATATCATTTTTATTTGTATTGTAGAAAGAAGAAAATGATGCTGTATCTGAACTAAATGGAATCACACTGTAATAACTCCTTTCTTCTAGTCTCTTGAAGTCATGATCTAGTAGGAACAACATTTAATAAGAAAGAGTGCCTCTAATACACCAGTTATCACATAATTAAAGTGTTCATTTAATTGTATGTGAATTTAACTTGCATGAAGTATCAGAAATTAATTAAATTAATATATCTGTTTTAACATGTATTATATTAATAATAAAATAATAAAATATTAATATAATAATCCATCATTGATTAACTACTAACTGTACTAGACTCAATGTGACTGAGATTCTGTTTAAAAATTATCTAAATTATATCTATATATATATATATATATATATGTGTGTATTTTAGAAATCTCCATTTTCTGAAGAAAGGAAAGAGCAGAGTGTAAACAATGAGAAAAATGAGTTAGAGGCTCTTCCTGATGCCCCAGATGTGCCCATAGCGGGGGGTAATGATTACATGGACATGAAGAAAAGGTAATTTCTTCAGATTCACATTTTTAATATTGTCTCTTTAAGTAGTATTGTTAATTTTCGTTAATAATTTGTTCTTTGAAGAAGTATGCAGGCATTAATGGATCAAGCACTACCCAGGTTCCCAGGCTAAACTTGGTAAAAGCCAGAGCCACCTCCAACCTAAACCATCCACCTCCTGATGTATTGCCTGATTGTCATCTCTACTGTTACTATATGAATTTGTATTACACACAACAAACTCAACTATTGCTTCATTATCTTTTCAACATAACATGCCAGAGCGGCAGTACTAGTTGTAAATGATGGCCATATGAAACACTAATATATTTTTGCACATTTTTTTTTCCAATGATGCTGGGCACCCTGCCCTTCAGTATTACAATTTAAACAAAGCGGTAGTTATGAGTACCATCAGGATACAAAGGGTTAAGTGTGTTGAGTCTAGTAGCTAATCTGGCACTGTATATAAGCACTGCATGTATTATAGTTCAAATATTTGAATGGGTTTTTTAAAAACTAATCTGCTTTAACAGTTTTTCTTACACAAGTCTGTCTTCATCTTCTTGATCTCCTTACAAGCAAGTTTTGTCCAACTGAAGCGATGGTGACACAAAACATTGGCATCACGATGTGTGGATGTAGCTTACAATATCTTACTTGAAGATCCAGACCGGACACAAGAAGCAGACCTCTTGACAGACTGTATTGCTATGGATCCACATTGAGCTCTTACCCATTAGCTAGGCTAGAGGAGCACATTAGCCTGGTTCCAGAGACACCAAGAAGGGGAGGGAAACATTCCTTCTGTTGCATTATCAGCACAAGTATCACACACTTTCCAGTCCAGGAATAATGTAATAGGCACACTGAAGAATGAGAGATGTGTGTGAAAAAAAAATGACATCAGTGACATCATGATGACAGTGGAAAAAATATAATTATATAATAGGAGAAATGACAGAAAATATATAATTATAAAATAGGAGAAATGACAGAAAATATATATTGTAATTAAAAAATAGGAGAAATGACAGAAAATATATAATATGATTACAAAATATGAGAAATGACAAATATATAATATAATTATATAATAGGAGAAATGAAAGAAAAAATATAATGTAATTATAAAATAGGAGAAATGACAGAAAATATATAATATAATTATATAATAGGAGAAATGACAAGTATATAATTATATAATAGGAAAAATGACAAATATATAATGTAATTATATAGTAGGAGAAATGACAGAAAATATATAATTCAGAGAAAGGAGCAATGACAGATTGAGAGAGCCCTCACAAAAATAATAAAAAATATGAGAAGTTTCACAAGTAACATCACTAGCAATGACTTTCAAAGACAACTAGGTCTTGATTTGATGATGGCCATATCAAAATATACTGAAGTCCATATTACAAGGAAAGATGGAAGGAAAAAGAGCAAGAGGTAGACAGAGATGTAGATGGGAAGATAAAATGTAAGAATGAACAGCATACAGCCTGGCTGAATGTACCATCAAGGCAAAGGAGAAAGGAAACTGTAGATTTATTACCATCAACCTTAATGATGATGATGATGATGGTGATGGTGATGATGATGATGATGAAGAAGCTGGGTGAGTCTGTCACAAACAAAGTAACCATTAGCCATGAAATTCTGATAACACTTCCTGAAGATAAAAGCTGGTGTGTGGTCTGTGGTTTGTCCACAAGCAAGAGTAGGCTGCTGATCCAGTGTGAGTGCTTGATGTGTTGATTCAGTGCTCACTACAGATGTACGCAAGATGTTGTATATCTGGTTCGGACAAGTAATGTCCAGCACGGCAATGAACATCATAGGTTCAATCTGCCAGTGATAAAAATAACTGAACTGTGTTCTTTTGATTTCACATTGTAAAGACTATACTGTGAAGTGGTCTAACATTTCTTTATGCCGTGAAATGATCCGATATTTCTCCATGCCATGAAATTATCTGACATTTCTCCATGCCATGAAATAATATAAAATTTCTCCATGCTGCAAAATGATCTGACATTTCTATTAATAATGTTGCATTTTTGTGCTGCATTAATGATACATTATGAAGAAAAAAAGTGATAATATAATTGTTCATGTTAGGCCAGATTCATCATCATAACTCTTGCCATTTCAATGTTTACATTGCTGGAAAATGTTATTTAATGTTGAATCATTTCAAAATTTGATTTTGTAAGTTCATATCCATTGAAGACCAAAAAAGGATAGTTTTAACTTACATTTTACATCCTTCCCATGCTATTAAATGTCACATGGTAGTTCGACAAGTTTTCCTGTCTTCAGCGAGCTTTTCAACCTCATCAAGGGATTATTTGACTACTAATTTGGGCTCTCTTAACAATGTTCTCTCTAGAGTTTCACGTGGTTGATCTCTTTTTCTTCAGCCTGTTGTGTTCCACCTGATAGCTTGTTTTGGGATTCTCTGTTTCTTCTCATCATGTGACTGACATATGTCTATCTACTTTTCCTGATCACCCATGAGACAGGTTCTTGTTCACTCATTTGCCTTATCTCTGCATTGTTCTTGAATTTGTTCCACTTTATACTGAGTATTTTTCTTAGGCAGTTGTTTTCAAAAGAGTCAAATTTGTTGTCTATTTCTTTAGTTGTTTTTCAGCTTTTGCATGTATAAATGAGGATGGATATTACATTTTAATTGAATAATCTTAACTTGTTTTTTGTGCTTTCAATTTTTGAATGCCATATGTTTTCAAGATTCTTGAAGGTCAACGGTGCTTTTGCAGTTCTAATTCTAACTTCCTTCCTCGTGTCATCATCCTGGTCTATGTAGCTGCTGAGGTATGAAAATAGGCGTAATTTTTAACTTACTGACCCTAAAAAGTTTTCCTTCCTTCTAGAATATTCTTCTTTCCTCCTTACATCTTCCCAGGTTGTGCTCATAATGTTTTGACATGACTTCAGGGATAAAACTAAAAAAAAGTAAAAAAAAAAAAAATGTCTGATGATACAAGATTTCTTACTGAAATTATACCTCTTATCAAATATGCAGTTTTATTATTTTATTTTCTGTTTTGTCTTTTCTGAAGTTACTGAAGTAGGCCTTTGCCAAAATATTGGTTGTCTTTGCTAATTTGTATTTTTTAGTATTATTTTGTCAGACTGTTTCTTAATGACAGGCTAATATCTTTTCACTTTTTTGCCTGTCTGTACCAATCTTTCATTTTATCTCCTCTAGCGTTGTAATGTTTGCAAGTCCTCCCCATCTTATCTGCTTAATATCATAGATGAAACTACATACATTACTTTTATTGTCAGACACTCCTCTTCTTTGACTCACTTTCCTTTCCAGCACTCCTAAAAGTCTGTAAGGCTCAGTGCTGTGGATATAATTTGTCTCTATTCACCCCTTTTTTAAAGTTTTATCTCACCAGTTGATTAGTCCAAGTTCTTTTAGGTTTTCATGTAGCATTGTCTCATCGTTTTGCCTTGTTAAAACTAAGAAAAAAAGTAGGAACAGCTTTTTAAATTAATGAGCACACAGTTGTGATGTTTTGGGTTGCAACTTAATCATACAAAAATATATCATACAGGACAAAGAAATAGGGAGGGAAGATAAACTATAAATTCACATGAATGCTATGCAATATAGTAATGTAAAACAAAAACTAAAAATTGAGCACTTATCTGTGACTTGTAAGAAGCTGTGTCTAGGAGTGTGTTTCCATGGAAGCATAGACTGAGTCTGGCTAGCTACAGCTGACCAGACCCTACTTCTGTGTTCTGTTTCTTACAAGATATCTGCTGTATTGAATGTTTGGTTCTGTTGCAGGTATGACTGCCTGGATGTCAAGAAAACAGAAAACCAAGAATCCTACGCGCCTCTGCAGGATCACAGGGATGAGGTGTACATAAACACAGCCGCAGCAGAAAATGTGTACGCAAATGCATCATCACATGCAAACAGTTCAGCAGCAACGTTGTCTGGTCAGCTACCTGGAAGAAACATGTCTAACTCGCCAGCCAAGAGATTTAATCATCCACAGCCTCAAGAATCCATTGAAACGTATGAACCAGTAGCTAACCCTGAAGACACACAGGAGATCTATGCAAATGATGATTCCACAATACTTGTTCAGAAACATAAAGAAATAGAAGATATTTATATGAATGAAAATCAAGATGCCACAGAAGATTTCTATGAGAACACAAATGTTTTTTGAACACACACAAAATTTCCACAAGAAAGATTCACAGAATGCACAGGTTTATAAATTCATTATCATCAGGTGCCATGCCAGCTGGTGTTGGCTATTATGCTTCTCAGTAGTACCCGATCCTTCATGCAGGCCATTAACTCAGTTGGTGATCTCCTCTCACACCATCTCATCAGACTGTGCAGTATCATTTCTCTTGGTCTTCCTCTTGATCTTCTTCCGTCTATTTTTCCTATTGTTATAATATTTTCAATGCCCCCTCTTCTCATTGCATGTCCTATGAAAGTACATTGTCTCTCCAGCTCTTCTCATACATTCTTCATTAGTTATTTTTGCTGTCCAGGGAATTCGCAACATTTCTGCTGCTTCCAATGACTTTTGTGCAGACCTGCCTATTGTCCATGATTCACCTCCTTATAATAAGATAGGTTCAATATAGCATTTTATTTTATAAATTATGCTGTCTTAAAATTATTATTATAAAATATCACAGAATATAAAGGTTTCTGAATATGTAAATTTATCACCGAAAAAACACAGAACTGTTTAGACACACACTAAATTACTATAAATAAAAGCTGTACAAAACAGGAAAGGATAAGTCAAAGTGGCCCTCATAATGCTGCAGAGCTATCTAGAGAATATGGTGTAGTGCCCATATTTTCCTGAAGTTTTAGCACACTAGAGGGTGGTATGATCAGCACCATACCTAGCCACCTTTACTTTCTCAGCTCCAATAGAAGCTAAGTGGCTGTTTCTACAGCAACTGACTGGGGTGACTGTATTTCTACATATAGGTGACTGAGGTGACTGTATTTCTACATACAGGTGACTGGGGTGACTGTATTTCTACATACAGATAACTGGGGTGACTATATTTCTTCATACAGGTGACTGTATTTCTGCAGCAGAAGATTTGGTTTCTCTGGTCAGATTCAAACCATTTACCTCACTATGAGAGATGAATGCACTCTGTTCATGTTAAAGATTTATATGTAGATCAGTAAAAAATGAAATACAAGTTTAATATTTTCTAAACATGAACAAATGGTTCATGTGGACAAATGAAAAACTATTATCTGCCAACAAGCATCAACTTTGGAGAATGCTAGTGTTTATTAACTCTTTATTCACCAAAATTATTTCCAAATGAGCAGAATAAAAATGGATTCCCCATACCAACATTTTAGAGTAGACCAGAGCAGACCAAACCACTGTTTGCAGATTAGTTTTGGTATGCTTGCACACACTGGATCAGCCATTGAAGATATTCTTTTAAAAAATGTAGTAGGTCACTGTGATCAAACCAGAAACCATTTCTGTTTAGTACATTTTTAATTGACACATTTGATGATATGCACATTTTTTTCCCACACAACTAACAACTGAATATATATTTTAAAACATAAACCAGCCAACTGTTAAAAGACGTGTTTTAAAGCATACTTAGAGCTAAGATGTGTAATGTCTTCTGATGGTTAGAATTGTATTTGTGATTCTCAGCTTTAGTGATTGGCTTCAGGTTGTTATTGTTATAAATAAGTTGGTTATGATAAAGTCTGTAACACAGTAGAAGAGCATTTTTATCATTAGATTCTTCCATGAAACAAGTAGTCTTCAAGAGCTGTTTCCTGGAGCATTATTCTTTAGCAATTTCATACCTGCTCTGGAAATACCATTGTCATCTACTACCAGACAAGTCAACCCCCCCCCCCCAATCTCCAATGCACAACCAGGTATAGCTGATTAAATACAGCCATTATAGATATGCCTTCATTTAACAGGCCCTGTTTTCAGACTGAGCATCATGTTCATTTCTCTCCCTCAGTAAGAAGTACATGCTATCTACTAGCAGTTTTCTTACATCTTACATCCTTCCCATGCTGTTAAATGTCACATAGGGCCTGCATGGTAGTTCACCAAGATTTTCTGTCTTCAGCAAGTTTTTCAATCTCATCAAGTATGCCCACTGAACTGGCCTCTCTTATCTCTTCCTGTGCTGCAGGAGGAGACATGGACGTTCAGTTGGGTGCTGGAGTAAAAGCGCGGGTCTTGATATGTTATCAATTCTTTTGGGTGTGGCCAATTAAGTATTTCATGGAAGTATTCAAACCATCTTTTTTTGGTCTTTACTTGATGTTAATATGGTGCCAGTTTTGGTAAAGATTGTCTTTCTTTGGATGTAATAGTACCCGTTAGCCTCTTTTGTATATTATGTAATTTTGCTGTCTCCTATTTTTGCTGCTTTCTCTGCTTAATTTGTCATATTATCTACGTATTCTCTCTTATCCCTTCTAGCTGAATTTTTAACTTTATTGTCTAGTTCTTTGTAATTTGCTTTTGCGAAATCTTTTCCAAGATCTGTCTTTACATTCAACAGGTTTGTAAAATAAAAATATCCACTTTGATTCTGTCAGATAGTTAAAAGATCAAGGACTCTACTGTATTGTTTAAAATTCTTAAGTTATGGACAAACATAAGATTGAAAAACCTCTGCTGTAAAGACCAATAAGTACAACTGAAAAATAATTTATAGTATTCTGGTACAATCACTGAGATCAAATACAGTTTATATACTGGATTTTCCATATTAGGCATTCTTATAGCAGGGGCAATGTGCACCTAGCCTCTCTGAATGCTTTGAAATCATCATTATTATTAATCCTATTAGGCATCAGTATGAACCGATGACATCAGTACCCTGGTATTATTTCACAAATGGATGGCTATGAAGAGAAAAGCAGAAATAAAATTCTAATATAGCAATTTAAAAATAAAAATTCTTCACAGATCAAGTCCCATAGCCCCATTTATTTGGTTCTCATACCCCCAATATTTGATTCTCTTACCCCCATTATTTGGTTCCTCAAGGGGCACCGTACCCCCAGTTAAAAACTCTTGTTCTGTTAATAATGCCTTACCATCAATAACTTTCTAACATCAAACTTGGCACATATAATATTCTTTGAATGAGACTACGTGCCAGATAACACCAAGAATTGTAAACATATTATATTTGGAAAAACCGTTATTGCTGTCAAATTTGTGAAAAAACTATAAGAAATAATCTTTTATGAAGTTTAGCATCAGGTTAAAATGTCTTCATGTTGTTATTTCTAATTTACTGTACATCAGACTCACTTAAATTATGTAAAATTATCAGTTAAAAAAATAAGAACAGCTTCATCTTACTAATTAAATAGTGCATATTTTTTATGAAAATAAATCTGTGCTAAAAGTAGTATACATTTCATTGTTAAAATAAAGCTATTTCAGAACTATATGTTAAAATAAAGCTACTACAGAACTATATGTTAAAATAAAGCTACTCCAGAACTATATCTCATGGCATTCTGCAAACTACAGCATTTGAGCTAGGGGTACCAGCACCTATCCTCCTCCTGCCTTCATTTTCCCAGAAACCCCCAGGTACCAGTTTCCTGAGACTGGGGTGATGCTGGTGCTAGTCAGTCTAACAAAATTTTGTCCCATGTGGAGCTGAACCATGAACATTCTGATTGGCAGGTGATGCACTAACCTTGCTGCCAAGTTACTCCAGCCCATAATTCTAACTTTATTGGAGAGACTCCTTACACATTTATAAACTTATATATATCTATATCTATAGTGTGTGTGTATGTGTGTGTGTGTGTGTGAGAGAGAGAGAGAGAGAGAGAGATTTAAAATGTTTAAATTTGTCATGAAATTTTTTTCAAGAAATTTGGCTTTAAAGAAAAAAACACTTTAATGTTCCTGCATTAATTTGTTTGTCACATTGAGTATATCTATTATTTTATTGATTATACCTATTATTTTATTGATTATACCTATTATTTTAATGATTATACCTATTATTTTATTGATTATACCTATTATTTTATTGATTATACCTATAATTTAAAACAATTCTGAACCACTGTATTGCCACACAGGCTGCTGATGAATTATCATATTACATGAATGTATAATCAGTAAAATTTTGCTTTACTGTCTCTATATGAAGTCAGACACTGTCTGATCATTTTATAAATAATACTCATAGTTATTATGCTTAGTGTATCATCATATTTAAGAAAAAGTAATGTTGGCACTCTTCTAGAAAGACATGTATAATAATGAAAATAATGAATATAGTAAATCATGGCTGTTAATCATCGTTCCTAAGCTCTGTCTGGATTAACCAAACAGGTTATTATATAGGTCAGTGTTGTAAATATTAACCTAAGCAATCAAAAGTCTTGGCAGAATCAAGTCTCTCACAGATGTAAATGATTCAAGAAATGATCATCATGATATGCTGTGCTGACAGGTGCCAGCAGTCATGATATGCTGTGCTGACAGGTGTCAGCAGTCATGATATGCTGTGTTGACAGGTGTCAGCAGTCATGTTTCTCAACAGCTTTTCATTTTTGTCATGTTTTTCTTAATCAGTTTAGTTCTGTATCATATTGGATTGTTCATGATCTTCTCTTTTAGGTTCTTCTGTTTCTCCTCCTGTTTACCTTCTCCGAGTTAAAGATGATTTCAAGTCTTTCCATGCTTGTTATAAGTCCACTGCTTTAGTTACACCAGTGGTTCTCAACATGTTTTTGGATGTGACCCTAGCCCAGCAATCAGAGGTGACCCACGACCCTAGACCAACAATAGCAGGACAAAATATTTTAAAATATTGAAATTCAGCAGAGAGTAACTAATACTATTTCAGTTCCTTTGAAGTAGATTTGTTACTAATCACTAAATGTCACTTCATATTAATCCAGTATATATCATAATATCTCCTTACAACCCTAACTGAGGCACAAACACACCCCCTCCCCCCATATGATCCTAAGTTGGATTGCAACCTATGAATGGGGACCACTGAGTTAGATACTGTGTCACCTTGACATCCATGGCACTCTCAGTTTCCTTCTAAGAAATCACATCTTTGTTGTCACTGATTTTTCTGGTGATTGTCAGGTTCTACAACTAATGTCTTTTCATGATCTCTCTAAAGAGATTTTAATTGTCCTTTCCCACATGCTTTTAATTAGTTTCTCATGTTTTTTAACTTTTCTGAAAATTTCTTCACTTGTTTTTAATGGCCATAAAAGTAAGCTTTGCATTGTTATTATTTATGTACCAAGGATGTTATATTTTATGTAAATATGTCTGCATTTATCATTGATGTCTTCCTCTTCCTAAATTTTGGTGTGCTAACGTCCTTGTCTTAAAGAAGTAAACTTTGACTGAACCATCTAAATGTGCACTGCTTGAAACTAATACAGTAAGACAGCTCTTTATAATTTACATGTAAAAGTGTATTGCCTTCATTAACACATTTTACTGTTGATGCCTGTTCTGTCATCATCATCATCATCATCATCATCAGAAGAAGAAGAAGAAGAAGAAGAAGAACCCCAGCAGCAGAAATAACACAACCACCATCATCATCAGTTCTAAACAATCGTGAAAATATTAGAGCTGAGATGAGTGTAATGCCCATATTATTTTTTGTAAATTAGTAATGAGCGGAGAGATGCATCATGAAAAACAACAGAATCATTGAAATGCTCAATTTTATTTTCCTTACTTATGCCAAATTATGTATTCATACTGTCCAGTTATAATTTGTTTCATTGCTTCTGATTTTTAATGAATTTTGAATGTGACTATTGAAGCAAACTTTGGCAGTTAATAATTTTCATCCTCTTGATGCAAGAAGATATATTTTTCAATGAAATTTGTACTCTATCTGAAGCAGTTTAGATTTGATGCAAACATGGCAATATTAGTGAAATCTTAATTTTCTATTACGTAATCATATAAAATTAATTTAAATATTTTGAAATCTGCATAATTTTTGTTTGTCACTTTATTTTTATTTCACTATGGTAATTATGTTCCACGCTGAGCTCATGTTGTTAAAATAACTGCACTATTGATTTGTCAATGAAAAGCACATGATTAATGCCAAGAATATCATGTAATTATGATTTTTAACATTTATCAATTTTTTGTGTCAGTAATTGTTAACATTTGTCAAATATTTTTTGTGAATAATTATTAACACTCATCATGTGTAACTTCCAATATTTGTTAAATGCACTTTTAAGATGATTAATTATAATAATCAAATGTTCATTATAGATGACAGTTATCACTTATTAGATGCATCTTGTATAGTTACTGTTAAAATTTACAATCAGTTAACAACAAAGGAACAGCTATAAATTGACATGATGGAGGCAAATACATCACCACTTTACTTTGCTTTATTTTATCCTTTCTCTTGTATCATAAAATGTAAAAGAGACATGCAACTGGCATTTTTGGGCCAAATGGGTGGCCTCATTGATGGCAATGCCATAATTAGCATGTGTCTCTCTGATCTTACATCCTTCCCGTGCCGTTAAACGTCACTTAAGGCCTGCATGGTAGTTCACCAAGATGTCCTGTCTTCAGCAAGTTTTTCAATATCATCAAGGGATGTTATGCCCACTGAATCAGCTTCTCTTAACAATGTCCTCTTTAGAGTTTCTTGTGGTTGACCTCTTTTTCTTTGGCCTGTTGTGTTCCATTTGAAAGCTTGTTTGAGGATTCTCTGATTGTTTCTTCTCATCACATGACCGATATATGTCCATCTTCTTTTTCTGATCAGCCATGAGACAGGTTGTTGTTTGCTCATCTCTCTTATCTCCGCATTGTTCTTGAATTCATTCCACTTTATACTGAGTATTTTCCTTAGGTATTTGTTTTTGAAAGAGTGTAATTTGTTGTCTATTTCTTTAGTTGTTTTCCAGCTTTCATATGCATAAATGAGGGTGGATATTACATTTGAATTGAATAATCTTAACTTGGTTTTTGTGCTTATAACTTTTAAATGCCATATGTTCTCAAGATTCTTGAAGGTCAATGCAGCTTTGGCAGTTTGAATTCTAACTTCTCTCTGATACCATCTATCCATCTATTTCTAGGTATTCCTCTTGATCTGTTTCCTGTAGTTCTTTGGTTGAAGGCTCTTGTGGCTGGCTGTGAGTGTGCCAGTCTCATTAAGTGGCCGAACCACTTGACTCTTTGCTTCTCTGTGTATCGTAAACATGGTGTAGCTCCTAACATCTGTCTTACAGTGTCATTTCTTAGCTTCTCTGTGTGTCATAGATATAATGTAGCTACTACCATTTGTCTTATGGTGTCATTTCTTAGCTTCTCTATGTGTTGTGGACATGGTGTAGTTCCTACCATCTGTCTCATGGTGTCATTTCTTAGCTTGTCAAACCTGGTGACGTTTGCTGTTTTCCTAAGACATCTCACCTCACATGTGGTTTTTTTATTCTACCACTAAAGGAAAAAAACACTAATGTAATGTATTGTTATATAATGAAATTCTGTTGGGTTGAGAGTAGTGTAATCAACTGTGACTTTTCATCTCAACTAAAAGTTTGTTGGTTCATGACCTGCAACAGGAATCTACTATCAGGTTAGCTGGAAAAATAGGTCTTCAAAGTACTAGGATTGAGGAAAACAGCCTAAGAAGACTGAATATGTACTTGAATGGTTTTATAGCACACACAGTTGTCATTAGATGAATGGTTTTATAGCACACATAGCTGTCATTAGATGAACAGAATATGTACTTGAATGGTTTTATAGCACACACAGCTGTCATTAGATGAATGGTTTTATAGCACACATAGCTGTCATTAGATGAACAGAATATGTACTTGAATGGTTTTATAGCACACACAGCTGTCATTAGATGAATGGTTTTATAGCACACATAGCTGTCATTAGATGAACAGAATATGTACTTGAATGGTTTTATAGCACACATAGCTGTCATTAGATGAACAGAATATATACTTGAATGGTTTTATAGCACACACAACTGTCATTAGATGAACAGAAAATAAAAACTCACATATGTGTATAGAGGAATAATGTACTCCATTTTAATTCACAGAAGGTAAACTTAAAAAAAAAAAAATCTGAGACAATACAAAGAACAGATCTAAGCACTGACGCACAAAGACGAAAGACATACAGATGAACAAGATATTCTTTAAGAGAGCAAATAAGGCATTTTATGACAACCTTTGACAGGCTATCATGTAGAAATGGCAAGCCAGAAGAGCTACTTTTGTGAAAATTAAACTCAGCAAACAAGAGAAGACAGGGAAATAAGACTGTGTTCTCTGAAATGCCAAAACTGATATCTAAATATTTGGAAAGATTATGAAAACTCTGGTAAAATAAACAGTAGTGATCTGTCAGTGTTTTTTTCTTTTATAAAACTGCTATATTTGTTTCATTCTGCTGATCCATTTTATTTCGATACAAAATTTGTATTTTGTTAACAAAAGCTAGAGAGACTTTTCATGCAGATAACATATCACAGATGATTAGATGAGTAAAATTTAAAAAAAATGTTAGTGAAACTTAAAAAATAAACACAAATATTTTATGTATGTTCTGATGATGTCAAGAAGAACAGAACTTGGTATCTCTCCATTTTGTTCTCCTTTGATGAATTTTCCTGTGAGAACACATATGCTACTCTGCAAGAGAGAGAGAGTAGTTCAGCAAGTTAGCTAAGGTTAGATCTTACCATGTAATTGGGTAAAGTAAATAAAATTTAGAAAATACAAGTAAAACTTTTGAAAGAACAGGTATAAATCCTTTAATAGTTTCATACATATATTAACATACATGTAAGCAGACAATTTCTTCTATTGTTACAATGGAAGAAATAAAAGCGCTAGAGGAGACAGGAAGAAAAATAATAACCATGTTACTGAATAACATTTACAACAGTGGTTATATGCCTAGTGACCTGCTTAAATTCACGTTTATAGCACTACCAAAGAAACCAGGTGCAAAGGAATGTGATGACCACCAGACTATCAGCCTCTCATGTCACATAACGAAGCTATTTCTGATAATTATTATGAGAAGAACAAGGAAAAAGATAAAAATGGAAATAGCAGATGAACAGTTTGGATTTGTTGTAGGAAACGGAACACACATTGCCATTTATGGTTTACGAACACTAACAGAAAGAGCTTTAGAAGTACAGAAAGATCTCTACTTATGATTACATCAAGGCATTCGATAAGGTGAAACATAATGAAATTATTAAAATGCTTGAAGACATCAATATAGATGGCAAAGACCTGAGGATTCTAAAACATCCATACTAGCAGCAAGAAGCAGCAATTTGAGCTGAAAATAGAACTGGAAAATATCAACCTATAAAACAAAGGGTGCGACAAGGATGTGTACTATCTCCAGATCTTTTTTCTCTGTAAAGCAAGAATATTCTAAGAATGATCATCACAGAACCAGGTATAAAAATTGGAGGATACAATATTAACAACCTTCGGTATGCTGATGACACAGTACTGATAGCTGAGAACCAACAAGACCTGCAAAATCTCTTCAATAAAGGAAGTGAACAGAAAGGCCTTACTTTAAATATCAAAAAGACAGAGACTATGGTTATATCTAAGAAACAGAATCCACCAACATGCAGTATAAAATTAAATGGAACTATTCTAAATCAGGTGCAGAAATTCAAATATCTTAGAGCAGTAATAACTTCAGATGGGAAATGCAGAACAGAAATTAGGAACAGAATAGGCCAAGCAAAGACTGCATTTCAGAGAATGAGAAACATATTATCCAACACATCCTTATCAATGAATGTTAGAAAACGAGTCCTAAAATGCTATAGTGAACCTATCTTGTTATATGGAAGTGAATCTTGGACAATAAAAAGGTCTGCACAAAAATCATTGGAAGCAGTAGAAATGTGGCTTATTAGAAGAATGTTGTAAATCCCCTGGACAGTAAAAATAACTAATGAAGAATGTATGAGAAGAGCTGGAGAGACCAAAAACCTTGTCAAAAAGATAAGAAAGAGACAATGTACTTTCATAGGACATGCAATGAGAAGAGGGGGCATTGAAAATATTATAACAACAGGAAAAATAGAAGGAAGAAGATCAAGAGGAAGACCAAGAGAAATGATACTGGACAGTCTGATGGGATGGTGTGAGAGGAGACCACCAATTGAACTGATGGCCTGCATGAAGGATCCGGTACTCTGGAGAAGCATAATAGCCAAAGCCAGTCGGCACGTCACCTGACTTATACACTAATTATTGTGTGAAAAAAAAAAAGGAGTGCTATTTTTAAAGTTTACATGATTCACATTTTCTGACTTTCCCTTGATTCACTCTCATTTAAACAAACCGGAATTTTACATTACTTTCTGTTCAGCCCACTTACCCAGCTCAGCCTTTTGTCAGTTCTTACTAGTCCTTGCAGTCAGCAGTAATATCTCTCATGGATGTCTCCTTGTATTTCAGAGTTGATCTACCCTGTGGTAGATTTATCTTTTTGTCGTGAAGTTCACCATATTTGCTTGAGGATATGGCTGATATTTACTCTTGTAACACTCTGAATGTATCTACCTCTTGCTAGAATACTGCTGCACCTCCCAAGTGATTAGTTATTCCTGTTACTTGATGTCATTTTCTGTCCTTCCGCTTGATGTCATTTTCTGTCCTTCCGCTTGATGTCATTTTCTGTCCTTCTGCTTGATGTCATTTTCTGTCCTTCCGTTTGATGTCATTTTCTGTCCTTCCGCTTGATGTCATTTTCTGTCCTTCCGCTTGATGTCATTTTCTGTCCTTCCGCTTGATGTCATTTTCTGTCCTTCCGCTTGATGTCATGATTTTCTTGCCATGGCACTTAGTGTCATCATTTTTTTGATCTGCCACTTGATATAATTATTTTTTTGTCCTACCACTTCATGTCATTATTTCCTATCACGCCACTTTATGTCATTATTTCCTATCATGCCACTTTATGTCATTATTTCCTATCATGCCACTTTATGTCATTATTTTCTGTCATGCCACTTGATGTCATTATTTTGCATTATTTTCTTTTTGCCCTGGCACCTGATGGGACGCAGGGTTCACTCAGCCTCTAAAAATGGGTACCAGAGAAATCTAGGAAGGTAAATCGGCCTGGCGTGATACTGACCACATCATATTTTCATGTGCCGAAGGTCATGGAAAATATGGGCTTAACACTGTATTTACCAATATGCCTTAATGGCATGGAAATGGGAATTTTATCTTACTTGATGATTATTATTTTGCATTTTTTTGTGTGTCCTGGGCCTTTATGTCATTATTTTGCATTACTTTCCTGTGGGGTTAGAGACGGTTACTGTGAGGTTAAAGTACAGAGTTGTTTTGAATCAACAAACTGTGAAAAAAAATCTTTTTTCAAACTGTTTGTAAACGCTCATCATTTTTGCCCAAAATGAGAACACGTCTACAAAAATGTGAACGTGTATGAGCAGTATATTACTGCTGCACTACTGTGTTGATTACTTTCTGTGAAACATATGAAGAACAGCATCCAAAATACAGAATAACTTTCAAAATAAATCCCAGTAAGATGATCAAAACCATCTAAAAGATTCATGATAATAATTAGACAAGATTAATGATAATAATAAATAATAATAATAATAATGCGAAACTAAATGTGCAATGACTCAAAGACACTTGACTGATGTAAACACAGCAAGACTTGATGACGTAGAACACAGAGAAGTCGTCACGTCTGCTCATCTGTTCCCAGAGCAGTTTTCATCCATAGTAAGTTTCCCCACGGAAAAATGGCTCAGAATCCAACAAACGAAGCACTTTATGGTTCCGATAAAGGTGAGTCTACGTGTTGTAAGCAAGAAATGTGGATTCTCCTCGATAAACAGACACAGGGCGCCATCTGCGTGAGCAGGTTTCATGAGCAAAGTGATTCCATGCACTGTCTCTTCTCTCTTTGGCAGGTTCCAGTGACGGATTAAATAAAACCTTTTGCAAGTTTATCACAACATCCATCGATCCATGTCCTCGGGCACTGATAGAATAAACATTCATTATCCAATAAGTATAGTGGCTTCTTGCAGAGCAGCAGACAAGTTGTCTCCACTTCCCACGGTTGGGCAGTCTTTGTTTTGATGTTCATCTGTGTTGCCGTTCTTATCCGCGTATACAGCTCTATGCTAGTGTGTTCCCTTCAGCTGTACTAAACTCTGTGACATATGCACATGGGGAGACCATTCTTGTAGCAGTGCTACATTTGGAAGAATTGTGAGTGGTCATTTGGACACTCAAACTCCCGTTACCAGGTTGAGGTAGAGACATGGGGTACTTAGACCCAATCACTAGGTTGAGGTAGGGACATGGGGTACTTAGACTCAATCACCAGGTTGAGGTAGGGACATGGGGTACTTAGACCCAATCCAGGTTGAGGTAGGGACATGGGGTACTTAGACCCAATCCAGGTTGAGGTAGGGACATGGGGTACTTAGACCCAATCACCAGGTTGAGGTAGGAATATGTTGTACTCAGACTCCACTACCAGATTGAGGTAGCGACATGTTATACTCAGACTCCACTACCAGATTGAGGTAGGGACATGTTGTACACAGACTCCACTACCAGGTTGAGGTAGGGACATGTTATACTCAGACACCACTACCAGATTGAGGTGGGGACATGTTTGTACACAGACTCCACTACCAGGTTGAGGTGGGGACATGTTATACTCAGACTCCACTACCAGATTGAGGTAGGGACATGTTTGTACACAGACTCCACTACCAGGTTGAGGTGGGGACATGTTGTACTCAGACTCCACTACCAGATTGAGGTGGGGACATGTTGTACTCAGACTCCACTACCAGATTGAGGTAGAGACATGTTGTACACAGACTCCACTACCAGGTTGAGGTAGGGACATGTTGTACACAGACTCCACTACCAGGTTGAGGTGGGGACATGTTGTACACAGACTCCACTACCAGATTGAGGTAGGGACATGTACACAGACTCCACTACCAGGTTGAGCTGGGGACATGGAGTACTCAGACTCCACCACCTGGTTAAAATGGGGACACTCAAAACCCCACATCAAGATTGAGTTGGAGACACTGTGGTGGAGTACTCTGTTCAAGGGCTACTAAATTGTATGTTTCACTAATTAGGACTGTGTGAACTAGGTACTCTTTTGCAACAGATAGCACTGAGTTGGTATTCAGTGTGTAAATCTTGTGTATAGATCTGGCCTTTTCTGCCTGTACAAACTAGAACTAAGAATCCTTGGTTGGTCTAAATTTTGATCCTGCTGCAACTTAGCCTCTGTGCTTGTAGTAAAATGAAGAAGTGTTATCCAACTTGTGAGCACTGGTTCATGAATACAGTTGTTAGCTCATGTAACTAGACTACTTTCTATCTGTGCATCATATTTCACCTGCTGATTTCATTATCATTATCCTGTGCTATCTCTACTGAAAAGTTTGCCTGCAGTGGGTCTCCAGCTTGTTCTGTCATTTGCTTTCATGATGCACATGGCCATCTCTTGATGTTGTCCACCCATCACCTATCTGTATTGTTTCTCTTCCTCAACCTTTCTCTCAAGTATGGTTTTCATTGAAATACTATGATTCTTGATATTATCAAAATAGTTTGTCTTAAAAAAACGTTTATGCTCACTTCAAATGGAGTTCTTCAGTTATTTCTTTGTTTGCTTATTCTTCTCTTGCCCATAAAATGAATAAATGAAATGAATGAGTGAGTGAATAGTTTATGAAAATACTGTCATATGTTGCAAAACCTGCAGATGATGCCACGTATGACAACATGTCATCTTCAACTTCTGAGCTTGGTGGTGCTGAGACCCCCTCTGATGAAACACCAGAGGAACATGAAAGGAGGATGGTTGAGCTGAAAGAGGAATTGGAGAAGGTATGTCAAGTGTGAAGTATGACATGTCAGGTGTGACATGTGAATTGTGACATGTCAGGTGTGACATGTGAGGTGTGACATGTCAGGTGTGACATGTGAGGTGTGACATGTGAAGTGTGACATGTGAAGTGTGACACAGTGGGCAGTGATAACCTTCAATGTAATGAGAGGTAGTAAGACAGATTACACAACCATGAAAACACTCATTGAATGACTTTCTAAAGTGTTATAATAGTACTCATAAATACTTGTAGGAGATAAACTATGTCGGACGTGTACTAGATAATTGATTTTTATGGCAGCAAAGTTGACTTTTCTAGAGGGATAGTTCAGCTATGAGGAGCACCAAACAGGATCCTAGTCTACCACCTTCAGATGCTCCAGAAAACAGGCTTAGTTTGCTCATGGTATAGGGGATTTTAATGGTTTCCAAGCTGGTAGAGACATCTAAGAAGTTTCTGCTTGGGTCTAGTGTGAGAATTCCAGCAAGTAATCCTTAAATCATTCCAGAATTGACTGACTTCCTGTACTTGGAGACACGCACCAACTTGGTGTTGGCTGCAGTGAGCTAGAGTTTTGCCAGACAATGAATGATTTTCTTGAATAATTTGGAAGCTCCATGAGATGAAAAACACAGCCAGCTTGTAAGAAAACATGTTAGTTAATACTTGAAACATTTACTGATGGTAAAGTTTGTCTCTGACCAGGTCGAGTCTGAGATAGCAATGCTTCGTCAGGTGCTGGGCAGCAAGGTGCGAAGGGCCAGTGAACTGAAGCGATGTCTGGGCATCACGCCATTCCAGGAGTTCAAACAAGACCTACAGCAGGGCCTCCAACAGATTAAGAGCTCAGACTCGTAAGTTCTTCTCCTTTACCCTGGTAGCTTGACCCTTTGACATGAAGGCCTTTATATCACAGTTTGTTCATGGCTGTCATTGCATACATTTAACAGGAAGCATTTGTTTTTCACTTGTGTCATATTAGTCTCATAGTTTGGTGATATGTACTTTAATTTTTCTGATGGGCATTAAGGCACAGCTCTTCAGTAAAAGGAACATATCCAGCACTTGAGATGTTCGCATTGTTTTACAAGTTTCTGGAGGTTCTTGCTGTTTGTATTGCTGGTTTTGTGAGTAAGACCAGCATAGTGAGTTTATGTATGTGGAGGCACTACTCTAGAAATAAACTTTATACGTGACAGGATGCTAGAAACTTGAAGTACACAGTATTTTTAAGTGCTTCTATGTTGTATTCAGACTCTCTTCAGCCTCTGCATATTATCATGTAAGCTTTCTCTTCATTTTTTTCAATGAGAAACTTATTACACATAAAGCTTTTAAAAATGTTTGAGAAACATCATTGTCTTCACATTCATCTCATACTTAATTTGCCTTCACAAAAACACACTTCAGGTTTTTAGTTGCAGGGTTGTAAGGCAGCTATAGAAAATCCTAATTGTAGCTGAAAATAGTCATTTTCTGTTTGACCAAAAGAAAGATTAAGAAATTATAGTTCTGAAAATTGTTTTTGTTAATGAGCACTTACTAAGTATGATTGGTGGCAAGATGCACTTTGTCTGACTGAACTTAGTTTGACCTTATTGATCTACATAAAACTCTAAATCTTTTATGTGGTCATTTTTATGGCTTATCATCATCAGGTTCTGTTTGTGGCTGTTATGCTTTCATTGATTTCAGTCTTTGATTTTTCTTTTTTTTTTTCTATCAGCTCAGTTGGTGGCTTTTTTTTCCCATCCCAGTTAGATGTTTTTTTCTCGTAGCCTTCTCATGCCATTTATCTTTTTTTGTTGTTATGTTTTCTAACTCTCCCTTTCTCAGTATATGTCCAGTAAATAATGATGTTGTTTTATTATGGATTTAATTAGGTTCCTTTCTATATTTGTTTGTGTTAGACATTCTCTGTTTGCCATTTTAGCTGTCTGTGGTATTCTTAACATTCTGAGAAACCACATCTCTGTTGCCTCTAGTGATTTTTGCATTGATCTGATGATTGTCCATAATTCACTTCCATAGAGTAGAATAGGCTCAATGTAGCATTTTAGAACTGTATTTCTGGTGTTGAGTGACAGAGTTTTAAGAATAATGTAAAAACTCCATGCCTGCTTTCTTCAAGCTTACATTACTTGCTACAACAATATCAGTTCCTTACTCTTCCAAGTGTTTGTGATTATAGGATCTCAGGATCTTGTAATGCTATTTTAAGGCTTATTTGTGGTACCACAATACATGTGTAGTTCTCTTCAGTGATGGATAACAAGAAAGTTCTATCAAATCAGGCTACGGAATGTCCAGATACAGTCAGTATATCTGAGAGCAGAGTAGGCAGGATTAGTTTTTAAAAAAATGTGTATACAAAGCATTTTAGAAGTGAGAGAAAAATATAAGTTGAGTTTACTGTAGAAAGATGAGCAACATCTAACCAAAGAAGAGTACACTAACCACTCACCCATGAAAGTTTATTTTGAATATTTTGTCCTCATACTTGCTGTTGGCAAGCTTTCTTGTTTCAGACTATCCTAATATACACAAGTAGAACATTTCAGATTATGATAATTTTTGTTCTGTTTGTCCCCTTTCAAGTCCTTGGTTTTGTTATGTGCTATATCATCTTTTCAGGTACCAGAAGACGAATGATACTTTACATCAGTTGAATGAAAAGATATCGCAGACCGAGGCGTGAGTTGTGCATTTTTTTGTTCCTTTTTTGGTGTCGTTTTTTTCTCTTTTGTTGGCATTGTTCCTGGCTCTGTGTCTGCACATCACCTAATGTACTGAGTGCTGTAGATCTGTGATCTTAGTTTCTATTTCAAGAGAGGTATACATGCTGCATGTACCTTTAACTTGTACGTTTTGCCAATACAAGGGCTGATTGATAAGTTCTCAGCCTAAGGTACAAATACTTGAAACACACTGTTGATATTAGGTTCATTTGTAGATCAGGTTAATGTAAGATTAAACACCAAGTTTCAAGAAATTAACTGCAACCAATTTGTTTGTTTACAAGCTACTGAAGTGGTAAGGGGTGGCAGAAATTGAGAAAATGAATAAACTTTCTCATTGACCAGTCATTCGCTATCTCTGCATCAAGGGCTTATCATCAAAGGAGATCCATGAGGATATGGTAGAGACTCTAGGGGAGAGTGCCCCTTCTTACAGCACAGTGAAGAAATGGGCAGCTCAATTCAAACATGGAAGGGAAAGTCTGGAAGATGATCCTCGTCCAGGAAGACCAAGAACAGTAACCACTGATGAAACCACTGGCAAAATCCATGACATGATATTGGATGATCAGCTGCTAACTGAGCGGTACATTGCTACTGAGTTGGGCATCTCCCAGGAACATGTTCATGCCATTATTCACATTTATCTTCAAATGACAAAACTCTGCTCGATGGGTCCCAAAAGTTCTTGGAGCTGATCACAAACGACAGCATCACAACATGTCAAGAGACAATTTTGGCCATTTTTCTGCAGATCCTGAAAAGTTTCTTCAGCAGTTTGTGACTGGATGAGACTTTGGTTCATCATTTTCAACCAGAAACCAAAGAACAGTCAAAGCATTGGAGACATCATGGATCCCCACCTCCAAAGAAAGCAAGGGTAGTTCTGTCTGCAGGCAAAGTGATGTCTTCCATCTTTTGGGATTCAGAAGGTGTGCTATTGGTAGACTACTTTCAAAAGGGCAGAATGTCCACTGGAGCCTATTACACTGATCTTGTGAAGCAACTGCGGGTCAGATTGAAGGAAAAGCATCGATGGAAATTGACAAGAGGAGTCATCTTTCAGCAAGACAATTCTCCAGTTCACAAGTTGTCATGGCTGAGAGATGGCACTAGAAGAGGCCATGCAGCTGTCATGGCTGGCAGACAAGACCTGATCAAGATCTACAGCTTCATGATGTTGTTAGTAACTGTCTGATTTATTCTGTAGGCCAGGCAAACAAGGCTGGGCTTAGTGTGGTGGAGCTTATAAAAAGTCACCATTTTGGGTCCATCTGGGACTCCAATAAACTATTGTAACCTACTTGTTTCAGAAACCACTACAAAGTTACGACTCCAAGGGAGATGATGTAGAAGATAGATAAGTTTGGGCTTAGCTCTCATTTGATTCGATTAGCAGTTTATTACAGAAAGAAATGTAAAACAAATCTGTGATAAGTTTTCTATCTCAAAGAGATGCTGCAGTGCTAAAGTGATCACAGATTAGATTAGTCATCTCACCTGTTTATGAAGGACCCTTATATTTAAAACTGCATGCCTTTATTGGTTAAATTTGTAAGAAAAGTACAACATAGATTAGAAGTGACTATGAAATGCCAGCATGTAAATATCTCATCCTCTAACCAAAGATGAGCTTTAAAGCTTTTCATAATGGTCAGAAGGACAACTCTTTGGTAGTTCAAGCTATTTGCAATTTCCTTGGCAGTTTGACCCCTTTGTAATCCTCCAAATAACTCCTTGGCAGTTCAAGCACTTTATAATCATCAGAGTAACTCCTTGGCAGTTCAAGCACTTTATAATCATCCAAATAACTCCATGGCAGTTCAAGCATTTTATAATCATCCCAATAACTCCTTGGCAATTCAAGCACTTTATAATCATCAGAGTAACTCCTTTTCAGTTCAAGCACTTTATAATCCTCCAAATAACTCTTTGGCAGTTCAAGCACTTTATAATCATCCCAGTAACTATGGTAGTTCAAGCACTTTATAATCCTCCAAACAACTCCTTGGCAGTTCAAGCACTTTATAATCATCCAAGCAACTCCTTGGCAGTTAAAGCACTTTATAATCATCCAAACAACTCCTTTACAGTTCAGACACTTTATAATCATCCAAACAACTCCTTGACAGTTTAGACACTTTATAATCATCCAAACAACTCCTTGGCAGTTCAAGCACTTTATAATTGTCCAAGCAACTCCTTGGCAGTTCAAGCACTTTATAATCATCCAAGCAACTCCTAGGCAGTTCAAGCACTTTATAATCATCCAAACTCTTTGGCAGTTCAAGCACTTTATAATCATCCAAACAACTTCTTGGCAGTTCAAGCACTTTATAATCAACCAAACAACTCCTTAGCAGTTCAAGCACTTTATAATCATCCAAACAACTCCTTGGCAGTTCAAGCACTTTATAATCATCCAAGAAACTCCCTGGCAGTTCAAGCACTTTATAATCATCCAAACAACTCCTTGGCAGTTCAAGCACTTTATAATCATCCAAACAACTCCTTTACAGTTCAGACACTTTATAATCATACAAACAACTCCTTGACAGTTTAAGCACTTTATAATCATCCAAACAACTCCTTGGCAGTTCAAGCACTTTATAATCATCCAGACAACTCCTTGGCAGTTCAAGCACTTTATAATTGTCCAAGCAACTCCTTGGCAGTTCAAGCACTTTATAATCATCCAAGCAACTCCTTGGCAATTCAAGCACTTTATAATCATCCAAACAACTCCTTTACAGTTCAAGCACTTTATAATCATCCAAACAACTCCTTGGCAGTTCAAGCACTTTATAATCATCCAAGCAACTCCTTGGCAGTTCAAGCACTTTATAATCATCCAAGCAACTCCTTGGCACTAACACTTCACACTCTTACAGTGAGGGCAGTTGCTGGCATCCCTACCTGAAATACCGTAGTGACCTAGAAGTGTGAAGACACTAACACTTCGCAACACTATGGCATACATATGCTACAGGACGTGCACATTTTGTGTTAATGTTCTTTTTATTGTTTAACTCTTTCCATGCCACAGGAAGAAAAGCAGACATTCAGTTGCTTACCAGAGTAAAAGCGCGGGTCTTGATATGTTAGGGGGTATAGTTGTAAAATGGAGTGGAAAACAGTATTTACATGTACTTCCGTGTACTTATTATGTTTCATAGTATAACTAAATGTATGAAAATTTCATAAATGCAGAGTTTTTTAGGAAAAAAGAAGTAATGTGATGTTTTTAGACAATGATTGTGCCCAGCTCACCATCGGCTAGGTCTAGATCTGCACAACTTACCATCTGAGATGTCTAGATCTACTTGTCGATCTCATATTCTGATTCTGTGTTGCATTCTCGCTAAATTAATGTCTGAAATAACCTCCTAACTACTTCTCCAGTTGTCTAAATATGTCTAGATCTACTTGGGATACATTCAAGAGCAGTGGGGTGGTCACTGGCCATGTCCGTACCCCTATATACATCATCAAAAATTGAAAATTTTCCATGTTTCTCTTCCTTCTTCTCGCTCGGCATCGCTCGTATCTAAGGACTCTTTCACCATTTTGAAAAGTGTCACCGGAAACGTGGACGAAATATGTACAATCTAAATGTTACACTGGTTCTTTTATTGAAACAAACCATGATCAATTTTTTGATCGTTGGTAAGCAAAAAATTGACTCCTGGCACGGAAAGAGTTAATCGTGCATAAATGTTGCAAACATACAGTTTAAGTTTGTTATGTTGTGCAGACAGTTCAGATTTATAATTGAAGCTCTCTATAAACTTCAGGACAATCAAATAAACGCTTTTAGCTTTAATATCAAAGATACTGCTTGCTTATCAATCATTAGTGAAGCTATTAGCCAGTTATTACTTTCATCTACTTGTGAAATCTAGTGAATAATGTTTTTTGAAATATGTGTGAGTAATGTCAGAGATGTGTTATTTTGTTGTTAGATATATCATTTATCATTTAGTGAGAATAAATGTCTTCCTTTCACTCTTGGCAAGGCTTTGTCAGGAGAACATAGTATTGATAATTTCTTGCGTGTATGCTTTCATGTAGATCTTTGTCTGCATGGCATCTGTACAATATGTAGAAACAACTTCCTGAGCAAGCATGTTCTGGTCTGAGAGTCCTGTGGCAATACTACCAAATCTTTCATGCATATTAAGTGTGTGGTCACATCTAACACAGCTGGCAGTAAGAAACCATCACAAAATATCACTTTCTACTATGAATAATTGGCAGACCTGAACAGATAGTGCTCAGCTTCCACCTGCAGTTTGAAAACAGCATGACTGAACATTTTACAGTTGACACTAAACAGATGAATGCAAAATTAGTTTGGGGAAAAAATATTTCAGTTTGTAGAAATAAACAAGTCACAAGTCACTGACAAAACATCAGTCACTTGCAGTAGAAATAAACAAGTCACAAGTCACTGACAAAACATCAGGCACTTGTAGTAGAAATAAACAAGTCACAAGTCACTGACAAAACATCAGGCACTTGTAGTAGAAATAAACAAGTCACAAGTCACTGATGGAATGTCAGTCACTTGCTGTAGAATAAACAAGTCACAAGTCACTGACAAAACATAATTCACTTGCAGTAGAAATAAAAAGCTTGAAACATGCTGGCATTTGCACAAACTGTGCCTGTTTAGATACATTTGCAGAAGCTAAACTTATTTAAACTTTTCATCATATATTTTGAAAAGATGTTGAAAATTAGAGAATGAAAAAAAAAACTTTGAAGGTTTTGAAAGTTCTGCCATACATGTGTATTTCACTGGTTTCCTGTGTTTGAATCGGATCATATTCAGTTTTATTTATGTCAGTTATGTTTGAGATGTGTGTTATAAAGCGATGAAAAACCCCTGATTTTTTATATGAGTGTCAGTATGTCAAAGAATGTCACACTGTTGATATATAAAAAAATGTCATGCTTTTGGTATATCAAAGAATGTCATGCTGTTGATTTATCAAAGAATGTCATGCTGTTGATTTATCAAAGAATGTCATGCTGTTGTTATGTCAAAGAATGTCACGCTGTTGATATATCAAAGAATGTCACGCTATTGATATATCAAAGAATGTTATGCTGTTGGTATATCAAAGAATATCATGCTGTTGGAATGTCATTTTCCAGCAGTTATCAAGTTCTGATATGATAATACATATACTGTGAAATCTGTATAGGAGGTGCCTTTTTTGGTTATCTGCATGAAGTATCAACCAGTATAGATGGCATATTTACCATATAAACATATAATTGTATTAACATTTTTAATTATTCATGTATGCTTAAAGATTAGATAGTCACAGAATGAACTTAACATGCATTGCTAGAAGATACCTAATAGCTAAGACAGAGTAGACTGTGGGAAACATTCTTCACCACTGCCTGGCTGACCAGAACAGATAAGAGAAGACACAGTCTGAAATAGATGAGATCTGCTAACACACTGTTCTAAGTGCAGGCAGTCATGTTGGTTAGAGATGGTTACTATCAGCCATACAGCTCAACAACTTTCACAGGGATCTGGCATCTGTCTGCTTCAGAATTGTAGTAAAATTGAAACAGACATTATGACTGTCTGCTATATTTGTGTGGTGTTTCAGAGTTGTGGGGAACAGTTCAGGCAAATGTTACTGGTGCAGGGTAACTGTGATAGTGGCTGTGTTGAAACTCATACTAGTAGGCCAGAATGAGATGGAGGTGTTTGCTGTTATTATGTGCCATGCCTGAGAGCACTGGCAGCTGTTTTTTTTTCTTTTTTCCATGCCACTTGGTCAGCCCACTGAGATATTTTTCTCTAGATCTTCCTCTCTTTCTTTTTCTCTTCAAATATGACTAAGTTGTCTACTTGTGTCTTCTCAGCAATGAAATGGTTACTTTCTTACTTTCATAACTATTTCAGTGTTCTCACCTCTTACTGTTAGCCTCTCTTTCCTTTGTTTCTCCCTGTTTTTGTAACACTTCACCATACACCTCTGTCTGATTCTACTTTATATCTTTATATCTAGTTGATGTCACTGAGTTATTTGTAGAAGAAATGAAAGTCAAACTGAATGATGAGACACATGAATGGACAGACACAGACAAGGTTTCTTGTTACTCTGACTGATTATGTCAATCAGATACGTGAGAGTCAGCCAGGCAAAATAATTTTCAGTAGCTACCAATTTATGTTTCATTCTTTCTTCAGACAGGAAAAGAGAGATTTTTTTTACTAAAGAGAATAGTAGTGTGATCAAAACCTTTGTGCCATGAGAATATCTCTGGTATATGGATTTGAAAATGTTATATATATATATTTGTATATATTCCAGTTAGAGGTCAACAAGTGGTCTGGTTTTCATAATGTACATCAGAGATTTGTGGTAACACTCATCAAACAGTGCCACACTGATGACAGAAGCTGCTTAGTGCTTGAGAACCATTCATCATCATCAGGTGCCGTGCCGACTAGCGTTGGCTATTATGCTTCTCCAGAGTACCCGATCCTTCATGCAGGCCATCAGTTCAGTTGGTGATCTCCTCTCACACCATCCCGTCTTGACTGTCCAGTATCATTTCTCTTGGTCTTCCTCTTGATCTTCTTCCTTCTATTTTTCCTGTTGTTATAATATTTTCAATGCCCCCTCTTCTCATTGCATGTGCTATGAAAGTACATTGTCTCTCTCTTATCTTTTTGACAAGGGTTTTTGTCTCTCCAGCTCTTCTCATACATTCTTCATTAGTTATTTTTGCTGTCCAGGGGATTCGCAACATTCTTCTAATAAACCACATTTCTGCTGCTTCCAGTGATTTTTGTGCAGACTTGCCTATTGTCCATGATTCACTTCCATATAATAATATTTTTGTATGAGAACCATTACATTCAGGAATATGGGACACTGGACCACATAGTTTGAACTCATAATTCAGTTACACCTAACATTCCCCTCTTCCACAATCATATTCCCTCTGCACTAAGTTTCACTCCTTTCTCACCTGCTGCACATAGTTCAGAACCTCCTCACAGCATCAGATTACAACCCCTCTACCCCAACTGCAATCGCTTATTCCACTTTCTCCCAGCTAGATTGCCATTATATCATTCTCTCCCCTTTCTGTGGTTCCCCCCTCCCCCACCATTATGACTCACCTATCACTATCACACATCACAAGTCTCCAGAGTCAACATTCACCACACTCCACCCCACGCACTTCTGACACAGCCTCTTACAAGTCACAGCTAAGTGCTCCATTTATTTTATTTTATTCTATTTTTTTCCATTCCTACTTTTTTTATATATCATTCATGTGAATTTATATTTTATCTTCTTTCTCTATTTCTGTGTCCTGTGTATTTTTGTATGATTAATGTTCACACCAAAACGTCACAACTGTGCACTTGTTAATTAATAAAGTTGTTCCTACTTTTTTCCTAGTTCATACATTTTGTTATCACAGCTTTACTGCAGTGTCTTTGTGTATAGTTATATACTTAGTTGTGTATACTTATACACTAATTATTCATGTGTTACTATAGATCATAATTCAGAGCTTTTATTGTGCTTTCAGTTATCAGAAGACTTCAGCTGCTGTGAAGATAGCAACAGAAAAAACTTCCATTGCCATCAACAGCATGGGTCAGGCTGTGGCCAGGAAAATGGGTGATATTAAGTAAAGACTGCTGTTATTTATTTTTGATGTTAGGCATTTTTCCTTACATTGATCTTGACTTTACAGAGATGGTATTTCGTAGAAAACTTATAGCTGATTGAAAGTGCACCATGTATTTTCTACGTTATGAACAAAAAATATGTGTGTGTGTTTTCTGTCCTTATCCTCAGGCTTTTTATTCTTTGAATTCTTTTCATCTTTTTCTTCTGCTGTTCTCTTTCATTAACTTCTTTGAATATGTGGCTGCATGGATAGATGGACGAGCTGCAGGCACACATATGTTATGATATAGTTGATAAAACCCAGGATGTTGTCACACAGTCACCATGGCTTCAAGGCAGGATTGTAGATATTGTTATAAGAGGAAAGCTGAGATCCCTGTTTCCATGCCATCAGGTGTTAGGCCAGCAGTTTCCTTTATAATAAAATGGATAGTGTCATGACTCAACTTCTTAGACTGATGCTAACAGCTTCAGTTCTGTGATATTGTCAGTGCATCTGTTCACCAGGGTTCTCACTGGTACTACAGAGTTCATGCACCAAGCTGAGATACTCCTGTTGTAAAGGAGATCAAAGCACAAGGTCTGAGCCCAGTGATAATAGCATCTTTAACATTTAAACTTTTTTTTTTTTTTCTATCATTCTCTTACCTGTCACCAATTTGTTTATGATCTTTATGTTTTTCTTATTCCTTCTTTTTGTCTTATGTAGGAATTCTCAGACATTCAAGTCGTTTGATGAAAAGGTGCACACTACATATGCAAATGTGAAGGTAAGACGTCAGCTTCTCCTGTGAATAAAGTAGACCTCTGTGGTTGTGTATTGTTGGGTGCTCGTTCTTTTTTCCACTTTTTTTAGTGCAGATAGCTGAGGAGTAAGTCCCCCATCTACCCCTTGAGAGAGATGAGGCTGATAGGGAAGGTGGCTTATAATTAATGAAAGGCTTTGGTGAAAAGTACATCAAGAAAAGCTTTCAGAGGACCCAAGACTGGAATATGTCATGATCTTGATAGACTTGCTTCAGAATACATCTGTTAGAAATAAGGCCAAGGAATCCAATAAGATGTGAAGTCATTAGAATGAAGGCACTGCTGATAGCAGATGAGTTGAAAAACTCCACTGACTGAATGTCAGGCAGGCTGGGACTATTGTAAACGTGATGCGGAGCCCAGACCTGTGCTTAATGATGAGGCACTATGCATGCACAATACCTACCTAGAGAGTATGCTGATAATTTGATTGCTTTTCATTGTTATACAGCTGAGAAAAGCTCACAGTTATGTGCTTGATCAGATGATAAATGCTGATAAAACAGTAGAAGTTTTCAACATGCTATCAAGTGCTACCATGGACAAGAAGGGTGCAGAATTGTTTATAGTTAGATCTACAGGCAGTGAAAGGTGCCACATTACTGTCGTGTTATAGGTGTAACTGCTGATAGTAGAAAACTTCCGTCCTGTGTTATTTTCAAGATAAACATGCTTCCAAAGGGATTTCTTGTTAGAGCACAGGAAAAGGACTGATGACTTAATAATTGATGGCAGATTGGCTTAAAGTTGTTCTGGGGATGCCAACCAGGCACCTAACTAGGGCAGTGAGGCATGTTAATTCTTGATACACTTTGTGGTCACATGACTGAGAAGACGAGCAGATTGCAGAAATGAACACAGATATTGTTATATGGCCGGGGGGGGGGGGGGGGGGGGGCTGACTTGTCATCTCCAAGTTCTGGGTGTGGTTGTTAATAAACTGTAAAGATCACTTACAGAAAGAATGTAGTTTAAGATCACTTACAGAAAGAATGTAGTTTAAGCTGAAGAAAGCAGGCATACAGCTATTGGCCCAGTGCTTCACCATGAGCTGATGAAAAGTCACAAGTGAATTCACTGTAAAGGGCTTTAACAAAGTGCTGGTGTTTCTTATAAGATGGATGGGAGGCAAGGATGACATAGCGTAGGAGGAGTCCAGCATGAGTTTCTGTCTAGTACCAGTACTGAAGTTGGACTGGCAGAAGAAGAAGAAAAACAAGGATGATGATTGAGACTAAAAATAATTAATTTATGACTTAATTTTATGTTTGAAAAAAAAATGCATTTACTTAATTTTACCTGAAGGAATGGTATTTAGATCATTTAATTATTTTTCTATTATGTGAGGCCATCTTATATACAAGCCCTTTCTGTTTTTCTTTTAAAGCATAAAAAAAAAAATTCAAAGTCATCTTATATTTGGGCTGAAGTGGTATATTTTTATTAGTGCTAAATTTTCATGTGATTTCTTGAAAATGAAAAATTGTATTTTTAGTTTCCCTTAAGTCTTGTTTTAACTAGTATTAAACAAATGTGTGTGTTCTAATAATTTCAAACTTATCTTTGTGCTTTCTGTTTCCTAATGCGTCTTGTGTTTTCATTGGTGTTAAAATTCACATATTTGTTTTTTTTTTTTTTAATTCGGATATTTATACTGTTCAAAAAAATAAACGCAACAAATACAATGTTGCGATTTAAACTAAAGTTTGCTGATCAGACAAGGGCAAATTGCCTGAAACATTCATTTGGACATCAACTTCACGTGCTGACTTGAATTGTACTCGGCAAATGATTCATGAGCACAGAAAAGCGACACTAGTCAAAACAGCATTTTTGACAGTAACTCATGACAGGTTCACGAGAATCTCGTGAAACTTACTGAACACAAAACTCGCCGACCATGTTATTGAATACCTGTAAAAGATTGACTCTCCTTGAATCAATTCATTTGAAAATTCAATGCACAAGTATGGCTCATCTCACTACAGAACAATGACTCATCGTCTTTGGATGTTTACAGACTGAACAGTCACAAAGTGTAGTGGCCAGACAATTTAATGTACTTAGAAGCACCATTAGTCGCCTTTGTAGATGACTTCAAGAAACTGGCTCAGTTGCAGACCGGCCACGCAGTGGAAGTCTCATAGTCACAACTCCTGCTGAAGACTGCTTCATACGGCTGCATCACCTCAGGAATTGATTTACATCTGCGTCCTCAACAGTCCAGTCAATGACAGCAGCTCGTCGAATTTCAGATCAAGCGGCCAGGAACTGACTGCACGACACTGATCTTTGGGCTAGAAGACCCTACAGAGGTCCTGTTCTTACAGACCGCCATTGCCAGAACTGACTGCAGTAGGTGAACCAGCATCATCAATGGGCTGTTGCGAATGATTGGAGAAGGGTTTGGTTTAGTGTTGAATCATTCTTTCTACTCCAGCGACATGATAGATAGAGAAGAGTACCACAGAGTCCATGAGCACTACGCCCAGAACTGCATGGATGAGGCTCCTCCACATGGTGGTGGATGTGTACTTGTGTTAGGGACAATCAGCTTTGTGGGAAGAAGTGACCTGGTGCAAATTGAAGGACACCTGAATGCCCAACAATATGTTGCTGAAATTCTTCGTCCTCATGTTCTTCCACTTCTGGCTGCACCAGGGTCGATTTTAAGCAGGATAACACTCGACCTCATGTGGCACAACTCACCATCCAGTTCCTTGCTGACAACAACGTCCAGACCATTCCGTGGCCATCCATGTCATCAGACATGAACCTAATAGAACACTTATGGGATGAACTCAACAGACAGGTCCGCCAGTGAGACGTGGTGCCAACAAATCTCCAACAGTTGTCTCTTGCACTGCGGGAAGAGTGGGCAGCCATCCAACAACAACAGATCCAACTGCTAATCGGATCCATGTCAAGGACTTGTCATTCTCTGATACAAGCCATACACCTTACTGAAATGGAGGCCTCAATCACAAAGAATAAAAGTCCAAACCAAATTTAATGAACATCATTTCGTTGTTAAAGTCTTAAAGTTTCTTCATGCCAAGATTGAAACATTAATTCCATAAAATAAAATGTTGATACAAGAAAGTTGGTGTCCATTACGACTACAATAGTGTTGCATTTCTTTTTTTGAACAGTATATAATCCCTGTTTACCCATAAGTGTAGAATTTTGTATTTTTTTTTTCTGTTTTTGTATTTTAAAAAACTTTTTTGTATGGACAGTGTTGCATTTAGCTGGCCACTAAAGTGTGTTCTAGTTATTTGTTTGAAGAATCACCTGCTTTTTTGTGGTTCTTGACAATATTGTATCATGAGCATGAACATGCGCTACCTTAGCTCCGCAGAGCTGATGGTCATTCAGAAATACTCAGACATCAAGAAGATAGCAGCTTGTGTTAAAAATATTACAACAAAAATATCTCTTTTTTTTTTTTTTTAATTTAAAACTTGGATACATCAAATTAGTCTTCACTCTGTGTAGGAGACAGACAGACTAGAACATTGCAACATTTAGTTGTTTGTTTAAGTCTGACAGTTCTTGACTTCAGGCCATTACAGATTTACAGAGTTATCCTGTCAATGCTAGTTATAAGAGAAATAGTGCGAGTTGGAGAGCTAAAATACCCATTACTTACATCAAATAGTTCACCACCATTTGTCAGAAAATAGTGAAAAATGATGACATGTTTATAATGGTACATACAAAAAATATTTATTCTAGCCAATGATGATAAAACTAATTACCAGATTGAAATGATTAAATGTAAGAAGGTACTCAAAAGATGGAGTACAGTTATACTGATGTCACTGAAAATGGTAGTAAGTAAGAAGGCATAATAATTCTTGCAACTCAGTTATGCTGCACTTTTGTTAAAAATCTAGCGTTGTTCCATATAAATTGTGAGAAATATTCATGTCACAAATAATTATGATGTTCTGTTTATAATCTTCTGTTTGAATGGCTGGTGAAATTTGGCTTTGTGAAATGTTGTAAGAATGTTTCCAGTTTGAGTTTCTGAGATCTTGTCAGAGTATTGTTTCCAGATTTTGGTTTTATAAAGTCATGTAAAAGTATTGTTTTCAAATTTAGTTTTGTAAAGGTCACTTCCAAATTTATTTTGTGAAATCTTGTAAGAATATTGTTTCCAAATTTGGTTTCATGAAATCTTGTAAGAATATTGTTTCCAAATTTGGTTTTGTGAAATCTTGTAAGAGTCTGGTTTTTCCTTTTGCGTTAGTCTTCTCGTTCCATAGAAGGCTTAAAAGACCGTTTGGTGAGTGTTTTAGTGTTGTATGGTGCTTCTTTACAAACCCACAAAATGTGAACATGCCATGGGCTTTGCACATTTATTTTGTTTGCATGCTTTTAGCAAGTTTTTTTGTGGCTGAGTTTTGTCTGCAACTTTTCTACATTTCTTATGAGTCTGTTCTATAAATCAGATATAATTCACAGATTCTAGATGCTTTAATCACAAATAGTTTACATATTAAATCTATATGCTATAATCAGTTATAGTTAACATATGAGGGGTGATTGATAAGTTCTCAGCCTAAGGCACAACAGCTTATTTGTGGACAACTTTTGGGTTATTTCTCAACATAGTCCCCTTGCAAGTTCATGCACTTAGTCCAGTGGTCCTGGAGCACACAGATCCCTTCTTTGTAAAAGTCAGCATCATGTGCCAGTAGAAAGTGGTCTACACCATGAATGACATCATCATCTGAAGCAAATTTGTGACCACTGAGCTCCTTTTTGAGTTTGGTAAACAGGTAATAGTCTGAAGGGGACAAATCCGGGGAATAAGGAGGATGTTCAAGAAGCTGGAAGCCGCATTCATGAATGGCAGCTATTGCCACTGCTGAATTGTGAACTGGAGCATTGTCTTAATGAAAGATGACTCGTCTCGTCAGTTTCTGTCAACGCTTTTCCTTCAGTTTGACCCGCGGTTGCTTCACAAGATTAGCGTAATAGTCCCTGATGACCGTTCTGTCCTTTTGAAGATAGTCTACCAATAACACACCTTCTGAATCCCAGAAGATGGAAGCCATCACTTTGCCTGCAGACAGAACCACCCTTGCTTTCTTTGGAGGTGGGGATCCATGATGTTTCCACTGCTTTGACTGTTCTTTGGTTTATGGTTGAAAATTATGAACCCAGATCTCATCTATAGTCATAAATTGCTGAAGAAACTTTTCAGGATCTGCAGAAAATTGGCCAAGATTGTCTCTTGACATGTTGTGATGCTGTTGTTTGTGATCAGCTCCAAGAAGTTTTGGGACCCATCGAACAGAGACCTTTGTCATTCGAAGATCATTGTGATTAATGGCATGAACATGTTCCTGGGAGATGCCCAACTCAGTAGCAATGTACCGCTCAGTTAGTCATCGATCCTCCATTATCATATCATGGATCCTGCCTGTGGTTTCCTCAGTGGTTACCATTCTTGATCTTCTTGGAAGAGGATCATCTTCCAGACTCTCCCTTCCATGTTTGAATTGAGCTGCCCATTTCTTCACTATGCTGTAAGATATGGTAGAGTTTACCATATCCTCATGGATCTCCTTCGATGATAAGCCCTTGTTGCAGAGGTAGCGAATGACTGCTCGATGAGAAATGTTATCCAAGTAGTTTATTTATATATTTATAAATAACCATAAAAGTACAAACTATTTACAGAAAAGTAAAAAAGTAGAGTCCGTTTCCAAATAATCATAGAAAGAGAGCATCACAGACAGATAAGAATGTAAATAGAGGTGTGAACCATGTGAGACTGACAACTATTCTGTATGTTCATCTTTCTTGTCTTCAGGGTAGAAGTAAACAAAAAATAGATTCATTTAGGACAGGCACATCAATTTTATTGTGTTTACTGTCTTTATATATTCGAAAAAGTAAAGTGCATTAATTTATTGTGATCCTGCATTTTTGTTGTTGTTATTGGCTGCTTGTGCTGTGTTACAGTTTATTGTTATGGTTTAAGGTCATAATTTAATTTTCATGTTTGGAGTTGTTTGCTTTTGTGTATTTCCTTTACCAGCATCTGTGCTCACAACTCATTCATAGATGTGTTCTCATTGATTTTAATATTTGTAATTATACTGTTTAAAAAAAAAAAGAAACGCAACAAATACGAAGTTGCGATTTGAATTGAAGTTTGCTGTTCAGACAAGGGCAAATGGCCTGAAATGTTCACTTGGACATCAGCTTCACGTGCTGACCTGAATTGTACTCAGCAGATGATTCATGAGCACAGAAAAGCGACATTAGTTAAAACAGCATTTTTGACAATAACTCATGACAGGTTCACGAGAATCCTATGAAACTTACTAAACATAAAACACACTGACCGTGTTATTGAATGCCTATAGAAGATTGATGCTCCTCGAATCAATTCTTTTGAAAATTCTATGCGAATGTATGGGTCATCTCACTACAGAACAGTGACTCATCATCATTGGACGTTTACAGACTGGACAGTCACAAAGTATAATGGCCAAACAATTTAATGTTGTTAGAAGCACCATTAGTCGCCATTGGAGATGATTTCAAGAAATTAGCTCAGTTGCAGACCGGCAGCACAGTGGAAGTCCCATAGTCCTGCCGAAGACCGCTTCATAATGGCTGCGTCACCTCAGGAATTGATTTACATCTGCATCCTCAATAGTCCAGTCAATGACAGAAGCTCGTCGAATTTCAGATCAAATGACCAAATGATGCTGGTTTTGGGCTAGAAGACCCTACAGAGATCCTGTTCTTACAGACTGCCATCACCAGAACCAACTGCAGTGAGCAAACCAGCATCATCAATGGACTGTTGCAAATGAATGGAGAAGGGTGTGGTTTAGTGATGAATCTTTCTGCTCCGGCAGCATGATAGATGGAGAAGAGTTTACCACAGAGTCCACGAGCGTTGCGCCCAGAACTGCATGGATGAGGCTCCTCCACATGGTGGTGGAGGTGTATTGGTATGGGGGGTGATCAACTTGAGAAGAAGTGACCTAGCGCAAATTGAAGGACTGAATGCCCATTGATATGTCGCTGAAATTCTTCGTCCTCACGTCCTTTCACTTCTGACTACACCAGGGTCAATTTTTCAGCAGAATAACGTTCAACCTCATGTGGCACAACTCACCACCCAGTTCCTTGCTGACAGCAACGTCAAGACCATTCCTAGGCCATCCATGTCATCAGACATGAACCCAATAGAACACTTATGAGATGAACTCAACAGACAAGTCAACCAGATAGACGTGGCACCAACCAATCTCCAACAGTTGTTTCTTGCACTGTGGGAAGAGTGGGCAGCCATCCCACAACAACAGATCCAACGCTTAATCGGATCCATGTCAAGGAGATGTCGTGCTCTAATACAAGCCAGAGGAGGCCATACACCTTACTGAAATGGAGGCCTCAATCACAAAGAATAAAAGTCCAAACCAAATTTAATGAACATCATTTCATTGTTAAAGTCTTAAAGTTTCTTCATGCCAAGATTGAAACATTAATTCTGTCTTAAAGTTTCCATATGCCAAGATTGAAACATTAATTCCATAAAATAAAATGTTGATACAAGTTTGAAAGTTGGTATCCATTACGACTAGAGTAGTGTTGCGTTTCTTTGTTTGAACAGTATAGATCCTGATGTTGTGCATCAAGCAGCAACTGTACCTGCACTTCAGCTTCAGTCAGGTTTTAGTTGTATGCACCTGTCACAGGTGCTAGCAAAACAGTCCCTGCATACTAAAACTCATCAGCTGCCAACTTGAGGTCCATGAATTGTCCTGTGATAGTGTAGAGACTAGAAATCTTTCCTTTCTCTCTCTCTGAACCTTAAGTGCCCAGGGCACATGGGGCTTCCGCAAGGGTTTTCCACAAATGCCTGTCCTTTGCCTTTTTTTCTGCTCTTGCCCAGGTGAGCCCTCTATTGCTCAACATCCTTTCTGTTGTTCTTCTCCATGTCTCTTTTGGTCTACTCTTACTTCTGTTCCCCTGTGATGTCCATCTTAGTGCTATTTTTGGAATTGAGTTGTCAGTCATTGCTGGAGGACCTTGACTGTGCAGACGACATTTGCCTATTATCAAGCAGTCACAAAGATATGCAAGATAAAATAAACAAGCTAACTCAGAATGCAAACAACATAGGACTAAAGATCAACGTAGGAAAGACAAAGTTAATGAAGCAAAATGTGAACAACAGAAATGTACTCAGAGTAGATAACAAGTTAGTGGAGGAGGTCAACGAATTTTCCTTTACTATAAGAATAATATTTGAAGAACATATTGAAAAGCAAAAACCATTAGTCCTGAACTTTGTAGACTTTAGAAAAGCATTTGAAAGCATACGCACAGATTCATTGTGGAGAATTTTAAGACTATATGGAGTACCATCTAAAATCGTCAACATCATTAGAGATCTCTACAATGGAAATGTTTGTGCAGTCAGCACAGAAGAAGGAATGAGTGAATGGTTTCAGATTGAAACAGACGTGAAACAAGGATGTACATTATCTTCCTTGCTTTTTAGAATTACCTTAGACTTTATAATAAAAAAATGCTGCACAGGTAAAATGGCCATTGATTGGGTACATGAGACCCAACTAGAAGATCTTGATTTTGCTGATGACATAACTCTTATTAGTGACAATGTGAAATCAGTGCAAGAAAAAACAGATAACCTGTCTTCACTGGCTAGTAAAATAGGACTTGAAATTAACAAGGCAAAAAGAAAATAATGAAACTTTGTTTTAATCACGAAGGAAGAATATACGTAAAAATAACAGCTGTTGAAGAAGTAAACCAATATGCATACCTTGGCAGCTACATAGACCAGGATGGTGACACTAGAAGGGAAGTTAGAACTGCAAAAACAGCATTCACCTTCAAGAATCTTTAGAACTTATGGCATTCAAAAGTTACGAGCACAAAAACCAAGTTAAGATTATTCAATTCAAATGTTATATCCACACTCATTTGTGCAGTCGAAAGCTGGAACAGTAGATCATATATTCAGTATAAGATTAATAATAGAGAAATTCAGAGAATTTAATGTGAATCTATCTTGTATAAACTATTCAAAGGCATTTGATTGTGTACAACACCAGAAACTTTGGGAAATAATGGAAAGAAAAGGGATTTCCAACACATTTGATACAATTAACATCCCTGCTGTATCTAGAACAACAAGCAGCAGTAAGAATAAATGGTGAAACAACTTGGTTTGACATAAAACAAGGGTTCCATCAGGGGTGCATATTGTCGCCTTACTTATTTGTATACTAAAAATATAATGAGGAATGTTAAATAAGATGTAGACAAGGAATATTACAAAGCCATTAAAAACTGGAGGATATGAAATACCAGAGATTAGATTTGTTGATGACACAGTATTACTGTCCACAACACACAAAAGAATTGGAAAAACTAATTAGGTCAGTCTGTAAGAATAGTGAAGAGCAAAACCTCTATCTTAATGTGAAGAAAACTAAATTGATGACAACTGACAAAACAAATAAGGCAGCTGAGATATGTATCAGTGAGGAAAAATTGGAAGAAGTGGAGAGTTTTGAATATCTTGGATCACTGCTAACTAATAATAATAACTTATAATAACTTAATAAAAACTTATATATCTTATATCCTCCCTGTGCCGTTAAATGTCATATAGGGCTCGCAAGGTAGTTCACCAGTTTTTCCTGTCTTCGGCGAGTCTTTCAACCACATCAAGAGATTTTATGCCTATCAATTTGCCCTCTCCTAACAATGTCCTCTTCAGAGTTTCACACAGTCTGCCTCTTTTTCTTTGGCCTGTTGTGTTCCACTTGATAGCTTGTTTTGGGATTCTCTTTTCAGTCATCTGTCTTATCTCTGCATTGTTCTTGAATTCGGTCCACTTTATACCATGTATTTTCCTTAGACATTTGTTTTCACAAGAGTCTAATTTCTTGTCTATTTCTTTAGTTGTTTTCCAGCTTACGCATGCATAAATGAAGGTGGTTATTACATTTGAATTGAATAGTGTTAACTTGGTTTTTGTGCTTATAACTTTTGGATGCCATATGTTTTCAAGATTCTTGACGATTGATGCTGCTTTTGCAATTCTAACTTCCTTTCTGGTGTCACCATCCTGGTCTATATAGCTGCCAAGGTATGCATATTGATCGACTTCTTCAATATCTGTCCCTTCTATGTGAATTTTTCCATTTTGATTAATGGGAATTTTTATTATTTTTATTTTGTCCTTGTTAATTTCAAGTCCTATTTTGCTAGCCAGTGAAGACAGGCTGTTTTTTCTTGCATGGAATTCACATTATTACTGATAAGAGTTATGTCATCAGCAAAATCAAGATTTTCTAGTTGGATCTCATGTACCCAGTCAATAGCTGTGTTACCTGTGCAGCATTTTTTCATTATGAAGTCTATTGTAATCCCAAAAAGTAAAGGAGACAGTATACATCCTTGTTTCACACCTGTTTCAATCTGGAACCATTCACTCATCCCTTCTTCTGTCTTGACTGCACAAACATATCCATTGTATAAGTCCTTAATGATGTTGACAATTTTAGATGGTATTCCATATAGACTTAACATTCTCCACAGTGAATCTCTGTATGCTGTCAATAGCTTTTTAAAGTCTATGAAGTTCAGTATTAGTGGTTTCTGCTTTTCAATATGTTCTTCAAGTATTATTCTTAGAGTAAAGATCTGGTCGAGACAGCTTCTCCCTTTTCAAAATCCTGCTTGTTCTTCTCTCATTGCTGTATCTACTATATCTTTAAGTCTATTCAAAATGACCTTGCAAAATACTTTTGACACAACTGATATTAAGGTTACTCCTCTCCAATTGTTACAGTCACTAAGGTTACCTTTTTTTTTTTTGGTATTTTAACAATGATTCCTTTTTTTCATTTAGAAGGGACCTTTTCTTCTTTCCAAATCTTATTAAATGTTCTCTGTAGTTGTCTCATGTTGTCACTATTGATAGCTTTTAGCATTTCAGGTGTTATTTCATCTTCACCTGCAGCTTTGTTGTTAGCCATTCATTTCACTGCTGTTTCAATTTCATGCAGTGTAATTTCATCTAGGTTGACATTTAGTTGTGGGGCTGGTAAGTTGGTTCCAAGGTTTAACAATTCTTTGAGTGTGGTCGATTAAGTATTTCTTGGAAGTGTTCAGCCCAAAACAAACAAGGCAGCTGAAATATGTATCAATGGGGAATAACTTGAAGAAGTGGAGAGTTTTGAATATCTTGGATCACTACTGACTAGTAATGGAGATACAATGAGGGAAATTAAAAGTATGACATCTTTCGCTCTTCAGAAAGTAAAACAACTAAAGAATCTGGAGAGGAACAGACAGAACCACAAAAATAAGATTTTTAAGGGCATACATCTTTCCCATCGTACCATATGCCTGTGAGACCTGGACACTTAACAAAACAGCTGAGAAACACACAAATGCCTTTGAATGTAAATGCTACAGAAGAGTTCTTCAAATATCATGGACACAAAAAAAAATAACATATATCTATACTACAAGAACTTAATATTGAAGAAGGCTGGTTAGTAAAGAGGATTAAAGAGAGAAAACTTAAATATTTTGGACACATTAAATGTCATGATAATCTAGAGAGGACCGTCTTGGAAGGGTACATAATGGGAGCAAGAAAGAGAGGAAGACCAAGGTGAAGATGGCTGCAAGACATCGTTGATGATCTGCATATGGATGCACCAGCAGCAGGCCATCTTGCTTACATTCAAGAGGCCTACAAAAGAGCTGTTAGGGAGGCAAAGTTCCGCAAGGGACATGCAAGTGACTGACTGACTGAAGCTGGAAAACAACTAAATAAATAGAAATTAGACTCTTTTGAAAACAAATGCCCTAGGAAAATACTCAGTATAAAGTGGAAGAAAATCAAGAACAATACAGAGATATGACAGATGAGCAATCAACAACCTGTCTCATGAGTGATCAGAAAAAGAAGATGGACATATGTTGGTCATGAGATGAGAAGAAACAATCAGAGAATCCCAAAACAAGCTATCAAGTGGAATACAACAGGTCAAAGAAAAAGAGGTCAACCACATGAAACTCTAAAGAGGACAATGTTAAGAGAAGCCAGTTCAGTGGGCATAACATCCCTTGATGAGGTTGAAAAGCTCACTGAAAACGGGGAAATTTGGTGAAAATTTGTGAGCCCTATGTGATGTTTAACGGCACTAGAAGGATGCAAGAAGTAAGAAATGTTTCAGTTGTCATGTGATAATGTAGAGACTAGAAATGTTTCAGTGTTTTGAATGTAATACCAGGTGTATGGAGAGCGTTAGAGACTGCTTCATGAGAAGCTTGTTGTTAGTGGGGTCTGTGACATGAAAGAGGTTGGCAACCTTTGGCTTTCCTATCTTGTGTCAAATGTTTCTTTCACAGTAAGAAAAAAAAATTGTTTTTAAATTTTAAGTGTGGTTATGCAATAAATTGATAAGTTTTTAGTAACATAAAGAAAGATTCTGAGAAATTGAACTGTTTACTTTTCTTTGAAATTGTAGGAAATATTGCTGTCATATAATGTTCTAGTATTCTGAGTTGATCTAAGGAAATATTGCTGTCATATAATGTTCTAGTATTCTGAGTTGATCTAAGGAAATATTGCTGTCATATAATGTTCTAGTATTCTGAGTTGATCTAAGGAAATATTGCTGTCGTATAATGTTCTGGTATTCTGAGTTGATCTAAGGAAATATTGCTGTCATATAATGTTCTAGTATTCTGAGTTGATCTAAGGAAATATTGCTGTCATATAATGTTCTAGTATTCTGAGTTGATCTAAGGAAATATTGCTGTCGTATAATGTTCTGGTATTCTGAGTTGATCTAAGGAAATATTGCTGTCATATAATGTTCTGGTATTCTGAGTTGATCTAAGGAAATATTGCTGTCATATAATGTTCTAGTATTCTTGGTTGAGCTTTTTAACATTTACTTATATTAATGAAGAATTAACCAGTCCATATATTCCTTGCTTTATTATGTATAAAAAAAAAAAATCCACGTCCATTTGTCTTCCTCCCCCCCCCCCCCCCCCCCCCACACACACACAAGCAGTTAAAGGAAAAGGATGAAATGATAAGCCAGCACTTTCACATTGAAATAAAACTTTTAGTGAATTTCTGTCTTCATAAGAAAAGTTGATATTGCACTGTTGAATGTAATGCTGGAGCTTTGAACATGAGTTCTCTATAAATATTCAAGTTACAATATTTCTTTTATGTTAGGAAAGGTCTCAGTTGCTTGTTGTTGTGTGTGAATGCAAGTCAGTCTTTGTTTTCTCAGCAGTGTTCAAACCTCACAGTTGTTGTTTACTTTCAGTTAAATACCACAAGTGTTATTTATTGTGGCTGAAATGTCAGAGTTGTTATATTTTTTATTGCAGATGAAATACCATACTTGTTATTAATTTTGCATGAAATTCTGCATTTGTTAAATATTTTAAATGAAATCCCATAGTTGTTATTTACTGTGATAGAAATCCCACATGCTTTTGTTTATTGTGACTGAAATTTCACATTTGTTATTTATTGTACCTGAAATCCCACATTTGTTATCTTTTGTACCTGAAATCCCACATTTGTTATCTATTGTACCTGAAATCCCACATTTGTTATCTTTTGTACCTGAAATCCCACATTTGTTATCTGTTGTACCTGAAATCCCACATTTGTTATTTATAGTATCTACAATCCCACAATTTTTTATTTATTGTGGCTTAAAATCCCACAGTTGTTACTTGCTGTATATGACATCCCAAAGTTGTTATTTATTGTATCTGAAATCCCACAATTTGTTATTTATTGTGGCCTGAAATCCCACAGTTGTTATTTACTATGTGTGAAGTTCTTGTTTTGATGATTCATGCATAATAAGTAACAGCATTCCCTTCAGGCAGAAACCTCGTAAAGGGAGATTATTGTGACTAGATGATTGAATGTTAACAAAGAAGAATTAAGGTCTCCTGAAAACAATCTGTGACATACAACACATACCATCAGACCTTATTTTTTTTTTATTACACTGCCAAAGAAAATTGGAGCAAGTGAATGTGGTCACCCGCATGTGGCACCCGGGACCTGGGCACATGCCTGGGAAGTAAAGACTAGGACCACTGTACCCTACCACGCATGATCATAAAAGGCGACTAAGAGGAAGGGTTTGGCACAGGGCCAGCAACCCTATCTGATTAAAAATCCATCAGACTGCTACAGAAACATAAAAAAAAAAAAAAACCAAAGGATGGGCCTTTGTGGAAGCCTGCTGTGCCTTGGGCACTTAAGGTTTAGAGAGAGAGAGAGAGAGAGAATGTGATCAACTTTGCTGTATAAGTACATCACAACAACTGGTATCTACAGAATATGAACGAAAATAAGGAGAGAAATTGTAGAGCAGTGTGATTTTATTGAGAAGAAAGTCACAACATATTTTATTTTTACAGTAAGTTGGTTAGAAGCTTTAGAGATGTGTTTCATCATTGATAAAGCTTTGAGTAGAGTCAGGCTGTGAGGCTGCCTGATTTTCTTAGTCTTCTCTCAGGTCCACATACAGTTTTAGCCAGCAGGCTTTGTGTGAGCACACACACACTTACATGGCAGGGGAACTGTTTTCCTCTCTTAACATGCTCACAGCCAACCTTTGTGTCTAGAGACTGGGATCATGCATGTTACCAGGAGTTTGTACTAAACATATGCTGTATTTAACATAAAGAGCCAGTCCTAAAACTTGAGGGAACTATTCCAAACACAAAAGGTTGATGTGCAGCAGTATAGAGACAGACATTTACCATGTAGCTGTAAACAGTTATGTGCTACCATCAAATCAGCCATACAGTAGCCCACATCTTGAAAATAAATTATGTGAAGATAAAGTGAGATCAGCTGGGGCAGAAAGCTGTAGAGAACATTGAGAGATAAGAGAAATGATGACTGCAGGTAAAACTGGTTCCAGTGATAAAGTAAATGGTTCAGATTTATAAAAAGATAGAAAGAGTGAGAAAAGTTGGCAGAATCAAGAACGGCATTCAGCAAGATGAGCACATACAGATGAAGAACATACAACAATCCAGTGTTTCAGCAAAAGCCTTTTTCAAGGATCACATACAAAAACAACAACAGATTAAAAACAGGAAAAATGGATGAAAAATAAAATACAGACTTGGCTTTTTTTTTTTTTTTTGGTCTCTTCCTAGTAGGAAAGACTGGCAGGAAATGCACCCACGAGGACAAGGGAGAGAACAAAGTGAAAGCCAGCGATTGGCTGAGAAATGAGGTTAAAAGGAGAATGGTGCCGTACTGTAAACAGCATGGCATCATGCCCCAGATAGCCACAGATAGCCCCCATCAGATACCTGTAGCCTAAACAAAAGCCGCCCAGATGGCGCAGATCTCCACGCAGCTGGAATTAACAATAAATTCAGTTTTCTTTAAACTGTTTTCATATTTCCACCTCGCTGCTACTTCTTTCTGTTTCTGCAAATTTCTTGTCTTAGCCTCACTCTCTTTACTACATTTTCTCTTTCATGCTGCACCTCACTCTCTTTACTACATTTTCTCTTTCATGCTGCACCTCCCTCTCTTTACTTTTATAGCCCCTAGTAAACTTTATTTCTCCTCCCTATCTATCCTTTTATAGCCCCTAGTAAACTTATTTCTCCTCCCTATCTATCCTTTTATAGCCCCTAGTAAACTTATTTCTCCTCCCTATCTATCCTCTTATAGCCCCTAGTAAACTTTGCTAGCTCCACTGTCTATCCTCTTATAGCCCCTAGTAAACTTTGCTAGCTCCCCTATCTATCCTCTTATAGCCCCTAGTAAACTTTGCTAGCACCCCTATCTATCCTCTTATAGCCCCTAGTAAACTTTATTTCTCCTCCCTCTCTATCCTCTTATAGCCCCTAGTAAACTTTATTTCTCCTCCTTCTCTATCCTCTTATAGCCCCTAGTAAACTTTATTTCTCCTCCCTCTCTATCCTCTTATAGCCCCTAGTAAACTTTATTTCTCCTCCCTCTCTATCCTCTTATAGCCCCTAGTAAACTTTATTTCTCCTCCCTCTCTATCCTTTTATAGCCCCTAGTAAACTTTATTTCTCCTCCCTATCTATCCTTTTATAGCCCCTAGTAAACCTTGCTAGCTCCCCTATCTCTCCTCTTATAGCCCCTAGTAAACTTTGCTAGCTCCCCTTCCCCTGGGAACAACTGTGTTAAGAGCACACTTATCTTAACATAGTGTTTGTGAGACAGGGAACATAGATCTGTTTGCTTAAAAACTCTGACCTACCTCTGTAGCCCAGAAACTTGTAGCAATCAACACTAATTGTAATTGTAATTGTTATTTTTGCAAAATGTAATGTCAGGTTGGTGGACGGATGGGGACATGGAGATCTCTGGCGGGGATGAGGGAAGTCTGGTGTGAAACCAATGAATCCAGGACGTGACAAGCCTATGGGTCTTTACAACAATGGCTATCAGAATGATGTAAACAAAACAGAGCCAGTAGACTATAGGTGGCGGGGAATGGATATCGTTGAAGCACTCATCAGATTCCTCATCTCAGAGTCAGAGTGTCTTTGTGGAACTGTCTCAAACCATCTGACATGGAGAAGGGGCCTAAGTACAGCCACCAGAGGCTGGAAAACAAAGTTTTGGCCAGGCCAGCCACACTGTCTTCATGGCAGTCCGAGCAAGACCACAGTCTGCCCTAGCAAGGAAAGGTGCTGAAGTCGGAGTTACCCAGCCAAAAGGCGCATCGCAAAAATCAGGGTAACACGCATTATCGCTAATGAAATGTCTACATCTACAGTTTTCAAACATGGTGCTCGCCCTGTGAAGACTAACCAGGCAGGTGCAGTGCCGGGCCCCCTGCCTCGAAAGGGTCCACCCAATGCTACTGGAGGTCCTCTCAGTTCGTCTTGTGGAGTCAGGAGACATGAGAGTAGAGCTACTGGCCAAAAAATACAACAGAAGAAAACAGCCAAAAAGCAAGAACTTAAAATAATGCAGTGGAATGCTGAGGGTGTCACCAGTGTTAGAGATGGCTATAGCAAAAAGGTTGAACTAGAGAACATACTTTTTGCAGAGCAGGTAAGTATATGCTGCATACAGGAGACACACCTAACCAAAGATGCCGCCTTTAAAATCAGAGGCTACCAGTGTTTTAGATCAGACCGACAGGACAGAAGAAAAGGAGGAGTACTCACACTTGTTAAGAATAACATCAGCGCATGTCAGGTGGGAGTGTACATGGAAGGAGCCGAATACCAGATGATCCATCTAAAAAGTAGTAATACAGATTTCCACCTCCTTAACTATTACTGTCCTAATGACCGCCCACTTGCTTTAGGAACAATCCCACACAAAGAGAGACTGATGGTCTGTGGTGATTTTAACAGTCATTCCCAGAGCTGGGGCTATGACCACATAGACAAGAGAGGAGAGGAAGTTGAGAGCTGGCAGGATGATAATGGACTTCTCCTGATCAACCAGCCAATGGATGCCCCAACATTTTACTTAAGGGCTTGGCATACAAAATCAACACCAGATCTGGCATTCCACTCTCCAGATCTGAAGTGGAACATTACACGTGAAGTTGGAAAACAACTTGGAGGTAGCGACCATCGACCAGTCTTCCTGACAATAGAAAATGAACTCCTTAACACCAGTAACCCTCTCCCAGATGGAACTATAAAAAGCAAACTGGACAATGTACAGACATCGTACAGGTATCCTGGTGGGACAGCTGTCCATAGAAGGTAAGGATATTAACAGCATAGTGAAGGAATTCAATGCTTGTATCCTTTTATAGCCCCTAGTAAACCTTGCTAGCTCCCCTATCTCTCCTCTTATAGCCCCTAGTAAACTTTGCTAGCTCCCCTTCCCCTGGGAACAACTGTGTTAAGAGCACACTTATCTTAACATAGTGTTTGTGAGACAGGGAACATAGATCTGTTTGCTTAAAAACTCTGACCTACCTCTGTAGCCCAGAAACTTGTAGCAATCAACACTAATTGTAATTGTAATTGTTATTTTTGCAAAATGTAATGTCAGGTTGGTGGACGGATGGGGACATGGAGATCTCTGGCGGGGATGAGGGAAGTCTGGTGTGAAACCAATGAATCCAGGACGTGACAAGCCTATGGGTCTTTACAACAATGGCTATCAGAATGATGTAAACAAAACAGAGCCAGTAGACTATAGGTGGCGGGGAATGGATATCGTTGAAGCACTCATCAGATTCCTCATCTCAGAGTCAGAGTGTCTTTGTGGAACTGTCTCAAACCATCTGACATGGAGAAGGGGCCTAAGTACAGCCACCAGAGGCTGGAAAACAAAGTTTTGGCCAGGCCAGCCACACTGTCTTCATGGCAGTCCGAGCAAGACCACAGTCTGCCCTAGCAAGGAAAGGTGCTGAAGTCGGAGTTACCCAGCCAAAAGGCGCATCGCAAAAATCAGGGTAACACGCATTATCGCTAATGAAATGTCTACATCTACAGTTTTCAAACATGGTGCTCGCCCTGTGAAGACTAACCAGGCAGGTGCAGTGCCGGGCCCCCTGCCTCGAAAGGGTCCACCCAATGCTACTGGAGGTCCTCTCAGTTCGTCTTGTGGAGTCAGGAGACATGAGAGTAGAGCTACTGGCCAAAAAATACAACAGAAGAAAACAGCCAAAAAGCAAGAACTTAAAATAATGCAGTGGAATGCTGAGGGTGTCACCAGTGTTAGAGATGGCTATAGCAAAAAGGTTGAACTAGAGAACATACTTTTTGCAGAGCAGGTAAGTATATGCTGCATACAGGAGACACACCTAACCAAAGATGCCGCCTTTAAAATCAGAGGCTACCAGTGTTTTAGATCAGACCGACAGGACAGAAGAAAAGGAGGAGTACTCACACTTGTTAAGAATAACATCAGCGCATGTCAGGTGGGAGTGTACATGGAAGGAGCCGAATACCAGATGATCCATCTAAAAAGTAGTAATACAGATTTCCACCTCCTTAACTATTACTGTCCTAATGACCGCCCACTTGCTTTAGGAACAATCCCACACAAAGAGAGACTGATGGTCTGTGGTGATTTTAACAGTCATTCCCAGAGCTGGGGCTATGACCACATAGACAAGAGAGGAGAGGAAGTTGAGAGCTGGCAGGATGATAATGGACTTCTCCTGATCAACCAGCCAATGGATGCCCCAACATTTTACTTAAGGGCTTGGCATACAAAATCAACACCAGATCTGGCATTCCACTCTCCAGATCTGAAGTGGAACATTACACGTGAAGTTGGAAAACAACTTGGAGGTAGCGACCATCGACCAGTCTTCCTGACAATAGAAAATGAACTCCTTAACACCAGTAACCCTCTCCCCAGATGGAACTATAAAAAAGCAAACTGGACAATGTACAGACATCGTACAGGTATCCTGGTGGGACAGCTGTCCATAGAAGGTAAGGATATTAACAGCATAGTGAAGGAATTCAATGCTTGTATCCTTCAGGCCGCTCGTGAAACCATTCCCAGAGGAGCTCGCAGGGACTATAAACCATACTGGTCTAGTGAGCTGGGAAAACTCCATGATGACGTGGAAGCAGCTCGAAAGCAAGCAGAAAATAGGCCATGCCAAGAACACCACAATAATTACCAACATTCTAAGGCCAAATTTCAGAGAGCAAAGCTGCAAGCCAGACGGGAAAGTTGGAGAGAGAAAACAGAGTCCCTAAACTTTGAAAAGGATGGAAGGAAACTATGGAAACTAATCAAACAGTTAAATGATGAGAGTACTGGAAGAAGTACAAAGATTACACTAATAGAGGATGGGAAAACTCTTACAGGTAAGCAGGTAGCAGATCACTTTGCTCGCATGTTTGCACAGGACTGCAACATTGATATCCATCCAGAGAAGGAGCGTACAGTGCGCATCGAGCCACAGAAAGAGGAGGAACAAGTCAGAAAAGTGGAGGTCATGGATGCACCAATCACACGCAGTGAGTTAGACCTAGCAGTTAGTAAACTGAAACCAAGGAAATCACCAGGACCAGATGGAGTGTCCAATGAAATGATCAAAAACCTGGGAATGGCAGCAATGGGAAAGCTGTTGGATATTTTCAATATGTGCTGGAGCACAGGTAAGTTACCTCAAATCTGGAAGGAAGCAAGCATGGTACCACTGCTAAAACCAGGGAAAAACAGTGATACTGCCTCCAGCTACAGGCCAATCAGTCTCACTAGCTGCCTATGCAAAACGATGGAACTCATCATTGACCTGAGGCTAAAATGGTACCTAGAAAGTGAAAACCTTCTCGTTCCACAACAAGCAGGATTTAGGCAGCACTACAGTACGGAAGATCAAGTGACCTATCTCTCTCAAGAGATTGAGGATGCATTCCAAGAGAAAAACCTTGTACTAGCAGCGTGGATAGACCTGAAGAAAGCCTTTGATAAAGTATGGAAAAAAGGTCTGTTGTGGAAACTAAGAAACTGCAATGTGAATGGAAGACTGTACAACTGGATAAAGTCCTATTTACACAATAGAAGAGCTAGAGTAGTAATGGATGGACACAAAAGCCAGAAAGTACTTCTGCGACACGGTGTACCACAAGGAGGAGTCCTTTCGCCTACACTATTCCTTGTATTCATTAATGACCTGGTCAAGGAACTTCCCTATGGAATCAAAGCAGCACTGTATGCAGATGATCTGGTCATGTGGTGTACAGATGAATATGCGACAGTTGCTACACAGAGACTCCAAAGAGCAGCAGACATCTTGACATCATGGACAAACAAATGGTGTGTAAGTATCAACACAGAGAAATCAAGCACCACTCTGTTCACCCTCTCATCTAAACAGAAAGCAGGTAAGATCTTTGTAAATGAAATACCCTTAAGGATGGACAACCAACCCACTTACTTAGGAGTGACTCTTGACTCAAAACTGACTTGGAAGCAACACATCAACAGTGCAGAAGCAAAAGCCAGAAGAAAACTAGCCATATTAAGAAAATTGAGTGGGACTACATGGGGAGCTAGTGAAAGAATCCTCAAGAATGTATATCAGCAAAGTATTCTACCACATTTAGAATATGGCTCAACATCTTGGTGCACAGCATCAAACACTACGCTGCATAATCTAGACAAGGTTCAAAATCAGTCACTACGGATTATCACAGGTGCCATGAGGTCCACACCAATAGTAGAAATGCAGAAAATAGTTGGTGTTCAACCGCTAAAGGAACGTAGAGACACAAAGGTCATGACCATGGGAGAAAAATTCCTTAGCTCTGTAACCCATCCCCTGAAGGAGAGATTCAATAACTTGGCATTAGGACGGCTTAAAAGAAGCAGCTTCATTCATCAGGCCAAGCGTATGCGTAAGCTGATACCTGACCTTCCAACTGTAGTCACTCCATTATCATCTGTACCAGAGCATACACCATGGAAAGAAGCAGATTATACACAAATAACTATTCAGACTGAAGTGAAAGGTGTGCAGAATGGTGAGATGCAGAGCAGTCTTGTAAGATCAACAGCCACACTTAGTATTCTAGATGACAAATATCCATGTGACACCTGGATACGTGTGTATACAGATGGATCTGCACATAATGCCATAAAGAATGGTGGGGCAGGAGCATATATTGAATATCCAAACAACACCATTGACAAGATTTCCATACCCACTGGTAAATACTGCAACAACTTTGATGCAGAAGTTAGGGCAATTATTGCTGCAGTTGAAAAACTATCAGACTCCAGAATTGATACATGTCCTGTAGTAATTCTCACAGATGCAAGATCAGTACTGGAGGCTCTTCAGTGCAACAAACTACCAGACCTTAAGGATGCCTTGTCAAAAATTGGCTTACAACATGGAGTCACTTTGCAATGGATTCCCTCCCACTGTGGGATACCAGGCAATGAGAAAGCTGACCATCTGGCCAAAGAGGGCACTGAAATGGAGCAACCAGACATACCAGTCACCTATAATCAGAAGAAAAGCATGATAAAAACCTACAGGAAGCCACAAACACCACCACATGATGACTATCACATGCTAAACAGAAAGGAAGAAGTCACCATCTTCCGTCTCCGAACAGGACACAGCCGACTCCGAAGTCATATGTATACAAAGTTTAAGGTTGGTACTACTAATCTGTGTACATGTGCCCAGGTGCCCCAAACCATGGAACATATCCTCCAGAACTGCATCAACTATGAGACACTGAGAAATAATTACTGGCCCAGTGAAACCACTAAAGAAGATAAGCTCTACGGTTCCATACATGAGTTACAAAAAACAGTGAAATTTATCCAAGAGATCTCCTCCCTCTCTATCCTCTTATAGCCCCTAGTAAATTTTATTTCTCCTCCCTCTCTATCCTCTTATAGCCCCTAGTAAACTTTATTTCTCCTCCCTCTGTATCCTCTTATAGCCCCTAGTAAACTTTATTTCTCCTCCCTCTCTATCCTCTTATAACCCCTATTAAACTTTATTTCTCCTCCCTATCTCTCCTCTTATAGCCCCTAGTAAACTTTATTTCTCTTCCCTTTCTATCCTCTTGTAGCCCCTAGTAAACTTTGTTTCTCTTCCCTTTCTATCCTCCTGTAGCTCCTAGTAAACTTTTTTCTCTTCCCTTTCTTTCCTCTTGTAGCCCCTAGTAATCTTTATTTCTCAGCAACTTTCTCTCCTCTTGTAGCCCCTAGTAAACTTTATTTCTCCTCCCTCTCTATCCTCTTATAGCCCCTAGTAAACTTTATTTCTCCTCCCTCTCTATCCTCTTATAGCCCCTAGTAAACTTTATTTCTCCTCCCTCTCTATCCTCTTGTAGCCCCTAGTAAACTTTATTTCTCCTCCCTCTCTATCCTCTTATAACCCCTAGTAAACTTTGCTAGCTCCCCTATCTATCCTCTTATAGCCCCTAGTAAACTTTATTTCTCCTCCCTCTCTATCCTCTTATAGCCCCTAGTAAACTTTGCCATCTCCCCTATCTCTCCTCTTATAGCCCCTAGTAAACTTTGCTAGCTCCCCTATCTCTCCTCTTATAGCCCCTAGTAAACTTTGTTAGCTCCCCTATCTCTCCTCTTATAGCCGCTAGTAAACTTTGTTAGCTCCCCTATCTCTCCTCTTATAGCCCCTAGTAAACTTTGCTAGCTCCCCTATCTCTCCTCTTATAGCCCCTAGTAAACTTTGCTAGCTCCCCTATCTCTCTCTTATAGCCCCTAGTAAACTTTGCTAGCTCCCCTATCTCTCCTCTTATAGCCCCTAGTAAACTTTGCTAGCTCCCCTATCTCTCCTCTTATAGCCCCTAGTAAACTTTGCTAGCTCCCCTATCTCTCCTCTTATAGCCCCTAGTAAACTTTGCTAGCTCCCCTATCTCTCCTCTTATAGCCCCTAGTAAACTTTGCTAGCTCCCCTATCTCTCCTCTTATAGCCCCTAGTAAACTTTGTTAGCTCCCCTATCTCTCCTCTTATAGCCCCTAGTAAACTTTGTTAGCTCCCCTATCTCTCCTCTTATAGCCCCTAGTAAACTTTGTTAGCTCCCCTATCTCTCCTCTTATAGCCCCTAGTAAACTTTGTTAGCTCCCCTATCTCTCCTCTTATAGCCGCTAGTAAACTTTGTTAGCTCCCCTATCTCTCCTCTTATAGCCCCTAGTAAACTTTGTTAGCTCCCCTATCTCTCCTCTTATAGCCCCTAGTAAACTTTGTTAGCTCCCCTATCTCTCCTCTTATAGCCGCTAGTAAACTTTGTTAGCTCCCCTATCTCTCCTCTTATAGCCGCTAGTAAACTTTGTTAGCTCCCCTATCTACTCATCCTAACTGACCAGACTCAGTGTTATCTATTCTTTCAGAATTTTCCTTCCTCCATCCATCCATCCCCATGTTGCCTTCTCACTCTTTTATCATCGGGGTGGCTTTTGTTTAGGCTACAGGTATCTGATGGTGGCTATCTGGGGCATGATGCCATGCTGTTTACAGTACGGCACCATTCTCCTTTTAACCTCATTTCTCAGCCAATCGCTGGCTTTCACTTTGTTCTCTCCCTTGTCCTCGTGGGTGCATTTCCTGCCAGTCTTTCCTACTAGGAAGAGACCAGAAAAAAAAAAAGGCAAGTCTGTATTTTATTTTTCATCCATTTTTCCTGTTTTTAATCTGTTGTTGTTTTTGTATGTGATCCTTGAAAAAGGCTTTTGCTGAAACACTGGATTGTTGTATGTTCTTCATCTGTATGTGCTCATCTTGCTGAATGCCATTGTTTCTGCCAACTTTTCTCACTCTTTCTATCTTTTTTATAAAACTAAACCATACACCTCCATTTACTTTATCACTGAAAAACATCACTGCATTTCATCAATTCTGACCCAAAAGCTTTGAAAAGTATTGCAGAATGTCAGCAAGATTGAGACAAAAGATGCAAAAAAAAAAAAAAAAGAGACAACAGCTTTTTTGGTAAGAGCATCAGATAAAGTTGCTTCTTTGTCTGCCTGGCCATCTCTAGATGTGAACATGTGTGTTATTTCTCGTGTTATTTCCTCCACAGGCTAAAGTTACTGGAAGCCGCTCTTCAAGTGAGATAGACGAAGCTTTCCGAGATGGAGCTGCCTCAGCTCCTGAACCTGCAGAAGATGCCTCCAGCATGGACTTCCCAGACACAAAAGTTCCGCTGTGAAGTCATCCTTGCGCAGCCAAGTTCCTGAGTAATTTCTTCACTTTCATTTAAAATGCTTGCTTACTTGATCCAAAAAAATGATATAAAACAAAAAGTAGATTACAGTAAATTGTGGGATGGCAGTTGTTTTTTTAAAAATTGCATTATATCATGTACATCTCTCTCTCTCTCTCTGAACTTTAAGTGCCCAAGGCACATGGGGCTTCTGCAGTGGTTTTCCACAAATGCCTGTCCATTGTCTTTCATTCCACTCTTGCCCAGGTGAGCCCTCTGTTGTGTGGCTTATGTTCAAGCTATAGGTATCTGATGTGGGCTATCTAGGGCATGATGCCATGCTGTTTACCACCTCTCTTTTGTTTTTATCTATGTCTCCTTTGGTCTACCCTTGCTTCTGTTCCACTGTGGTGTCCATTTTAGTGCATTTTTTATTGTGAGTAATCAGTCGTCTGGAGCACATGTCCCAACCATCGCCAGTGTCTTTCTTCAATAATTGCTGTCAGTGGCTTCATCTGCATTTCTGCTAACAAGATGTTATTTCTTATGGTGTTTGGACAAAATATTTTTCTAATTCTTCATGAACATTTAATCTGAAAAGAATTGGGCTTGTTTTCTATAGTTTTGGTGATTTTACAGCATTCAGTTCCATAGAACAGTACTCTTAAATGTCATGATTTTCATCTGCATGCTTAGTTTTTAGATTTCCATATAGTCTGCAGCATTGCAAAAGCCTGACTTGCACTGTTGTTGATTTCCTCTGTGATGTCTCCATCTTCTACTACTCTACTACCAAGATATACAAATTTGTTGACCTGCTCCACAAACTTGCTATCTACTCTGAGTACATTTCTGTTGTTCACATTTTGCTTCATTAACTTTGTCTTTCCTACACTGATCTTTAATCCTACATTGTTACCATTCTGAGTTAGGTTGTTTATTTTATCTTGCATATATTTTTTCATGTACATGTTAGATTTTATGTTACATGGCCTGGGTTGACTTGGGGAGAATTTATCTTTGTTCCCCAAGGCAAAACAGTTTCTTATGTTAGTGGTGTTGATTATAGCCTTTATCCAGACAGAGTCACAAACAGCAAACAGTATTCTGTTGTGAGCATATTGCTAATTTATAATTGATAGATTACTGGTGTGTTTAAATATTTTTATCCTGGAGGCCACATATTAATGAGTGTTCATTATGTTTCTTTATATAATCATTATAACTGTAATTTCTGGTCAAGGTGTAAGGAATTTTCAATGCAAAAGACTGGGAATTGTGGAGAGAAATGATCACCTACACCATGCGGCATGGCACTTAGATTATTAAGGAATTTTTTTAAAGACACAAATGCTGTGGTGATCTGACAAGTTTTACCTTCATTTTATTAAAAAATTAGTGTGGTGCCATTAAAACCTATACAAGATGTAATGTTATCTTTTACATATGTTACATAATTACTTTTATGAACTGTCCTCCAGCCTCAAAACTTTTCTGCCAACTGTCATCCAGCCTCAAAACTTTTCTGCCAACTTGTGACTAAACTACCTAATCCTTTTCTTGCAGTCACCAGTTCCTCAAATGTTTTCTTAGATTTTCTCCCATCATCAGTAAACTCCAACATATCACATCACTGTGCTCATCCTTTTAACATCCTTGATGATGTTGATGAATGTCAGTGATAGCATTTACTGCAGTGAAAAGTCAGTGATATCAGTTGTAATCTTGACAGGCCTGCAGGTTGACCTACACTAAACAGGAGCTGTGTGGAGTTGCAGGTGGGGGGGGGGGCAGGGGTGGGGGAGGGCAGACCCCGGGGAAACTGGTCAGAACCAGTATTAGCTAGATATATCCACTCAGAATATTTCAAATGAGGCAAAACTTCTCAGCCTGTGCCAGTGTCATTGAGGCTAAGCTGTATTACAAGAGTATCAAGAACTGTTATAATTAAGCACTTTTAATCAGATGTTACCACTATAGCCTAGTATAATGGACCAAGTAACCACTTGCACTTTGTAGTGGACATATTGGAAATAGAAAGTAACATAACTCTCACATTAAATTTATTCATATCTTCAAGGCAGAATTCATACAACTCAGGCAGTGTGAGGTAGACTTTTATAAAATGTGGCTTTGTGGGGTAAATTTGGTTAGTGTGTCAGACATTCATAGAACCTGACAGTATGGGAGACAGTTTGTTAAACTTGGCTGTGTGGGAGAGAATTTATCAAGCTTGACTGTGTGGGAGACAGTTTGTTAAACTTGACCATGGGACACAATTTGTTAAACTTGGCTGTGTGGGAGAGAATTTATCAAGCTTGACTGTGTGGGAGACAGTTTGTTAAACTTGACCATGGGACACAATTTGTTAAACTTGGCTGTGTGGGAGAGAATTTATCAAGCTTGACTGTGGGACACAATTTGTTAAACTTGGCAGTGTGTGAGAGAATTTATCAAGGTTGACTGTGTGAGAGACAATTTGTTAAACTTAACTATGGGACACAGTTTGTTAAACTTGGCTGTGTGGGAGAATTTATCAAGCTTGACTGTGTGAGGCACAGTTTGTTAAATTTGGCTGTGTGGAGCAAAATTTATTAAACTTGGCTGTGTGGGAGAATTTATCAAGCTTGACTGTGTGAAGCACAGTTTGTTAAACTTGGCTGTGTGGGGCAAAATTGATTAAACTTGGCTGTGTGGGAGAATTTATCAAGCTTGACTGTGTGAGGCACAGTTTGTTAAACTTGGCTGTGTGGGAGAATTTATCAAGCTTGACTGTGTGAGGCACAGTTTGTTAAACTTGGCTGTGTGGGGCAAAATTTATTAAACTTGATTGTGTGGGACACTGTTAAACTTGACTGCATGGGAGAGAATTGGTTGTGTGAATTGAAATTTACAAAATATAAGATACGATTGTGTAGAACAAAGTTATGAGTAAAATTTCTAGTCACTTTTATTTTAAGCATAGAGTGATAAGGGGAAAGATTAGTATCAGCCTGATTTAAAACTGTACATGAAGGTCAGATTTATACACTTAGTGCAGGTCACAAGTCTGTCAAGACTTTGGCTAAATTGTGACCTGTTGGTCTAGCTAAGATGTGCAGAGCTATACTGTGACCTGCTGGTCTAGCTAAAATGTGCAGAGCTATATTGTGACTTGCTGGTCTAGCTAAGATGTGCAGAGCTACACTGTGACCTGCTGGTCTAGCTAAGATGTGCAGAGCTATATTGTGACTTGCTGGTCTAGCTAAGATGTGCAGAGCTACACTGTGACCTGCTGGTCTAGCTGTGTAGAGCTGTATTGTAACCAGCTGGTCTAGCTGTGTAGAGCTATATTGTGACATGCTGGTCTAGCTGTGTAGAGCTATATTGTGACCAGCTGGTCTAGCTAAGATGTGCAGAGCTATATTGTGTCCTGCTGGTCTAGCTAAGATGTGTAAAGCTATATTGTGACCTGCTGGTTTAGCTAAGATGTGTAAAGCTATATTGTGACCTGTTGGTCTAGCTAAGATGTGTAAAGCCATAGTGTGACCTGCTGGTCTGGCTAAGATGTGTAAAGATGTATTGTGACTTGCTGGTCTAGCTAAGATGTGTAGAGCTATATTGTAACCTGCTGGTCTAGCTAAGATATACAGAGCTATAGTGTGACCTGCTGGTCTATCTAAGATGTGTAGAGCTATTTTGTGACCTGATGGTTTAGCTAAGATGTGCAGAGCTATAGTGTGACCTGCTGGTCTAGCTGTGTAGAGCTATATTGTGACATGCTGGTCTAGCTGTGTAGAGCTTTATTGTGACATGCTGGTCTAGCTGTGTAGAGCTATATTGTGACCAGCTGGTCTAGCTGTGTAGAGCTATATTGTGACATGCTGGTCTAGCTGTGTAGAGCTATAGTGTGACCTGCTGGTCTAGCTGTGTAGAGATATATTGTGACATGCTGGTCTAGCTGTGTATAGCTTTATTATGACATGCTGGTCTAGCTGTGTAGAGCTATCTTGTGACCAGCTGGTCTAGCTGTGTAGAGCTATATTGTGACATGCTGGTCTAGCTGTGTAGAGCTATAATGTGACCAGCTGGTCTAGCTAAGATGTGCAGAGCTATATTGTGTCCTGCTGGTCTAGCTAAGATGTGTAAAGCTATATTGTGACCTGCTGGTTTAGCTAAGATGTGTAAAGCTATATTGTGACCTGTTGGTCTAGCTAAGATGTGTAAAGCCATAGTGTGACCTGCTGGTCTGGCTAAGATGTGTAAAGATGTATTGTGACTTGCTGGTCTAGCTAAGATGTGTAGAGCTATATTGTAACCTGCTGGTCTAGCTAAGATATACAGAGCTATAGTGTGACCTGCTGGTCTATCTAAGATGTGTAGAGCTATTTTGTGACCTGATGGTTTAGCTAAGATGTGCAGAGCTATAGTGTGACCTGCTGGTCTAGCTGTGTAGAGCTATATTGTGACATGCTGGTCTAGCTGTGTAGAGCTTTATTGTGACATGCTGGTCTAGCTGTGTAGAGCTATATTGTGACCAGCTGGTCTAGCTGTGTAGAGCTATATTGTGACATGCTGGTCTAGCTGTGTAGAGCTATAGTGTGACCTGCTGGTCTAGCTGTGTAGAGATATATTGTGACATGCTGGTCTAGCTGTGTATAGCTTTATTATGACATGCTGGTCTAGCTGTGTAGAGCTATCTTGTGACCAGCTGGTCTAGCTGTGTAGAGCTATATTGTGACATGCTGGTCTAGCTGTGTAGAGCTATAATGTGACATGCTGGTCTAGCTGTGTATAGCTTTATTGTGACATGCTGGTCTAGCTGTGTAGAGCTATATTGTGACCAGCTGGTCTAGCTGTGTAGAGCTATATTGTGACCTGCTGGTCTAGCTGTGTAGAGATATACTGTGGCCTGCTGGTTTAGCTAAGATGTGTGGAGCTGTATTGTGACATGCTGGTCTAGCTGTGTAGAGCTATATTGTGACATGCTGGTCTAGCTGTGTGGAGCTATATTGTGACATGCTTGTCTAGCTGTGTATAGCTATATTGTGACCAGCTGGTCTAGCTGTGTAGAGTTATATTGTGACATGCTGGTCTAGCTGTGTATAGCTATATTGTGACATGCTGGTCTAGCTGTGTAGAGCTATATTGTGACATGCTGGTCTAGCTGTGTAGAGCTATATTGTGACCAGCTGGTCTAGCTGTGTAGAGCTATATTGTGACATGCTGGTCTAGCTGTGTAGAGCTATATTGTGACATGCTGGTCTAGCTGTGTAGAGCTATATTGTGACCAGCTGGTCTAGCTGTGTAGAGCTATATTGTGACATGCTGGTCCAGCTATGTAGAGCTATATTGTGACCAGCTGGTCTAGCTAGGATGTGCAGAGCTAGATTGTGACTTTTGGGCTCACCTGAAATAGTACAGAATTAGATTGTGGCTTTATAGTCCATCTAAAATAGTATAGAACTAGAGTAGAATTCCTTGGTTAAATGCTAACAGAGAAACTATTACTGTTTACAAGCATCAACTTTACAGAAAACATTTAGATAGTACACTGTGACAGATAACAAATGTTACCTAGAATTGTCTGTTTGTTAGTTGTCCCCATTTCTAGTATTGTATAGCAGTACACACCATATTTTCCTCATCATGATACAGTATTTCTCTGTGAGAAATATTTCCAGCAAAATCATCCATTAGATACTGGCTTCTGTCTCAAGCTTTCAGTGCAGGTCCAAGGTGGGGAACTCATGTTTGTCTCAAATCTCAGATCATATTGGTCTTTTAATAATGCAGATAACACATGGGTCAAGAAGTTCAAATCAAATGCTACAACAGTTCTTAACTGTTAAGAAATTAGCTGTACAACATTATATAATCTTTGTTGTATTTGTCTTACATCTCATGAACTTCAACATTTTCTCTGTTTGTTATGGTTTATTTATGTGTCAATATTAGCAGTAGTACTTTTATGTATTATATGATTAGCATGATAATAGTATCAGTGTATGTGTGATTTGTATATACAGTGTTACATATTCCTTAAAGTGTTTTTTGGGTGCGTCTCTTATTGGGAAGGAATGTAGTCAGTCTTCATAGAGTTTGGTGTTATAAAGGAATGTAGTCAGTCTTCATAGAGTTTGGTGTTATAAAGGAATGTAGTCAGTCTTCATAGAGTTTGGTGTTATAAAGGAATGTAGTCAGTCTTCATAGAGTTTGGTGTTATAAAGGAATGTAGTCAGTCTTCAAAGAGTTTGGTGTTATAAAGGAATGTAGTCAGTCTTCATAGAGTTTGGTGTTATAAAGGAATGTAGTCAGTCTTCATAGATTTTGGTGTTATAAAGGAATGTAGTCAGTCTTCATAGAGTTTGGTGTTATAAAGGAATGTAGTCAGTCTTCATAGAGTTTGGTGTTATAAAGGAATGTAGTCAGTCTTCATAGAGTTTGATGTTATAAAGGAATGTAGTCAGTCTTCATAGAGTTTGGTGTTATAAAGGAATGTAGTCAGTCTTCAAAGAGTTTGGTGTTATAAAGGAATGTAGTCAGTCTTCATAGAGTTTGGTGTTATAAAGGAAGGTAGTCAGTCTTCATAGAGCTTGATGTTAGAAAGGAAGGTAGTCAGTCTTCATATAGCTTGATGTTATAAAGGAAGGGAGTCAGTTTTCATAGAGTTTGGTGTTATAATGGAATGTAGTCAGTCTTCATATAGCTTGATGTTAGAAAGGAAGGGAGTCAGTCTTAATAGAGCTTAATGTTAGAAAGGAAAGGAGTCAGTCTTCATATAGCTTGATGTTAGAAAGGAAAGTAGTCAGTCTTCATAGAGCTTTGTGTTAGAAAGGAAGGTAGTCAGTCTTCATATAGCTTGGTGTTGGGAAGTAAGGCTCATGTGCATGTCAAAACAAGAAGCTACACTTAGAAAGAAAAGAGACAGAAGAAGGTAGAAAGAGAAGATAACTATATGCTGTTTTTCCATGCAGAACTGAAAATAAAAGTGTTTGTTGCTCACTGCATTTATCTTCATCTTAACTTGGTTATGTAGACTGATAATATGTGTAAAATATGAAGTGGGATGTACACAAGATACTGGACCTCAAAACTTACACAATTCCTGCATGTGTCTGTCCATGTGCACACACAATATTAAAGGTCATTGAGGCACATACATGATGTATTTTATCTAATCAGTATAAGGCATTCTTTTAAATAACATTCCTTTTTTTTTTGTAACTTTATGAACCCCATTTTATTTGTGAGATCTGATGGAGGAGTTTGTGGTCACCTGCCATGTTTGTGGTATGTCATGTGTTCCTGGATCAGCATTTGTTTCAGTTCATGTCCCACTGTGATCAAGGCTAGAGATATCTTGTCTAGCTTGATGAAAGGCTTTAAAACTCCAGATAATGCATTATTTCTTGGCTGGCATTCACATGACAGAGTGAAAGAAAATGATGATCTCAGGCTGTATGTTTGGCATAAACATTTATTGAGAATGTTCTCTCTCTCTCTCCACACCACACCCCCCTCACACACACACACACTCACTTTGTTTATCTGGTGTGACCTTTACAGTTGCATACCATTAGTTTGCATGAACCTGTGCACATCACTTACAGACAGACAATCCCAGTTTTTAGAATTGGTGTCCTCCCAGCATAGGTGTGTCAAGAACCCATTTTCACAGCAAGAGTACAGAGGTAGCGTGCCTTCTCACAGCTTTGGGAGTAGAAGGTGGTACATTATCAGCTGTACCAGTGCTCTCATGTGTGAGGGCTGATATACCTGACAGATGTAGGACCTATGGCACTAGTCTGGCTTCTGGGAGCTTTATCTCTCTTCTGTGCTCAGATTTAAAGTTGAATTTTGGCTTTCATTGGTCTGGTTTACTGTCCACATCTGTCTTTAACTAGTCTGGGTTCATGATCTGTCTCCTATGCTCTGTTTTGATGTTTTATTCTGTTTTTCTGTGCTCTTGGTTGATGATGTTTTGCTTTTCTGTGCTCTGGTTTGATGTTCTATCCGGCCTTTCTGTGATCTGGTTTGATGTTCTATCCTGCCTTTCTGTGATCTGGTTTAATGTTCTATCCTGCCTTTCTGTGCTCTGGTTGGATGTTCTATTCTTCCTTTCTGTGCTCTGGTTTGATGTTCTATCTTGCCTTTCTGTGATCTGGTTGATGTTCTAATCTGCTTTTCTGTGCTCTGGTTTGATGTTCTTTTCTTCTTTTCTGTAATCTTGTTGGATGTTCTATTCTGCCTTTATGCGGTCTTGTTTGATGTTCTGTTCTTTTCTGTAGTCTTGTTTGATGACTTTCCCTGATGTAGTTGAAGTTCTTATTCTAGGAAGCAGTACTGTTTGTTGTTGTAATAAATAGATTGTGTTTGAGCTGATTTTCTTGTACATTTAACAGTATTTTTCCTCTTTCAGTTTTGAAGTGGTGAACACTATATCTTTGACACAATTTATTTTTTAAAATAAAACAGGGATAGGTCTCAATCTTTTGTTATCTTCCAGCCATTTTCTCCAGTATGAACTGTTCATATTCACACATTGTTGTTCTATTGCTGATGATACTTTGGTAATGACTAATATGATTTTAAGCATTTCATTCATTCATTCATTCATTCCTTTGCATGTCCCTTGCGGAACTTTGCCTCCCAAACAGCACTCCTGTAGGCCTCTCGGTTGTCAGCAAGATGGCCTGCTGCTGCTGCATCCATTTCCAGATTTCATTAGTAAGCTCAATAAAAATTGTCGACCTAGCTGGCGGAACAGTAGTATAAATATTTACATTTTTTAAGACATTGCTTGTGTTATCCCAAGCCAGATTTAAAAAAAAAAAAGAATTTATTGTGGGTGATTATTTTTAATCAATGAATTGAAATATTTGATGTTGTCTAGACATATAACCCATTTTGTGGCATCGGGTCACACTGAAAATGTCTTATTTCCTTATTTAACGCAAGAGCAAAAACACATTGATGGTTGTTTTTGTTTTATGATCCTGGCCATTTTCTCATATTCTGTGAGAAGAAAACAAAACTGGAGGCAGTTTGCTTTGATGTAGTTTTCATGTGCTAATGTATTTTTGTTCTACAGCAGCCAGTCTTGGTTCTTTCATTTCCTTCTGTTTGTTGTTGGACTGTAACCTTGTACTAGATGTACTTTACTGCTTTCAACAAGACCTTGCCACTATGGTTTCCCTCATTATGTTCTGGTCTGTGAACGGTTTTGCTTTATAGATTTTAATATCTGGAATGAAATGTGAATCATTTAGGGTTTTGCAGTCATGATAACAATGTAGGTGACAACAATGTTAGAAATATCCATCTTCCAATTATTAGACTGTTTATAATTCTCTTCACACATTAAATAAGGGAAAATCTTTTTTTTTTTTCTTTTAATTTTTTAAACATTAATTATGTTATTTTTCATCATTTATGTCTTTCATGTTTTTGAGTTAACATTTTTGTATATTGGAAAGGTAAATAAATAGTCATGTATATTTATGTTATGTTATATTATTGTTAATGTTGTTATAAATGGATCATCATCACTGCACTCTTGACATGTCCATAGGTGCTCTGATCTCATCACCTTTTGAAATAAAGATCAATCAATCAATCAATCACTGTACAGTGACCAGGTGTGCCAGTTTGGCATTGACTAACAATTCCTCTCACGTGTTGGGAGCACTGGTCAGTCCTTGCTATGTCATTCTTCACATTCAACTCATACATCCACGAAAGCAATGTTAAGCCACCTTTCTCCAAGTCCTCCACTTTTTCAAGCTCTCCAGAGGCATTGACCATTTTTGACCCATTGGTTGGCTAAATTCTCGGGGGGGGGGGGGGGGTGGAGGTGGGTACAAACAAGCCAGTCTATCAGCCTTTTCATTGTCCCAGACACCAGCATGATCTGGTACAAAAAAGGAAGGCGACACTGCTAATCTTTGACCTCTGCAAGAACTCCAGCCACTGCCTGTGCACTGATCCCATCTGGACCTTTCAAATCAGTCTCACTGAGTCTCTTAGCACACAGGCAAGGGTGTGGTCCTGTGATTCCACTCTGATAAATGGCTTTTTATCTCCATCATCATCATGCTGCTGGTCCTCATGGCATAGGGTACCACTGGCTTCCTGGACTGTTCTGCCGCCAGAGTGTGTGATGAATGCTCAAGTTCTTCACTGATGATGCACAATAGAGCCATTTGTGTAGATAACAGCATCTGTGTGGTTGGGAGGTTTTTCTTATGACCTCCACATCAACCACACCCAGGTCTGCTCCCTGTAACTTGTGTTACGATGACATATAAGATGTCTTTGAAACCTGAAGGCACTGGTGTCCACTCTTCACTAGGATTGATGCTAATCAGTCTGCATACCTGATGGAGTCTTCAGCCCGACCTATCCAAAATTTGTCTCTCTTTAGCCTGTCTATTTTGTCTCCAGTGAGCTCTCTATGTGATGGATGTTTTGTATCTGCGCATATCAAGATTTTTAAGGGCATTCATTTTTCCCATTTCAACATATGCCTGTGAGACCTGGACACTTAACAAAACAGCTGAGAAACACATAAATGCTTTTGAATGTAAATGCTACAGAAGAGTTCTCCAAATATTATGGACACAAAAAAGAACAAATATATCCATACTACAAGAACTTAATATAGAAGAAGGCTGGCTAGTGAAGCTAGTATAGTATAGTAAAACTTAAATATTTTGGACACATTAAACATCATGATAATCTAGAGAAGACCATCTTGGAAGGGTATTTAATGAGAAAAAGAAAGGAAGACTAAGGCGAAGATGGCCAGACTTACCTAGACCAACTGACCACAACAGTTTACCAACATTCAAACATAACTAAACCAACTGACCACAACAGTTTACCAACATTCTAACATACCTAGACCAACTGACCACAACAGTTTACCAACATTCTGACATACCTAGACCAACTGACCACAACAGTTTACCAACATTCTAACATACCTAGACCAACTGACCACATCAGTTTACCAGCATTCTAACATACCTAGACCAACTGACCACAACAGTTTACCAACATTCTAACGTACCTAGACCAACTGACCACAACAGTTTACCAACATTCTAACATACCTAGACCAACTGACCACAACAGTTTACCAACATTCTAACATACCTAGACCAACTGACCATAACAGTTTACTAATGTTCTAACATACCTAGACCAACTGACCACAACAGTTTACCAATATTCTAGCATAACTAAATAAACTGACCACAACAGTTTACCAACATTCTGACATACCTAGACCAACTGACCACAACAGTTTACCAACATTCTAACATACCTAGACCAACTGACCACAACAATTTACCAACATTCTGACATACCTAGACCAACTGACCACAACAATTTACCAACATTCTAACATACCTAGACCAACTGACCATAACAGTTTACTAATGTTCTAACATACCTAGACCAACTGACCACAACAGTTTACCAATATTCTAGCATAACTAAATAAACTGCCCACAACAGTTTACCAATATTCTACCATAACTAAATAAACTGACCACAACAGTTTACCAACATTCTAGCATACCTAGACCGACTGACCACAAGAGTTTACCAATATTCTAGCATACCTAGACCAACTGACCAGGTGTGCCAGTTTGGCATTGACTAACAATTCCTCTCACGTGTTGGGAGCACTGGTCAGTCCTTGCTATGTCATTCTTCACATTCAACTCATACATCCACGAAAGCAATGTTAAGCCACCTTTCTCCAAGTCCTCCACTTTTTCAAGCTCTCCAGAGGCATTGACCATTTTTGACCCATTGGTTGGCTAAATTCTCGGGGGGGGGGGGGGGGTGGAGGTGGGTACAAACAAGCCAGTCTATCAGCCTTTTCATTGTCCCAGACACCAGCATGATCTGGTACAAAAAAGGAAGGCGACACTGCTAATCTTTGACCTCTGCAAGAACTCCAGCCACTGCCTGTGCACTGATCCCATCTGGACCTTTCAAATCAGTCTCACTGAGTCTCTTAGCACACAGGCAAGGGTGTGGTCCTGTGATTCCACTCTGATAAATGGCTTTTTATCTCCATCATCATCATGCTGCTGGTCCTCATGGCATAGGGTACCACTGGCTTCCTGGACTGTTCTGCCGCCAGAGTGTGTGATGAATGCTCAAGTTCTTCACTGATGATGCACAATAGAGCCATTTGTGTAGATAACAGCATCTGTGTGGTTGGGAGGTTTTTCTTATGACCTCCACATCAACCACACCCAGGTCTGCTCCCTGTAACTTGTGTTACGATGACATATAAGATGTCTTTGAAACCTGAAGGCACTGGTGTCCACTCTTCACTAGGATTGATGCTAATCAGTCTGCATACCTGATGGAGTCTTCAGCCCGACCTATCCAAAATTTGTCTCTCTTTAGCCTGTCTATTTTGTCTCCAGTGAGCTCTCTATGTGATGGATGTTTTGTATCTGCGCATATCAAGATTTTTAAGGGCATTCATTTTTCCCATTTCAACATATGCCTGTGAGACCTGGACACTTAACAAAACAGCTGAGAAACACATAAATGCTTTTGAATGTAAATGCTACAGAAGAGTTCTCCAAATATTATGGACACAAAAAAGAACAAATATATCCATACTACAAGAACTTAATATAGAAGAAGGCTGGCTAGTGAAGCTAGTATAGTATAGTAAAACTTAAATATTTTGGACACATTAAACATCATGATAATCTAGAGAAGACCATCTTGGAAGGGTATTTAATGAGAAAAAGAAAGGAAGACTAAGGCGAAGATGGCCAGACTTACCTAGACCAACTGACCACAACAGTTTACCAACATTCAAACATAACTAAACCAACTGACCACAACAGTTTACCAACATTCTAACATACCTAGACCAACTGACCACAACAGTTTACCAACATTCTGACATACCTAGACCAACTGACCACAACAGTTTACCAACATTCTAACATACCTAGACCAACTGACCACATCAGTTTACCAGCATTCTAACATACCTAGACCAACTGACCACAACAGTTTACCAACATTCTAACGTACCTAGACCAACTGACCACAACAGTTTACCAACATTCTAACATACCTAGACCAACTGACCACAACAGTTTACCAACATTCTAACATACCTAGACCAACTGACCATAACAGTTTACTAATGTTCTAACATACCTAGACCAACTGACCACAACAGTTTACCAATATTCTAGCATAACTAAATAAACTGACCACAACAGTTTACCAACATTCTGACATACCTAGACCAACTGACCACAACAGTTTACCAACATTCTAACATACCTAGACCAACTGACCACAACAATTTACCAACATTCTGACATACCTAGACCAACTGACCACAACAATTTACCAACATTCTAACATACCTAGACCAACTGACCATAACAGTTTACTAATGTTCTAACATACCTAGACCAACTGACCACAACAGTTTACCAATATTCTAGCATAACTAAATAAACTGCCCACAACAGTTTACCAATATTCTACCATAACTAAATAAACTGACCACAACAGTTTACCAACATTCTAGCATACCTAGACCGACTGACCACAAGAGTTTACCAATATTCTAGCATACCTAGACCAACTGACCACAACAGTTTACCAACATTCTAACATACCTAGACCAACTGACCACAACAGTTTACCAATATTCTAGCATAACTAGACCAACTGACCACAACAGTTTACCAACATTCTAGCATAACTAGACCAACTGACCATAACAGTTTACCAACATTCTAACATACCTAGACCAACTGACCACAACAGTTTACCAATATTCTAGCATAATGAAATAAACTGACCACAACAGTTTACCAACATTCTGACATACTTAGATGAACTGACCAAAACAATTTACCAACATTCTAACATACCTTGATGAACTGACCAAAACAATTTACCAACATTCTAACATACCTAGATGAACTGACCAAAACAATTTACCAACATTCAAACATACCTAGATGAACTGACCAAAACAATTTACCAACATTCAAACATACCTAGTTGAACTGACCAAAATAATTTACCAACATTCAAACATACCTAGATGAACTGACCAAAACAATTTACCAACATTCAAACATACCTAGATGAACTGACCAAAACAATTTACCAACATTCAAACATACCTAGTTGAACTGACCAAAACAATTTACCAACATTCTAACATACCTAGATGAACTGACCAAAACAATTTACCAACATTCAAACATACCTAGTTGAACTGACCAAAACAATTTACCAACATTCTAACATACCTAGATGAACTGACCAAAACAATTTACCAACATTCTAACATATCTAGATGAACTGACCAGAACAGTTTACCAACATTCAAACATACGAGGTGTGATTGATAAGTTCTTGGCATAAGGTACAAATACTTGAAACACAGTTGATATTAGGTGCATTTGAAGATCAGGTTGATGTAAGATTAAATACCACGTTTCAAGAAATTAACAGCAACCAATTTTGTTTTTTACAAGCTACTGACAGAAGTGGTAAGGGGTGGGAGAAATTGAGAAAATGGATACAATTTCTCATCGAGCAGTCATTCGCTACCTCTGCATCAAGGGCTTATCATCGAAGGAGATCCATGAGGATATGGTATAGACTCTAGGGGAGAGTGCCCCTTCTTACAGCACAGTGAAGAAATGGGCAGCTCAGCTCAAACATGAAAAGAAGAGTCTGGAAGATGATCCCCGTCCAGGAAGATCAAGAACGGTAACCACCGATGAAACCACTGACAGAATCCATGACATGATAATGGCAGATCGACGACTACCTTAGCGGTACATTGCTGCTGAGTTGGGCATCTCCCAGGAACGTAAACATGCCATTATTCACAATGATCTTCAAATGACAAAGGTCCTTGTCTGATGGGTCCCGAAACTTCTTTTATCAGAGAGATGCTGCAGCGAAATAAATAACGGCACAGTATAAACTGTCATCATATATAGTGCAGATAAATAAAACATTAAGTGCGATATATTGCCACACCTATAAAAGTTATGAAAGTATATAAACAGTAATAACAACAACAGATTTGGTCCTCCGTGGATATTGTGGAAAAAAAAGTGTTATAATGAGTGATAAATATCGCAGAATAAAATCACGTGAATGATATTCCAAATTAAAAGCACTATTATTTGATACTGTATCTTACTTTTCAATGTAGCGTGTTACAATTATGAAGAAAATATACAGTACAAGTGGCAGAAATATAAACTCGTATCTTCGCATTCTTGACAACGTAGGCCTTGTTTTATAGAATCTTGGAAAAAAAAAAGGTGCGGTAATAAGTGAAAGTTTGAAAGGTATCACATAATTGATTGGAGTGAAGCAACGTGTGTAGCTCAGTTCTGTCAATCAATATTAAGCTTCATCAAAACGGTCTGCGCTGAAGGAGAAATTTATTACAGCAAAAAAAAAAAAAAACGCTTCTCTAAATTTGTAGCGGCAGCTTACATCAAAACTTTGTTTCTCTATTTCTAAATTTGTAGCGGCAGCTTACATCAAAACTTTGTTTCTCTAATTCTAAATTTGTAGCGGCAGCTTACATCAAAACTTTGTTTCTCTAATTCTAAATTTGTAGCGGCAGCTTACATCAAAACTTTGTTTCTCTAATTCTAAATTTGTAGCGGCAGCTTACATCAAAACTTTGTTTCTCTAATTCTAAATTTGTAGCGGCAGCTTACATCAAAACTTTGTTTCTCTAATTCTAAATTTGTAGTGGTGATGCAGTAAAACTGAATTGGTATCGGTGTTGCTATTAACAGCAGCCAAAACTAAAATCAAATTAGTCCAACTTATTCTGAACATCTTCCAAACTTTCATCCGTAAATTAACCCGAAGTAGATACACTTTCTTCAGCTCTCAGACAAAAGCAAAGCTCTACAACAACTATTAGTTGGCACAATACATCTTGCAACAACTCAACAACCTGGCCTAAACATTTTTAAGAGACGTTTAATGGATGGACTGGATGAAAATGGAAAATAATGACTCGCAAAAAAAAAAAAATGATGGTATGCCGGCAGGTTGCCCTGCCACATTCAACCAAGATGCATGCTAGCTACCCCCACCCCCCCCCCCAAAAAAAAAACTTCTGCAGAAAATGCCAAGCAGACTAGATGTTGACCACAACGGCTACACACAACCACACTGGACCACAGTCAGGCGAACACAACCACACTGGACCACAGTCAGGCGAACACAACAACACTGGACCACAGTCAGGCGAACACAACCACACTAGACCACAGTCAGGCGAACACAACCACACTAGACCACAGTCAGGCGAACACAACCACACTAGACCACAGTCAGGCGAACACAACCACACTAGACCACAGTCAGGCGAACACAACCACACTGGACCACAGTCAGGCGAACACAACCACACTGGACCACAGTCAGGCGAACACAACCACACTAGACCACAGTCAGGCGAACACAACCACACTGGACCACAGTCAGGCGAACACAACCACACTAGACCACAGTCAGGCGAACACAACCACACTAGACCACAGTCAGGCGAACACAACCACACTGGACCACAGTCAGGCGAACACTAACTCACTCAGCCAAAAAATCACGTGACCGTTCTAGAAAATTCTGGAGACTTGCCCCCGGAAATACAAAGATGCCTTCAAATCAAGGGCGCTACTTCCCCCCTCCCCCACCCCGGCCCCAATAATATATGCACGATTGCCTCCCATATCGCTATATTGCAGGTTACATCCAAATGTTGTTTTTCTAATACTAAATTTGTCATCATCATCATCATCGGGTGCCGTGCCGACTGGCGTTGGATATTATGCTTCTCCAGAGTACACGATCCTTTATGCAGGCCATCAGTTCAGTTGGTGATCTCCTCTCACACCATCCCGTCAGACTATCCAGTATCATTTCTCTTGCTCTTCCTCTTGATCTTCTTCCTTCTATTTTTCCTGTTGTTATAATATTTTCAATGCCCCCTCTTCTCATTGCATGTCCTATGAAAGTACATTGCCTCTCTCTTATCTTTTTGACAAGGTTTTTTGTCTCTCTAGCTCTTCTCATACATTCTTCATTAGTTATTTTTTGCTGTCCAGAGGATTCGCAACATTCTTCTAATAAACCACATTTCTGCTGCTTCCAATGATTTTTGTGCAGACTTGCCTATTGTCCATGATTCACTTCCATATAACAAGATAGGTTCAATATAGTATTTTAGGACTCGTTTTCTAACATTCATTGATAAAGATGTGTTAGCTAATATGTTTCTCATTCTCTGAAATGCAGTCTTTGCTTGGCCTATTCTGTTACTAATTTCTGTTCTGCATTTCACATCTGAAGTTATTACTGCTCCAAGGTATTTGAATTTCTGCACCTGCTTTAGAATAGTTCCGTTTAATTTAATACTGCATGCTGGTGGATTCTGTTTCTTAGATATAATCATAGTCTCTGTCTTTTTGATGTTCAAAGTAAGGCCTTTCTGTTCACTTTCTTTGGCCACTTTATCCAAGAGATTTTGCAGGTCTTGTTGGTTCTCAGCTATCAGTACTGTGTCGTCAGCATACCGAAGGTTGTTAATATTGTATCCTTCAATTTTTATGCCTGGTTCTGTGATGATTGTTCTTAGAATATTCTCGCTGTACAGAGAAAAAAGATCTGGAGATAGTACACATCCTTGTCGCACCCCTTGTTTTATAGGTTGATATTTTCCAATTCTATTTTCAACTCGGACTGCTGCTTCTTGCTGCCAGTATAGATGTTTTACAATCCGCAGGTCTTTTCCGTCTATACTGATGTCTTCAAGCATTTTAATAATTTCATTATGCTTCACATTGTCAAATGCCTTGATGTAATCAATGAAGCATAAGTAGAGATCTTTCTGTACTTCTAAAGGTCTTTCTGTTAATGTTCGTAAAGCATAAATGGCATTGTGTGTTCCCTTTCCTTCAACAAATCCAAACTGTTCATCTGCTATTTCCATTTTTTTATCTTTTTCCTTGTTCTTCTCATAATGATTCTCAGAAGTAGCTTCGTTATGTGACATGAGAGGCTGATAATCCGGTCGTCGTCACATTCCTTTGCACCTGGTTACTAAATTTGTAACGGCATCTAAATTTGTAGTGGCAGGTAGCATCTAAACTTTGTTTCTCTAATTCTAAATATGTAACGGCAGCTTACAGCAAGACTTTTTTTTTTTTTAATTCTAAATTTGTAATGGCAGCTTTCATCAAAACTTTGTTTCTCACCCGCCTTAGCGTGTTAGGAGTTTAATAGGGCAGAAACACTTGTCTGGGGGGGGGGTACTTCCTCTGATGATCTGAAGGAGTTGTGTTGTTGTTCCGCTCTCTACAGTTGAGAGTTTCCTGCATACTCTAATTCTAAATTTGTAGCGGCAGCTTACATCAAACTTTCTTTTTCTAAATCGATGAAAACAATTTCCAACAAACTGGATGTGTTGAATAAAATGTATAAACTAGGGGAAAAAAGTGGGAACAGCTTTATTAACGAGTACACAGTTGTGAGGTTTCGATGTGAACCTTAATCATACAAAAAGCACGCAGGACGAAGAAATAGAGAGAGAAGATAAAATATAACTTCACATGAAAGCTACGTACAAATATAGGTATGGAAAAAAATGAATGGACCACTTAGCTGTGAATTGTAAGAAGCTGTAACTTGTAAAAAGTGTTCAGAAGTGCACATGGTGGAGTGTACAGAATGTTTAAATGGAGACTTGTGATAGATGGGTCGTAAATAAGGTGGAGAGAAGGGGGAGGGGACAGTGGAAAGAGGGTCACAATGGCAATCTAGCTGGGAGAAGGTGGAATAGGTGATTATAGTTGAGGCAGAGGGGCTGTAATCTGATGGTGTGAGGAGGTTCTGAACTATGTGTTACAAGTGAGAAGGGAGTGGAGCTTAGTGCAGAGGGATTATGACAGCGGAAGAGTGGAATGTTATACTTACTTTTGTAATTATAACATTAATTATTGGTGTGTTGAAAAATAATTCTGGCCCACTTGGCTTTCAGGGACTACGCTAAAGCGATGCATTTTTTTCGGATCGTACCGTGATCTTAAGGTGGTTTTCGGCAGTGACATGTACAGAGAAATGAGCTTGTCGATCGAGGATATTTTGTTTGCTCTGTATTTAACAGATATAAGAAGCTTTTTTTTAAAATTGTTGTTGATGGTTAAAGAGGGCCATTTCCTGAGATAGAACCTGTCTATTTCTGTTGATCCTGTGAGGACTGTTCAAGTGACAACCTACAATTAATTAGTGTATAGGCATATAACTATACACGAAGCACTGCGGTAAAGCTGTGATGCCAAAATGTATAAACTAGGAAGAAAGTAGGAACAACTTTATTACTTAACGATAATAAACTTGTAACATTTCGGCGCGAGCCTATATCAAACAAAAACAAACAAACAGGACGAAGAATTAGAGAGAAGAGACAAAGTATGGATTACATCAAACTAATGTAAGCGAAATAACAAAAAATGGAAAAATTGCTACTCCTCTACCACAACCATGATCATTCGTTTCATATTCTCATAAATATACTACCATCCCTTCCCTACCATCATTCACTATCAAACATCACAAGTCCCTATCCATTCCCTACCATCATCTACTATGAAACATCACTTTCCACTCCCTAAAGAGCATCGTCCACGGATATTGACGCTCCAGTCATCCTTGTTCTTTGCATACTTCTCTGCTCCTTCTATGCGCAACATTTTCTACACTCAACCTTGCACTATTTTGCACCTTTCTGCACGAGCGCGTTATAACCATGGTAACGGACCACATACTGCTTATGTTCCTGGATACATACAAGCCTTTTTGTGCCTTTACAAGAACTGAGATAAGCTTTCATTCCGTTACTATTTTTCGTTCATGTTTTCATTGATTTTTTTCATTTTTTTTAAAATTTCGCTTACATTATTTTGATGTAATCCATACTTTGTCTCTTCTCTCTAATTCTTCGTCCTGTTTGTTTTTGTTTGATAAAGGCTTGCACCGAAATGTTACAAGTTTGTTATCGTTAAATAATAAAGCTGTTCCTACTTTCTTCCTAGTTTATACATTAAGTGACAACCTAGTGTGACAGTGACAGACAGAATATACTTGCTGCTAGAAGTAAGGGAAGCACCAGGCCATTCGTCTTTGCCTTGTATCGTAATCATTCCCTCTATTTTCTCAAGCACCATGTTTCTGGATTCCATTTATTAAATGTTATGATAAGCCACGGATGAATAAATCGAATGCCTGTTGTTTGATTAGATGGAAGAGGTGAGAATAAACATTTATTCCGTTTGGCGGCATCTCCTTTGATGTGGGCACTGACCAGCGGACAGCGGGTGCTCGAGTTTGCATGCCAGAACATAATATTAAAGCCGTCGGCGGAGTTTCGTGTTTCCTGGAGAAAGTTTGCTTTTGTTGTAGGGGGGATTAAGAAATTCCGCTGTTTACTCTTTCATCTCCAAGCAGGTGGTCACGGCCAAATGAGGCTGTGTTACACTTACCTGCTCGTAGGCTTTTATTACAGCAGAGAGCTGTGGTGCTAGGTGAGATCTCAGCCGAAACCGCTACCTGCCCGGACTACCAGCCCGGAATACCTGCCGGGACTACCAGCCCGGACTACCTGGCGGGACTACCTGCCCGGACTACCTGCCCGGACTACCTGCCGGGACTACCTGCCGGGACTACCTGCCCAGACTACCTGCCCGGACTACCTGCCCGGACCACCTGCCGGGACTACCTGTCTGGACTACCTGCCTGGACTACCTGTCTGGACTACCAGCCCGGACTACCAGCCTGGACTACCCTGTCGAAGGTATTTGAATTTCTGCACCTGCTTTAGAGTAGTTGCGTTTAATTGTATACTGCATGCTGGTGGCTTCTGTTTCTTAGATATAACCATAGTCTCTGTCTTTTTGATGTTCAAAGTAAGGCCTTTCTGTTCACTTTCTTTGGCCACTTTATCCAAGAGATTTTGCAGGTCTTGTTGGTTCTCAGCTATCAGTACTGTGTCGTCAGCATACCGAAGGCTGTTAATATTGTATCCTCCAATCTTTATGCCTAGTTCTGTGATGATCGTTCTTAGAATATTCTCTCTGTACAGAGAAAAAAGGTATGGAGACAGTACACATCCCTGTCGCACCCCTTGTTTTATAGGTTGATATTTTCCAGTTATATTTTCAACTCGAATTGCTGCTTCTTGCTGCCAGTATAGATGTTTTACACTTCTCAGGTCTTTGCCGTCTGTATTGATGTCTTCAAGCATTTTAATAATTTCATTATGTTTCACCTTGTCGAATGGCTTGGTGTAATCAATGAAGCATAAGTAGAGATCTTTCTGTACTTCTAAAGCTCTTTCTGTTAGTGTTCGTAAAGCATAAATGGCATTGTGTGTTTCCTTTCCTTCAACAAGTCCAAACTGTTCATCTGCTATTTCCATTTTTATCTTTTTCCTTGTTCTTCTCATAATTATTCTCAGAAATAGCTTCGTTATGTGACATGAGAGGCTGATAGTCCGGTGGTCATCACATTCCTTTGCACCTGGTTTCTTTGGTAGTGCTATAAACGTGGATTTAATCAGGTCACTGGGAATATAACCACTGTTGTTAATGTCATTCAGTAACTTGGTTATTATTTTTATTCTTGTCTCCTCTAGTGCCTTTATTTATTCTATTGTTATATTATCAGGTCCATTCGCTTTTCCTTTCTTCATGTGTTTGATGGCGTCTATGATTTCATCTTCAAGTATTGGTGGTCCATCACAGTTTTCAGTATCTGGTGTTAATTCTGGTCTTTCTCCTCCATACAGCTCACCGATATACTCTGTCCACCTGTCCACAATGTCTTCCTTTCCCATTAACATTTTACCTTCTTTCGATTTCAGGCATCCTGTGGTATATTTTGTTTTCCTGCCTGTGAGTTCACTAATTCGTTTGTGCATGTTTTTGCTGTCTTTATTATGAGAGTCCTCTGTCTGTCTTCACTGTTCATTTAACTACACTTCTTTTGCTTCTCTGCATTTGAGTTCTGTATTCAGTTTGATGTTTCTCACTTTTCTGCCTGTATTAATTTTATTATTCTAAAGATATTCTAAAGAATTAGAATATATATATATATATATATATATATATATATATATATATATCTTATATCCTTCCCGTGCCGTTAAACGTCACATAGGGCTCGCAAAATAATTCGCCAATTTTTCCTGTCTTCAGCAAGTCTTTCAACCTCATTAACGGATTTTATGCCTGTTAATTTGGCCTCTCTTAACAATGTCCTCTTCAGAGTTTCACGCGTTCTGCCTCTTTTTCTTCGGCCTGTTGTGTTCCACTTGATAGCTTGTTTTGGGATTCTCTGATCATTTCTTCTCATCACGTGACCAACATATGTCCATCTCCTTTTCCTGATCATCCATGAGACTGGTTGTTGTTCAGTCATCTGTCTTATCTCTGCATTGTTCTTGAATTCGTTCCACTTGATGCCGAATATTTTCCTTAGGCATTTGTTTTCAAAAGAGTCTAATTTCTTTTCTATTTCTTTAATTGTTTTCCAGCTTTCGCATGCATAAATGAGGGTGGATATTACATTTGAATTGATTAGTGTTAACTTGGTTTTTTTGCTTATAACTTTTGAATTCCATATGTTCTCAAGATTCTTGAAGACTGATGCTGCTTTTGCAATTCTAATCTTAACTTCCTTTCTAGTGTCACCATCCTGGTCTATGTAGCTGCCAAGGTATGCAAATTGACTGACTTCTTCAATATCTGTCCCTTCTATGTGTATTTTTCCATTTTGATTAAGGGGAATTTTCATTATTTTTGTTTTGTCCTTGTTAATTTCAAGTCCTATTTTGCTAGCCATTGAAGACAGGCTATCTGTTTTTTCTTGCATGGAATTCACATTATTACTGATAAGAGTTATGTCATCAGCAAAATCGAGATCTTTTAGTTGGGTCCCATGTACCCAGTCAATACCTGTGTTACATGTGCAGCATTTTTTCATTACGAAGTCTATTGTAATTCCAAAAAGTAAAGGAGACAGTATACATCCTTGTTTCACACCTGTTTCAATCTGGAACCATTCACTCATCCCTTTTTCTGTCTTGACTGCACAAACATATCCATCGTAGAAGCCCTTAATGATGTTTACAATTTTAGATGGTATTCCATATAGACTTAAATTTATATTATATATATATATACACCTAACCATAAAGAATTAGAATATATATATATATATATATATATATATATATATATATATACACATATAATTAGTCTGCTTGACTGATGGCCAGTAGATTTACTAGAGCTTATATCTTTGTACACAAAGTACAATATCAGGATGAATAAAGACCTTCTAGGTAGGTCAGGGCGAGTGTGTGTTAGTGGTCCAAAAACCCAGAGTAAAAATTGAACTTAGTCAGTACCAACAATGCTTGGTTACCCTGCTGAAGCTGAGATGCCAATGATCCTGAAGCGATTGACTCTTGAGAGTGGACTGGATGAAGGGAGACAGAGTGGAAAAAGACGGGAAGTTAAAAAGATGAAGCTGAAAAGGATGAGTGTTGGAGTGGCTGAAAAAAAGGTGTAGCTCTCATATATTTCATAGTTTTTATTAGATTTTTTTATTGAATTCCTGTTGCAGAGCAGACACTAGATACTACATACTACATGAGTCTTGTTTAGGGTGATGTTCTATGTATGCTACATACTACATGAGTCTTGTTTAGGGTGATGTTCTATGTATGCTACATACTACATGAGTCTTGTTTAGGGTGATGTTCTATGTATGCTACATACTACATGAGTCTTGTTTAGGGTGATGTTCTATGTATGCTACATACTACATGAGTCTTGTTTAGGGTGATGTTCTATGTATGCTACATAGTCTTGTTTAGGGTGATGTTCTATGTATGCTACATACTACATGAGTCTTGTTTAGGGTGATGTTCTATGTATGCTACATACTACATGAGTCTTGTTTAGGGTGATGTTCTATGTATGCTACATACTACATGAGTCTTGTTTAGGGTGATGTTCTATGTATGCTACATACTACATGAGTCTTGTTTAGGGTGATGTTCTATGTATGCTACATACTACATGAGTCTTGTTTAGGGTGATGTTCTATGTATGCTACATACTACATGAGTCTTGTTTAGGGTGATGTTCTATGTATGCTACATACTACATGAGTCTTGTTTAGGGTGATGTTCTATGTATGCTACATACTACATGAGTCTGGCTGTGGATATTTGTACCACTGTTTATATTCGTTCGTGCAAGTACTACTGCTGATAAACACATCAGAGCCCCTGTTAATAACAGGGTGTGATAAACTTGTTATCTCCAGACTAAGATCCGAACTTTGTTACTCCTCATTCTTAATTATTATTTTTGTGGTGGAAAGCGGAGAAACCTGTCTTACACTTGAGCCACACACCAATCCAAGGTCAAACAGCAGACATCATACTCCTCCAAAGCGACAAAAATAGATCTGCAGCACTGCACACGAGAACTCTGTTGACTTACTTGACAAAACTCCCAAGCTTTATGTACTGACCCAGTTTTGAAATTCTAAAGTAAAGACGTGCAAGGTGTGACTTGCAAGATGGCGAACGTTTTTTTTAACGCTCTCGCCGGCATGCAGAAATCAGCGGAATTCCGCTGGATCTGTCACATATCCTGTACCGGGAGTTGGACATAAGGCTAACAGCCTTATCCTGGGACTTATCTAGAGGCGACTCCAGGTGGGAAAAAAAGATATCGTTACGGAAACTCGCAGAGAAACCAATCGAGCATCAGGGATGTCAACTCCGAGGAGCTCATTCGTCGGCCCCAAACATGTGAGGCCAAAGAAAAAGAGGCAGACCGCGTG